>JAZBGY010000017.1:48097-139518 GCA_037414755.1 Lydus trimaculatus
AGTTGTATTTTCATCATTTTGATGATGTTTATTCAATATCATTGTTTTAATCCGAGTATTCAAATTCACCCTGTCTGTTGATTGATGAGAATATTCATTTTCTAATGATGAAGCAGGTTTTGATCCATTATCATAAACCAATTGATGGTCACTATTGAATACTTGTTCAGTTTCTTGGTGTCTATTCCAGCTAATTTGTTGGCTATCATTTTGCCAAAGTATTTGTTCATTATGACTAGTTCCGCTATATTGTCCATTGCCTGGGTATCCACTAGAGTTGTGTGAAACTAGCTGCGGGCTGCTGCTCACTTGTGGATACCCAGGCTTGGCGTTTCCCGAACTCGTTACTGGAATATAATTCTGATTTGAACTAGGACTAAAATTTGACACTGATGTTGGTGTACCGTAATTTGTATTGTTTTGATTAAAATTTTGATTGTTCGCCGAACTACTAATAGCACTATTCACTGAACTCGGTCGAGATATATTTCCACTACTATCCGATTGTACACCCCCATTAACACCACTATTACCACTATTAGTGTTACTATTACCACTATTTGAATTAACATTTTGAGATGCCGATGGTGTCGTTGCGGGTGACACAAAATTCTGATTTGATTGCTGGTAATCTGAATACTGTTGAGATTGTTGTTGGGTAGGCGGAGGTTGGCCACGAGTTTGTGGATTTTGTGGTGTTGCCGCTGGACTTGGTGTATGCGAATAATTTGAGTTCGGTCTTGGTGTTAATTGAGATTGTTGACCAGAAGTACTTGGTGGTCGGGTGCTGGTTAATACTTGAACAGGCCCGGTTGTATAGAATGTGTTTGTTTCAAAAGCTGGTTGTTGATAAGTCGCTTGATAAATACCGTTGGAATATTGCTGGTAGCTATCTAACGCTGGCTGTGTAGTTGCTTGAATTTGCTGAATGAATTGTCCCTGAGGCCATCCTATAGAAAATCAACACATTTGACACTTTATCTATATTTTTAATACTTGATAATAATCTTTCATACCTTGTGTCGGATCTGCTTGCCATACAGAAGTTGGAAATCGATTTGGATCCGGATAAAACGGCATTGGGGCCTGAAAAGGTCAGTTGCAATATAAGAATGTTCCAATTCTATAAGCGTTAATATTTTAGTATGTTTGGTTGTCTATATTTATGTATAAAGTCATCCACGCTGTCAAGAACAAACAGTTTATCTTCCTCCGGGATGTTTTGTCGAGGCGTCCGGACGCCTATAAAAGGGGGATTCGGTGTAATCCCCCGACCCGGGCAAGTCCCGACCGGGATCAGATACACCACCTCCATCCCACCAAACGTTATTGTAGGTCAGTGCTTTGCTTATTCCCTCGTTTATACTGCCACCCTTTTACCAAATAAAACTGACTGACTGAATGACTGAGCAAAGTTATTTTAATAAATCAACTACTATTCAAACCCATATGTAAAATTAGAACAAATCAAGGCATTTTTAAAGAATTATCCTTACCATTGGTGATTGTTGTTGGACGGGTAATGTTTGTTGGTCTGGTTTTAATATGTGAACAGCTGATGGTGGTACAGTGGCTGGTTGTGGACTAGGTCTTGTCGGTTGTTGTTGTTGTTGATTCGGTAGAATCGTTACGTTACCATTAGGTTCAGAAGGCATTCCTGATGGTGGTGGTCCTGATGAAACGGCCGCCATTGGACCAGTAGGTTTTCGACCACGGTAACTCTAAAAAGGGCGACAGGATTTAAGACACTAATATTAAATTGAAATTACAAACTTATTCAAAAGGAACTTGTTTGTTCCTGGTTGTTATTTAGTTAAAAAGCTCGATACACAGAGTGGTTTGATTTAGTAAAGATCGATAAATTTATATTACAACTTGCATACAATGACCACCAATAGTTCTATCCAGAAACGATTAATATAGACAAGTAACTAATATATTTTATTCTTATTTTCACCCTTCTAAACATAAAAATATAGAAGTTATGTAGGACATGGTTAAATCAGAAAATCCTTATGCATTTAGATAGAACTTATCATCCTTCGTGAAATGTCCTATTTAGGCAAGTGGTCAGTACAGTGAGGTTTTATTCCACATTTACTTGAACGCCCAAAGTTTCTAGAACTTTACATTTACATTTTTGTACGGCTGTTTAAAGTTCACAACATTAAACGTATGTCGATGATTATGCATCAAAAAGACGAAAGAGCACGGTCAAATGCGATGTTATACGACCCATCAGAGGGTTGTAAAAATTCTATCGGCTAGTATAAAATTCTAAAACTAAAACAAAGATTTACATTTGAAAAAATCTTCCCTTATATTATAAGAAATGGCAAAACAATCATAATAACCACATCGCAAATTTTGAGGAAAATTGCCTTCCAAATTAGTACGAAATTAAAAAAAAAAGGGAAATTACGCTTTTCTTGACGTAAAATGGGGGTAAACTCTGATCGACATTTATTAGTAGATTTCAACCCTCTAGGTAACTTTATCGTTTTCGATGGCCGTATTTATAGTCATTTCATCGTATATATCTAGTTTGTATATGTGTGCGTTCTCATAATATTCGCACGTTACCCTGTGAATTCGTTGAACACAGAAGACCCAAAGTATTGATTTATATAATGCGCATGCCCGATGTCGGAACACATTTTCTACAAAATTTACAATTATCGTGTACAGCTCATCACAAAATTATTCCCTTGTACAGTTTTGATAAGGTTTTTAATAAAATTTTTGAACACCACCAAACATTGGTGATACCAAAAGTATCACCGCCATCGATCAACCACAATAACGCTTTGTGGCGGCTGTGGATGGTACAAATCAGTGTAAATGATGGTGGTGGTAGTAGTTGTAGTAGTAGCAGTAGTAGTAGTGTATTATAGTAGTGATGATGATGACTCCATCAACAATTTGATTTACGTAAAATTTCAACCGGAAAAGTTGATTTAATTTTGACGTTCATCATCACCACTACTATTACCACCACCATTACGGCTAAATAAGAAAATTTCTTGGTTAGTCGAGTTTGTAAATGAAGATTACATCTTAAACCCCCTTGAAAAATTGTAACTAAGCATAGATACAGTTATGCATATAAGGGTGAAAGAGATGAAAACATTGTTTGCATCTCTTAACATTTAGATTGTGGTAGGCTAACTTAACTCTAGATTTTATTGATTTTTGGATTTACTGTATATCGTGCCTACGTTCGCAAATAAAAATAATACAATAAATCACCAATAATTTGTATGAGTCATTCGCATTCGCTACAGTACAGATATATACAAAAGATAGAAAGAGAATCAATGGAAGAACCTACATTTATCTTTAATTCCAACATTTCTACTGCACTCTATAAAAAAAAATAACATGATTTGTTTTGATAACGAAAAAAATCAAACTTCTTTTTTTTCCTATCATACATACAGTAAATCATGTTACCTTTGTATGTTTCATAAAATTGGAACCTACCCCAGCACCTCGGCCCTTTCCCCGTCCGCGTCTTGATTCTCCACGTAGGTAACCCGCTTCGCCATACAGATTCTAAAACAAAACAAAAAATAAAATAAAATAAAAATAAAAATTAAATGATAAGTAAAGTGAATGGCAAACAAAACAAAAGAGGATTAATTAAGTAAAACGTCATCTATAATGAAAATCAGAAAGTCCACAAATCAACCGAAACACTGAATCCATTTACAGTATAGAGCGACAGTAAAGTTTGTGCTGAGTGTTCCTATGCCGATAAATGCATGTTATACGAGGTCACCATAGGCCTAAATCTTAATTCAACTCTATATACCTGGAATATTAGCTCATTTTGAGAAAGGCGAAGTAGAATGAGTCTTATGTTCAAGGCTCACAACGTTCCTTTAAGTCTAATTGTAAGCCGCGATTCAGGAAGGGATGATGAACTATAGTTTTTAGCTAAGCTTTTCTTATTGCAACATTGCCAATACGGCTTGTATGTATTTTCTAAATACAAAATTTCAAAACCTTCATGTAAATATAACGCTTATTGCCATTTGTAAGCATTCGATTTTCTGCCTCAAAGTGCAAATTAATGCAGATTATCGCCTAAGTAGTTGCTATTATTAATTATCATCGATTGTTTTATACGAAGAACACTAGCTTTGCACTATTGAAACCTATCCTATAATTTTGATTAGAGATGAATTTAAAATTTCTTTTCATTTAAAAAATATATATACAGGCTGTTCTATATCTACATAAAATTATCGAATTAGATTTTTTGTATATAAACGGCAAGATCGACGGTGGGTGGAGTTTTGGCCAGCTGTCAGCGGTACATAGACCACGTGTTTTTCGTCATGGGTGTACAAAATATTATTTATATTTTTTTTCCTTTTCGAACAAAACAAATTATTTACAAATTTACAATAATTTCTTTCTAAATATATTACAAATATTATTTAAAATTCATAAAAATACTTCTTTCATGGTTATTAGAAAAAATGTCATTTTAAATTTGAAATATTGACGGGTATTTTGGACAACCCTGAAAACGAGCGCACCTGGTTATTGCTACCGGATATACACAAGCAGACACAGACGGTTGTTCTCGTTTCTCTTCTATTCCTTTACACCCAATATGGTATAAATTTTCATATGTCACTTTTTTAAACAGAAACTCCAAAAAAAAAAGTTTTATTTCTACGACATTTTATCTACAAAAATTTTAATTAAAAGACGCTCGAAGATACAAACCGAGAGATGGTCAGTGTTGTTGAAATGACCCCACCCGATGAAGGTCTAGGTCGCAATTCTGATTCCCCTTCGTTAATCGTATCAGTGAAGGTTGATGTTGATCTATTGGAATTGCAGGAGTTGTGTACGCTACGCACATTTAGAAAGCTCTAACGACTATGCAGAAGGAAACTAGGTTCAGTCTAGACTTACGGCATTGAGTTTGATGCAATTATTAAATAAACTTCAATAGTGCAACATTTTTGATTGTGCTATAATCTTTGTACTATTTTAAACGGTATGACAACTTTTCAAATTAAGAGAATAGACAATTTGTCAAATTTTAAACGAAGAAATTGCTGTTATGTTTTACAATAATTACTCAGGTGAATTGATAATGATTTCCTTCTTATTAACGGCTGATAAAGCAAGAAACCCGTCTTAGCAGAATCACACAGAGTGTCTCGAGTGACAGAACCGTCTGTAAACAGGAAAACTGTCTTTCATGTTCTAATATCTGACTTTGGGTATACAATTTTAATAAACAGGTGATATCAAATCTGTCTCAATATGACGGACAAACGATGATAGATTTATCCGAAACAGTTAAGAGGACATTAGACCTTTCTTGGTGAGCAGCTATTTGAGTTATCGTACATTTTGCATGAGCAAACTACAACACAGTTGTTTTAGTACACTTTACTGATTTTACAATCCACATAAAAATTTCCCTTTATTTCAATCTTTGATGTACTTCGAATAAGTAATAATCAATAGAGATTTAATATGGTTTCAATTAATCAAAATCCAAGTTTTTAGATCGTCTCCCAGTTGTGCACATTCAACAATAAAAACACACATTCATTCTCTTCCACACATAAGGGTTGTTTGACGTGAAAATGAAGGGGGTGGAGTGAATTGACTGAATGTATGTGTGTAGTGTAGTAGTAACAGAGAATGTATACAAGTCCTACTACATATATCTGGTCTGCGCGTTGTCTGAGGTAAGGGTCCTGCTGTTAAAGCGTCCGTCCGTCAGTTGTGTGAGAAGGCAGAGCAAGCTGACCGCCGCCCAGAATCGACACAAACGACGACGACGACCGCCGCTGCCGACGCCACCACCACCACCACCTCCTCCTCGTTTCTAAACGTACATATATATGCTATATACTACGGATACGGTCAGCGGCCTTCTCCTCAGTCGTTTTGGTCGTTTATAGAGAGAGAATCTCTTTCTCACTGGCTAGACGTTGAACAGACAACGGACGGGTCGACCCCAAAACCCAAACACGACACCCGACAAAGATAGAGAGATACTGAATGGATGAGTAAATGGTAGTAGTGGCGGCGGCGGTTACGGAGGCGGCGACGGCAGTGATCCCTTTTTCGATGGTCGCTCGGGGATATGACTTTGCGGTATACCTACTATAATACAGATGATGATGGGTCCGGGAATTGTTGTTTAACGTAACTTACGTATTTATAAACATAAACATAAACATATTCGAAACGGAAACGATTCAAACGAAACCATAGAAAAGAGAATGAAAACAACAACAGGGTGGAATAGGAGGAGGTGGAGGTGGTGGAGATGGAGTGATGGAGGGATAAAGCACAGTTTTCTCCCTTTATATTTGGGTTAGTCGACCTGAATTAGGGGACCTTGACGCTTATTCTGTCGCAATGCTTATTCTTAGAAACGACCACGTGTTGGACACGCGACCTCAAGAATTGCTAACTTTCTCTTCTCGTTCATTTTTTTTTCGTTTCTTGTTGTATCCAAACTCAAAATAGAAGAACGAAGATCAGTGTGTGTGTGTGTATCATTTAAAATAACAAACTCATTTGGAAAATTTTACAACTACCTACCCAGAAACAATAATACTTTATTACTAAAAATAAAACATAAATTGATTCGCACCGCAATTTTTATATCTAGAACATTATATAATTTATGAGAATACTTTTACAAAGGAAGTACCCAGTCGGATGCAAGTTCAACTCTGTTAGATTTAACAATCCATTTCCTATATTAAACTAGCAAGCTCTCGGCTACTTTGAAATAAACGTATATACACACAGATAACAACTGAACAGATTGTTTTGTTGACCGCCAACATTACCACCTTTCATCTCATCATAATCGTTGTCGAAACAGAAATCCTAATTCAACATTAATCTCTATTAACGCTAAAAGCTTTGATTCCTTGTTTTTTTTTGTTTCTTTTAATTAATCAACTCAACAATTATAATTTATTTTAATTTAGAATGAATCAGTACATGGCGGAAAAGAAAAAAGAGATAGACAGAGCGAGAAAGAACGGTCATAGGTGACCGGAAACTTTTGCTACACAAGCATATGGCGCCGCATCCGCTAACCAGAAGAGCAATACCTACATCATATCATACGCATACACGCACATGCACTCATATAAACGTACATGTTACGTGCGCATATTCGCTCGAGACCTACCCCCTGCATCCCTCTATGACGTCATATTTCCGGCGTACTCATCGAACCAACCACTATAACGGTGGTGGCTTCGGTTTTTATTCTCCATATATTCAATTCTAGACATTTCTAGTGGAATTTAATTTTAAATCTAAATGGCATGATCTACATGTATCTACCTATAGGGCAGATTTATACAAAAAAAAAATGAATTACAAAAAAAAAGCATCACACTGTGATTAGGAAAGAAATACATATAGGGTTGTTGATTCTTGAAATTTACTTGATGGAGAGAGTCCCTTTAATTGTTATGATGTGGTTTTGATAGGGGACGCGAGGCACATGCCAACACTTTCAATTCTGCGGCCCCTTTCATGAAGTGAGCCGCCTATTAAGAATCACCCCATACTAAAGGTAGTAAGTAGGTAGCGATCAAGAGTGTAGGTGTAGGTCGATTATTTGGGGTGAACGCGACGACCTTCAAGGTCCCTTTTTGTTGTTCATTTCAATTGCAAATATCAAGCAAAAAAAAGAACAGATGAAAGAAAGGGGATTACATTGCAGCGTTGATCTGTTCGGAAACTTGTAAATAGTGTAAAGCTGAAGAAATTGAAACAATTCCTTTCATGATCGAAAAAATTGTATTCTGTAAATGATAGTGAAAGTGGAATTAATGAAAATACAAATTTTGTAATATGTGGTATACATGGTATAGCTTAACTATATACAACGATCGGCTAAATAGAGAGAGAATTTCAGCACTATACCACTACCCCTGCCACCGCCGCTGCTACCACCACCGCCGCCGCAGTAGCAGTAACAGCAGCAGATCGATAAGAATACGAGTGCAATGATGACTCATGCGACACCCTCGACCCCCATTGCCTAAACCACCGTTGTACAACATTCAGTTATACTTTTATAAAAACACCACGTAGTACTATAGAAACCAAAAAAAAAAAGAAAAGCCAAAACAAATCGATTCAAGAAATTTAGTATTTGGCTACAATAATGGTGACAAGATGACAACTTTTTAGCACCAAACCAAAAAAAAAATATGAAACAATTCCGTTGACAATTTCCACAACATCATCATGTCGGCTGAAGTCACAGTGTCGCGACACTGTTGACATCGCCGCTAAGGGAAAACCGTAAAGTCATTCATGACACTCGTTTTCCTGGCCTAATAGGATTTTCGCTATTTCAATTATTATTATTGCGTATTTTTGATACAATATCGAGGTAAAATAACAATTGATATACAAGATAAAGAAATCTTGTCGCGTGCCCGATACATTATTATTATTAAATACAAGAAGCAGCTGCCAACAAACCAACACATTTCAACCGTTCTGTAGAATAAACACCACCACACAGCCCATTCATTGAAAATACGCTACATATCTTGACATATACACAACAACACATACATATCTATCGATATAAACACAAAACCACGAAATGCTATTATTATATTAACAGAATTCACGATAGTTCCAAAAAAAAAAATTGTATATTAAAGTTCTTCCGCATCCGAAACGCTAACAGTAAGGTTAATTAGAAAAGCTACTATAATTACAAAACTTTACGCTACAGATGTGTTTCCCGGGTCCTTATTTATCTCTCTTTTTTATATTCTAAAGGAAAACTAATTGGAAGAATACGATACAAGCAAAACAAATAAATATTTATAAATAATTAGTCACCCTATATTGCGTATTAATTCCTATTGAATTGTATTCTACGCAGTTTCTTCCATATTTCAAGAAACAAAAGGTAATACTACACATTTATATTCAAATATGTAACACTACTATGCCCCTATTTCTAGAAGACTCTTTAATTTTCTGTTAATCTAATTTTACAGTCTTAAATTGAATAATTTCGATTTTATCTTCTAATTTTATATAAAAAATAATAATGAACCAGATTCATTTGGATGCAGCAGTAGCAGCAGCAATAGGGAGAATATTTTTAATGTCTACCTATTAAGAATAGAGGGATGGAGTAAGAGCGGTTGACGCCTCAAGCACTAGAAAATCTTGATTACTTTTGCTCAGTTCACACATATCCAGAATATTTCGTCGTCTAAATGGAACAGTGTACAATTTGGCGCACGATTATTACGACAAAATTTGTTGCTATAATATTGTCTTTATTGACAATTTTTGAACGAATAGAGCCCCAAAATTACGTTGCACCATCAAGAGTTTAATCCACATTTTTATGACTGATAAACAGTATAACGAGTAGGAAAAGCAATATGATGGTTAAGTGAAACTGTTTTGTGGTCGTAGAAGTTCGCTAAAGCTCTAGGCCTACTACCACAGTCGCTAACGCTACACTATTGAATCTTATTTAGCATTCATGAAAATCTAACGTTTCTTCAAGTTTTTCTTTTAAGAAAGAAAACAAAACACCTTGTGAACAATAAATCCATATCGTATTAGATTGAGGTCCACATAATAAGCTTGACAGCATTATTTGCTACCTTCAGTTGACTGTATGACAACTTCAACAATGCTGTTACAAATGGAAGAAAAGAATTGAAAAAAATACAACATTCATCGTTACAATAAGCTATTGGTGTTCCAATCAATAACTAAACTATACAATTTATTGAATTTTTAATGCCTACAAAAAAAACAACAGTAGAACCAAAGACAACGTCCAAAAACAAACAAAAAAAGACAAAAACGGAAGTGGTCAATGTCCACTTGAAATTGTCAAACAAATTCAACACATATGAATCTAGAAGAATAACACAACAACAACAACAACAACAACCAAAAAAAGAAATATATAAAGAAGAGAAGGAATCGAAAAAACTGACGCCATCGATGTCGAGACGCTTGGCATCGTTGCTCCGGGCAACCGGTGATTTGTAAATGCATCAACAACGAAAACAACAACAACAACAACAATCATTACGTTTAATGAATATAATGATAACGATGATTGTTAGGGATGGAAGGCACTTTAATTTCATTTAATCTTTGCTTTATTAATCAATAAATAAATAAAATAAAAAAAAGAAAATAAAGCGAGAAGAAATAATGGCAAGCGAAAAAAAAACGAGTAGTTGCAGCTTTTCAGGCAATATTTTATAATCAGTATCATCTAAGTCCTATTGTTAATGTTCTTTAAACGTACTATACACTCACACACATACATATATGTAGATATATGTATTATATAGAAAGACATATACATACACACATCTTGCCATTATATTCAGTAACGGTAGACGTCCAATTTACTGGTCTATATTTTCAAAAAAATATCTACAACTAAAATGTCATGTAGAATGAACGGTATTTGTTAGGTCCACTGTACGCAAACAGCTGGCAAAAGTTTATTCTCCAAACGCAGCTGTTGGATCTAGGCCCATGGCGTACTACCTGGTATATATGAGTGTATGTATGTGTATAGATGTATATGCAGTATATGTTATATACACATATGTATTTTATATATGTGTATGTGACCGTATAATATGACATATGCCGCCATATATGTTAAGGATATTCACTGTACAACAATTAAATCGATATGCGAAATACTATATCAAACATGAAATTATTTTTGTTCATTTTTACGGTAAAAAAATAATAACAATAATAATGATAATAATAACAATAAAAAACTAATATTTTCGATAGAACTAGAACAACTAGTTTAAAACTAGTTTCGAAAGTTACATGCAAGTACGGGAGCTTTATTCAAATGATGCTGTCTTTTTATCATAATGGTTTATACATAGTTTATCTTGCAAGATTTTCTCAAAAGCTCTGGGAATAAAATTAATGATTTATTCTTATTCTTATTATGATTTTCATTATCAAGTAATAGAAAAGTAGAAGAACCGTTAAAACTTGTCTATCTACCTATCTATCTCTCTTTTATAAAAATTGTTAACACATTGTGAAACGGTAAAGATATAGGGCCAGGTGGTGGCATTTTTCGTGTATATACAATAACAAAGGTCGAAAAATTTTCACTCAAAAATCATAAATCTTTAATTTTATATATAGCAAAATGACTTTTGATAAAAATTGCCAATCAATGTCAAAAATTCTAAAGTTATTCGTTAAGATAACAATACGATTTGTAAAGTTTCAGGACGCCAAATCTTATTGTTAGTCAAAGGATCAAGCAAATTTGTTGCTTCAATAGTGCAACGTTAGTATCTGTACAGTCAAAAAAAAATAGCCAAATTACACTAAAATGACGCTAGATTGCTTTGTAATATACGTTGAATCAAGTGAGAGGAGCTCTCTTCCCACAGGACAATTGCATGTTATATGAGCAATAACGATAAATGTAACAATCCGCCACTAATCAACTTTGCCAAATCTGTAACGCATTGTAGCAAACATTTTGCAATTGCTGAATAAGTTTCGTAACAAATATCAACTGGTGACTTTTTTATTCAAACAGAATCCCAGAAAGTGTGCTTCAATTCAGCAGTATAGCGAATTTTAGAAATATTGAACCAACAAATCTGAAGATAACAAGCCTGATTAACGATAGTCGAAAAATCTGATATGGCATTAATTCCTTAAAGATTATTGGTGGTTCGAAAACGTTACCTTTTGTCTACTTTCAAAATTCACTTTGCTAACACAAACTATGGCTTCCCTATATGAAAGAAAATTAAAAGTCCAGCTCTTTAAAGGTACTCTAAGTTTTCCTATTGAATAGATAGTTGAGGGTGCCAGAAAAAAGAGCTTCAGAGTAATAAAGCATCTGTTAAGATAAATGGACACTGACAACTCGAGTTCTGGTTTTCTGATTGGCTACAGTATTTTTTTTTTTGACCAGGAAGCATATTCGTGTACAAGACAGAAAATGAAACAAGAAGAGCAACATGAAATAGTTGTAGCAGAGTAAGTAGATAGAAATGCTCCATATTTATGAGAAGCTCTTTAATTTCATAAAAAATTAATTAAAGAAGAAATAACATCAAAACTCACCTTCTTTTCTGTCAATTTCTCACATCTCCTCTGTTTACAAATCTGATGACTCTTATCATTTCTACAAGGTGCACAATCACCGCAATTGTCCTTTCGTTGACATCCAATACATTCCCCACAACGTTTCCGTTTCTTTTTCACTTGTTTATCAATACTACCTCCAGTAATTTCGTCCATATCAACACCACCACCACTATTATTACCACTAGTACCAGTACCACCACCCCCACCACTAGCACTACCACTAACACCACCGCTTAATGATGAATGATGTGTTTTATAACCAGCAGTACTAGATATAGCTGCAACTTGACCGGAATTTTCCGTACTACCAATTTCCATATTACTAGAAGCACCATCACTTTCTGCTGAACTTTCTAAACTTGAAGCACGCATTTTTCGACGTTCTTTTTTACGGAAATCGTTTCGTGTTGGTGACATTGCTACACCAATACCATTTAATTTCTTATCAAGACCATTATAAATTCCATTATCACCCATTGTAGTGATGGGATTTTGGAATTGGGTTGGATGGAGGCCGACATTCTGGATTTTTAAATTCGGATCTTGCGGATGGATTGCTGTTAGATTGGCAGTTAGTTTTAAATCGGCTTCTGATTTCAAAACTGTTACTACCGTTGGTGATGATATTAATGGACTGTTTTGGATTATTGTGCCATTCTGTTGGAAAATCCCGGTATTTGCGAGATTCGTTAAATTTGTTGGATGTGTATAAAGTTGAATGTGACGTTCATCAAGGAATTGTTGTTGTATTGATGGGATTTCACGGGCTTGTATTGGAGCCGGTACCAATGGGTAACCTCTTGGATTAACAGCACTTAAGGTGTGAAAATTTGAATTTAATGGTGTTAGACTATGACTACCAGGACTAGATGATGAATTCGGTGATACCGGTGTTAAATTCGTTAATGTTGTTAATGTTGTTGGTTCAGCAGATGATGGTGGTGTTTCATTGAATGTTTGAAATTGTGATTGAAATGATGGTAATTTTGATACGCCATTTTGTTGAGCAAATGTATCTGTAAATGTATGCACTGGTGTTGTTGATGCTGATGAATCTGTACCAGATTTAGATTCCCATGGACGATATTGTGGTTGTGATGATATTATTGATAAACCATTCTCACCACGTTCCAACAATCGTGTCTCTGTATAATAATCCCAATTTGATATGTCTAATAGGCGGGTATCAGTGAATAAACGATCTGAATTGAATGCTGTCGCCGCCGTCGACGCCGATGTTGTATCCATCTCGGTTGAAAATGTTGAGAATGGTGGTAAATTGGCACCTGGTGGACCATCTTGGACAGTTGAACTAGGGGTAGCTGGTGTTGGGGGATAATTTGCTGCCAAGTTTGTATACCCCGCTGTTGATAATTCGGGGTCTTGGCTCAAAGTTTCACTCATTTTGTCATCGCATACTTGATAAATTTTATTGTGTGGCGTCGTCGATTTTCTTTCGTTTAATAATAATAATCTATCGTTTAATTATTGATTTTGTTTTCCTTAATTGTCTGTTGCTACACATGAACTTATCAAATTAAATTATTGTCAAAGGGTTTCATTACAATATCATTAATTAAACATTTTTATTTATAATTTAATTATGAAATTCCTGAATTTTGTCGCTGAGATGATTTCGGAGAAATATGGGCTCAATTCTATTTTGTACTCTTCGGAATTTGTACTGTACGTTATTTCTTGCATTAATTAAACTATTTTTTTTTTAATCTTAATTTCGTATAAAAATATTAAAGTTCTTGTCACTTAAACATCGTCTTTTATAAAAAAATAATGTCTGCAATCAGAAATTAATTCAATTAGAATTTGAAAGAATTAAATAAAACAAAACAATTTAAAAAAGAAAAAAAGCAAAAAAGGCTCGATACAGTCGAATTTTTGGTCAATTTCATTTCGTATCGCATTAGCAGTAACAGCAGCAATAGCAGCAACAGCAGGGTTAGAGGTAGGTAGTTAGATAGGTAGGTATGTGATGAAAGTGCAAAAGCTCTCTCTTTCTGCTTAGAATCAAAACAACGCAGTCGCGATGTAACGCATTTCCTAGTTGTGATGTTGTGGGGTCACGGTCGACTCCTGTTCGCGGGTTGTGTTGTTCATTCTGAATATAAGGGAAAGTAAAATAAAAGAGAATTGATAAAGTTGATCGAAAGCGCACGCGTATAAAATTTAGTCGATCCTGGGACGCTCGCCACGGCAAAACCGACATACTGTATATACGTATACCCATCTATATACATATACATATGTATATAATATTATTGAAAAGAGATAGAATGATAAATAAAGTAGAAGAGGGATGGCAATAATTTCGTACTTATTTACAATAATATCTATATAGTGATAGTAATAAAGTAGATGGAATTGAAAAGGAATTCTTCTTCAAGTTTCTTAAAGTTGAGACAATTTTTAAGATTTCTCTTTCTTTTGAAAACAATCAAAAATGAACACAAGAATTCGACTGATAAACAAATATTGGGGTGTAATTTATAATTTAACAAAATTATTAAATAATTGAAAAATTTGCTATAAAGTCTCTGCGTAAAATTGAAAATCTACTATAGAAAATAACAATTATTTAGTTATTTAGTTCAATAAAAAACAAATGAAACTCGAAATTATTGTTTTATTAACACTCTAATTCTATTATCATTATTATCATAAATATTATTATTGCGTTTCGCATTATTGTTGCAAATAATAAATAATATTTCTACACATTCATCAATGATTATATTCTCAATTTTTATTTCATTTATGCAAAATTTATAGATTGTGTTTGATAAGGGTTTGGGGGTGGGTCGACAAAACAAAAAACAAATTAAGACAAAAAATAATAATAGAAATAAAAATAAATAGAAAACGTTGTGAGACACTGACCATGTGTAAATAAAAAAAGTTCGCACACACACCACCAAACACGCACGTAGTGAAAATACAACTGAAATGACGACGACGCTACGCACACACAACACACTTTGAAGCTTTCATGTCTCGCGCGCCGCGTTTGGCATCTGTCGTGCTTTCAAGCCAATCACAAGCTTCACTTTCTACTACCGGTGGTGACACTAGAACTTCCTATATTATTTCTCGATAATTCATAGACTTTTTTTTCCTACTCTCTACTATACTCATTTTTTATTTATTAACATATGCGTAAATTTTGTTGTTTTATTGTTGAAACATAAAAAAAAAATATATATATAAACAAACAATAAAACCGGGCCAAGTTTGATGTTGAATAAAAGCTCGAAAAATAAACGAGAACGATTTTCAGTAAAACGTATTTGTCTGTTGGAGTTTGCTTGAAATCCATCAAAATTTTGATTCGATCCATTTTTTCCTCAATTATTTTTTTTGTGTGCCCTTTTGTCTGCCTTTTTGGACGTGCTACCATCTTGCGTAAGAATTCGTGTTAGTTTAGGTAGAAGTCTTCTTTCGTAATTTTTCAATAGTGAGACCACAGGGCAGGCGCAAGGGCCGCTAGTATCCCTAAAGCCGGAAAAAGATGCAAAAAAGAAACTTTGCAAAAAATCGCCGGCTAGATACATAATAGGTACACGCACTGAAAATTCCTGAATTATAACGGATATCTTGTCTCAGCTTTTACAGCTTTCCATTTTTCTTCCAGATTTATTTTGCTGTCTCCATTCATTTTCATGCAAAATAAATACTTGCAAACTCTATAATATCAGGAATCAAAAGAATGTTTTGAGCTTTTATTGAAACTTGTAATCTTCGTTGAACACGAGAATAGACTTTTATAATTTGAATCCAAGATATAGTTCTTGTACAGCCGCTTGTTAGTCTGTCAAATATTTTTTATTAAAGAAAAAAAATGCTCGACTATTATGCCGTTATAAAAAATGTCGCTAAAAGAAAAAGAATTTAGACAGGTGCGTGAATGACGTTATCTTGGAATTCATTGGAATACTATTTTCCTAATTGAAAGTTATTGACCTGTATCCGTCTATTTCAACAACAGCAATGATTTAAACGATTTTTAGCAATGACACAATGCAAAATTTAAGTAAAAACAATAGACGTTTGTAGTATTTTCAGGACTATTCCCCATGAGTTTCATCAAGTTTGATGTCGTGTTTTTTTGACGTATTTTTCCTTACTATTATTATTATTAAAGTACGTTTGCGAAATGCAGAGAACTTCTTTAAAAGTGTTGGGATCGTAGAGTCACCTTCCTTAGCCTTGCAGACCAAAGGAATTCCGAGGGCCCCATAGATTTTCATACTTTGGATTTTGAATATTGTTAGACAAATTTATTCAGATGTGTACGTAAAATGAAATATGAAACTGCGCGGGCGTGTGCCCCGCTCGCCCGGTCCTCGATATATGTGCAAAAATGCTCGAAAAGATGAGAAGGGTGCTGTCTATTGAAATTTCCTTTCGATTTCTCGGCAATTTTGATGAAACAAAAAATGTTTAACTCATGCAGACGCCAATATTGCCCCGTTGGAGCATTTTGATAATTGCATTATAAAAAAATCAAATAAATAAAAGTCCGTTCTTATTAATCAAAGTAAATATATTTTTCCAAAGACATTACAAAAAAATTGACAAACTATTCAATGCAATTTCTAACGGTTTTTTCCCCGATAGGAAAATTTCTCGAAATTACATTGATTTCATAAATTTTCTGACAAATGCAAACAAACAAATCGGTATTAAAAACAAATTAATGAAATTCGCCGACTGCAACATGGTTCCACCGCTAGCGGAGCCCTCAGTTGTAGCACCTCCAGCTGCTCCTTCTGATTGAGCATACAAATTTTGCACCAGGATGGCCATTATAATCACAAATATGTAGAAATATTTCGCCATTTTTCTTGTTCTTTATCAAAAACAATTATCTTCAAGCAAATCTGTTAAAAAATAATTGTTTTTATTGTAAAAAAAAACGTTGGAATTAACTGGAAAAAATCTTACCAGAAAGATTGTGTCACCAATTTTCCAAAACTTGTTGTTATGTGAAAATTGCTATAGAAATGCCGACCGTTTTGGTGCACAGCAATCTTTGTTCCAAAATTTTAAAAATATGGCAAGGTTGATAACGATCTTTTATTTAAAACAAAAAAGACGCAAACATAAAAATTATAATAAATATATTTATTATAAAAAAAAACAAACATAAATTAACATTAATCAGTTTTCATTTTTTTACAATCAACACCATCTCGTTCATCTTCTAATTCTCTTTTAGAACTCTCAACATTATTAAAAACTAAATTTTTAAATTCTTCATATTTCTCCTTATCACTCAAAAGTCCAATTTTTTGATCAACATCACCATCATCTTCATCACCTTTTTTAACCATAATACTTTCAATATTCGCTTTTTTATCATCATTTTCATGATAATTATTCAATTTAGCATGTGAACTACTCGATGTATCAGTCTTGAGAATCTCGCGCAATATCATTGTGGCATAAGATGACGATTTTAATGAAAATTCCAAAATTAAAGCTTTATATTTGCCATCTAAAAAAAAATGGTTCGATTAAATGAAACAAAACACTATAGGTGCGTTAAAAACGTAAGATGTTTGCATACAATACGTGCATCAAGCATATTCCTTTGACGCACAAGTGTAAGCACACCCTATATTACACTTACTCTCAACATCGTGCGGTTCCGGCACTTTCTTCAAAGCTTCCAAATCTGATTGGATTAAATTATGATTTGGATCATCATAATGCATGATTTTCCACGATAAATCTTCAGCTTTTTCTAGAAGTTTCCTGTATGTACCGCTTAATGTGTAAGTCCTAAAATTGAAGAAAAAAAAATCAATGTTGGGTCGATTAGAATTTTTAGAAATATTTACTGCACTTTTTGCTTCGGCATCTCCAAAGAAAGACCATAACTTTCTAAAATTTCCTGATAATAATCCTTCATATTATCAGGATAAATGATATCATAACCCGGTAATGGTAAAACAATGTCGTATATGGTGTAATCGCTTAAATCATCCGAAGATAAAGCTTTCACTTTGGGTTTCGTTGTTTTTGCTTCTTCATCTTCTTCAATTGAATCGATTATAGGGGTGTTGTTTGCATCAACAAGAACCAGATCGCCTTCAACTACTTCCAAGCCATATTTTTCGATACGTTTCGATGCTACACGATTCCATACAAGACTTTGGAATGAATGGATGTACAACAATCGCATATTTCGTGAAATCTAAATGGAAATTATTTAAAATCGAATTATAAATATAAGGGAAAAATACAAACATTCTCTAAAGCATTAACGTAATCATTCGCATTATGATTCGCTAAGCCTGATAATAGCATGAATTCAATACAACGATTCTTGTTCTCTTTAAATTCATTTACAGCTTTTTGTGGATCATTTGTATCAAAATAAACACGTTTAGCTTTTGTTATATCCAGATCTGGATCAGCGCATTCGATCGGTTTCAATATAATTTCACAAGCCTACAATTATTATTATTATTTTTTGAATAATAGTAATGTTTTATTTATTTGAATTTTGTGCAACACACCTCTTTCCAATTACCTAACAACAATTGTACACCAATCGCAAATGTTGGTACTTCTTTATCATTACCGAAACGTTGTAAACCGTAATAATTAATAAAACCATTCTGTTTTAAACCATCTAGAGCTTTTTCAATTTCATTATTATCGACTGTTATATTTCTTAAAGCAATTCTAAATCGATTACCATACAATTGTCCCAATTTCAATGGTTGATCTTTAAAGCAGATATTACCAATTTTTAGATTTTTCACATGTTTCGTTTTGATAATCAATTTCCATGGTTCCACTTTACGTATAGAGAACCATTGTGTTGTTTTGGCACGTCGATCTTTAACACCGGCATAATTAAAATTCGATGAACTGATCCTCAAACAATCAGCAATCTTCATTGTTGCATCTAATGTATCTAGATTCTCTTTATAAACTAAGAAATGTACGTATTCACCTAGATCTTCCGGCCATGGATTTGCACGATTCTCTTTACCATCATGTCGTTTAAATTGCATCACTTTCTTACCATCAATATCAACAGTGTTTGCACAGATTTTCTTTAAAAAATACGTTTTCATCAATTCATGGATGGCTTTACGTTCGTCTTTTGTTAGATTTTCAACATCAAAATCGATCGTTTCATTCATATTATTCGATTTCGATAAAGTTTTCAATTTTGTCCAAATTTCTTGTGGTAAATGTTCTAAAGGACTTCCATCAACACCATCACAATCTTTAAATTTATTTTTATCGTTTTTGAATTCTCTAGGTATTGAAGTGTTGGTTAATTTAGCAATTTGTCGATCACAATCGATTTCATTCACTTGAAAATCAGAAAATCTAGCTTTTATTATACCAGAAAAACCATCCAATTTACTTATAAATTGTGTGATACCAGCATCTGGTTCGGATAATTGATTTTGATGATGGTAGATTTTCGAATTTGATCGTTTTTGATTTGTGAATTTCGTTGTTGATGGATTTTTTCTATTGTTGGAACGATGGAAATTTGCTTTTCTTTTTGGCGACATATTTTCCAACACACGATAACCGAATTTCAGGTTATAATTTCTTAACCTCACCTTTTCAGTTTTTTAGTAATTTTCAAGTTTCTTTAGTTGGCGACTATGATAAACTTCACTGTATGTATATAGTAAATCTAAAATAATTGTCTCAACTTGACCAAATAATAGCAATATAATGCAGATATAGCACAAATACAATCATAATATTGCTTCGAGGACATAATACGTGATGTTTAAGAAATATGAAGGAAGATATTACATTCTAAAAGCATAATATCAGTCTTAAAGTAGAAATAGTAGACTGTTTAGAGGGAAGAGGCACTCTTCGATCTTCCAGTGCTATCACAATGAAAATTGGTAATCAATCACAGCAATTTAAGGCTAAATCAAAGAACAAACAGTTTATTACAATTTATTTATTTATTCCTCGTTTAATACAGTATTGATTATTTATTTTGTTTCAACCATTCCTCATCGGATAAGGTCCAAACTTTCCTATCAACTCGCTTCGGTTTAATAGTAACACAATCGCCTTCAGCTGTATCAAAAACACTTTTATATTCATCTTTTATTAATGATTTAACCATATACGGTCCTTCTAGATGATAACCAAGTTTTGCATAATAATTTCTTGTACCAACACCAGAAATTACAGCAATCTTTGTTGATTTATGTTCATTGATAGCAATCTGTTCAGCTTTTTCCATTAATAAACTACCATAACCTTGATGTTGAAATTTCGTAACATTCCGACCACTAACTGGTACAACACTACCATAAACATGTAATTCTCGTACAATTGAACATGAACCTAACAATTCTGGCCGATATGTTGTCTCTTTTGAACATTTCCTCAATCTAAAAGTGGATTTATGGTTGAATTTTCTTTTTAAAATTATCTACCTTCTTCTACCTTAATAATCCAATTAAGATATCCTGTTGGGGATCTTCATAACTTAAGAAAGTTTCCCAACCACCATTTGCATAATAATCACGTCGGATTAATTCAACATCATTCGGACGAACTTTCTCATGGATTTCTGTTATTCCAACTTCACGTGTACGTACATCACGACATTTCAAACCTAAATCTTTCATACGTTGTAAAGCTAATTCACGTAAATTACCATGCTCTACACCGGAACTAACAAGTGGCATTGGTATGTCACGTTGGACACGATACACTCTAGTCCATGGTGGTATTAAAGCTAAAATATTCGCAATTAAATCAACCAAAACAGATGGTGGATAACTTTTATAACGTCCAGTTTTCCATAATTCATACAATCCAGTACCACGTATCACTAATGTTGGATAAATCTTTAAACCGTCAGCACGAAAATCGGGATTTTCAAAGAATTCCTACAAATATGATTAATTTAAGTTTTGTATTAAGCAAGATTAGGTTTTTTTTTACAATAAACTGTTCAATATCACGTTCTAGATCTACATTCGGTAAATCTGGCATCATGTGTGCTACAACTTTATATCCGGCATCTTTAGCAAAATTAAATGTTTCACAGACTGCTTTGACGGTATGTCCACGATTAGTGTCTCTGGCTACGTCTTCATATACTGATTGTACACCTGAAATCAACAAATAATTCAGAGATGATCGTTGCAGTTGAGATAACTTACCAATTTCCAATCGGGTACATCCATACTTCAACATATCCGATAGATGTTTTTGTAAACAATAATCCGGTCTTGTTTCAATTGTAATACCAATACATTTAATATTACTACGTTCTGAATATGTAACAGCCTCCTCAACTGAACTACTCTTATGTCCTGATAGTGCATCATGTAGATTTCTTATAAAATAATCACGATATGAATCTGGTAAACTCATAAATGTACCACCCATTACAATAAATTCAACTTTATCAACACTATGACCTAATTGTTTTAATTGTTCAATACGATGACGTGTTTGTAAATATGGATCGTAACGTGCCCGAATTGCACGCATCGATGTTGGTTCATAACCGGTATAACTTTGTGTTGAATATTCAAAATCTGAATCAGGACCACCTGGACAATAAACACATATATTGCCAGTCATATTAATATGTGGACAACGGTGTGGTTTACACATTACAGCAACAACAGCAATCTACCAATAACAAATTAGTGGAAATCATATGAATTAATTAAGAAATTTTCAAACTTACACCACTAGCTGTTCGGATAGGTTTTGCTAATAATTTTGGTACCAAAGTTTTTCGATGTTCAATTGGTACAGCTGCTATTATATCCACTAATTTTGGTGAACTATTCAAACCATATTTAGATGAAATGCGTGTTTTTAATGAATTGAGATTCACATCTTTTTTGTCTTCTTGTGCTTTAATTAATAATTGAACAATTTCAGCGATTGTTATCACTTTACGTTCTTCTAAACTCAAATGGGAATATTCTAAAAAGCATTCAATTTAAGTATTTTGATCATTATTATATTTGAAATATTTGAGAAAATACCATTAACTTTCTTGCCCATCTTTATAAACCTTGCGAACACGAAAGATAACCTAAAATTTTACGTCAATTTTTGAGGTTAAATCCCACCATACAAATTTAAATAGAAAAATAAACCATTTTAAAACATAATATCATCTATTAGTATACTTGAGATGATTGTACAAATATTATAACATAGAATAAACCAGTAATTAGGTAATGACATTTACTTGTAGACTAAAATAGAATAATTTTTACATATCAATCGAGTGTTGTAATTTAAATTACCCGCTTTATCTACTGCTGCGTTGCCACGCGTCCACAACATCTCATAAAGTAAAGTTCTATTTAATTTCTTGTTATCTCTAGAAAAACTTTAATTTAAACCATGTTATATAGAGTTAAATGTGGGTTTATTGTCAAAAGAATATTTTTGTAGATAGATTTTTGGGTTGTATTTTGAAACATTCTGTGAATGTGGCAATGGTGTTTGATTTAGTTTGTTAAATGGCCGCTCCACGTTTGTTGCGTTTGTATCGAAGAATGTTTGGTAAATTTTCCTCAGTCAGCAAATGGCGTCTGGGTGGAGGTGTACGAAAATTTTCAACGTAAAAGATGAATGAAGCGTGTATCGTGTTCTCTACCCAACAAAAACATTGTAAATAAACAATACATTTTCTATTGATATAAACAAATAATAAAGATGCAGTGAATTATTGGATATTAACGTTCTAATTTTTTGTTTTGTTTTTGTATAACATCAAGCGACATTCTGAAGCCATCAACAAATACTACAGTGGTTGAAAAGAAACAATGAACGAAGAAGTTGATGTTAAAGTACCAGAAGGTAGACCAATTTGGCCACCAATAGATAATGTAAATGTTGCACATTTACCAACAACACAACATCCAAATATGCCACCAATACCAACAACACCACAAGGTGTTGCACCAATCAATCAACCAAATGTTGAATTCGATTTACCATTTGAACTATCACAACAAGGTTGGCGTAAATTTTGGTCAAAACGTGAAAATCGTCCATATTTTTGGAATAAATTAACTGGCGAAAGTTTATGGGAGATGCCAATTGCGAAAACACATTTTGATCCAATTACAGATCCTTTAGGGATATGTGCACCACCGCCGCCTCTACCGCCACCACCAACTTTACCATCACAACCACTAACAGTAGGAGGAGGCCAACAACAACAACAACAACAAACAACAACACCACTACCACAACCACCAAATTTACCAATGCCAATAGTTAAACGACGGGCATCAGAAGATATTAATGGTCCACAACAAGCAAAGAAATTTATTTTAGCTGGACCATGGGATTTGGATGTACCAACAAATGTAATCATTTTAGAACGGAGTCCGTGCAGTTATATGCATTCACATCCAGAAATTGAAGCTTATCGTTGCAGTTTATTAGCAAAATTGAGGCAATGCTATCAAGAATTGTGCCATTCTAGGGAATCAATAGATGCACCAAAAGATTCATTTAATCGTTGGCTGATGGAGAGGAAAGTGATCGATTCAGGTATAGAATAATGACGCTTTTAATTTTTTTAAAAACTCTGAATTCTTTGATCTAACAGATTTTTTATTCGTTTTCAGGATATGATCCATTGTTGCCCAGCAATTGCTTTCCAGAGATCTCAATGTCCATGTATAAAGAAATAATGAATGATATACCAATCAAATTGGTACGACCGAAATTCACTGGTGATGCACGTAAACAACTATCACGTTATGCAGAAGCTGCAAAGAAAATTATGGAATCACGTAATGCTGAAGCTGAAAGTCGTAAAGTTGTTAAATGGAATGTTGATGAAACATTTCAATGGTTAAGGAAGACTGTTGGTGCAACATATGATGATTTCCAAGATCGTTTAGCCCATTTAAAACAACAATGTCAACCACATCTTACAGATACTGTAATTTTATCAATTCTATACTATTTATTGTTCATTTGTTTTACTAACAAAAAAAAACAAAAAAAAAATCCTGAAATTGTTTAAAGGTGAAATCGTCTGTTGAGGGGATATGTTTGAAAATTTACAATTTATCATGTGAATATGCTAAGAAGGTTCGTGAAAAAACAAATATAATTTTAAAAGAACATGGAATGGAATTACATCCAATTGTACCAGTTACAACAACACGTAAAGTCTGGTGTTATCCTATTCAATTTCTAATTGGTTGTCCACGATTACCAGTTGTTGAATATTTACCAGATCGTGATTTAGCTTTATTGAGATTTCAAAATGATACAGTTGCCATAAATACAATGCATCTACAAAAATTGGTAAATTAAAAACTTTTTTAATTAATTAACAATTTTTGTTAATAATTAAACATATTCAACATAGGAACATCTATATCGTCATAGTTGTTTTGATGATAAAAAATTTGAATTATTCATACCAAGAGTATGGGTGATGTTGAAACGATATGCAACATATTTAGGTGTTTATCCATCATCAAATAATGCAAATTGTGATGTACATGAAACACAAGCCTCACTACCAGTAACAGTTTTTGAGTGTTTAAATCGAACATTTAGTGTAACATTTGAATGTTTCGCATCACCATTAAATTGTTATTTTCGACAATATTGTTCAGCATTTGCTGATTGTGATTCATATTTTGGTAGTAGAGGGTAAATTTTCACAATTTAATAATATTGGTCTGCAACTAATTCTTCTGATCAAAGCAATTGATGGGTGGACCTTATAGATTCTTGCATGCTGAATTCAGATCTGTAATTAGACTTGGTCCAGCGCGTCACATTTTTTAGTTACAACTATCCAATTTGTTCTTGACTAATTCTCTAAATTCAAAGAAAGTTGAGATTACTTACGGATGAACGGGTGTATTGTTTTAGAAGAAATTATCAACTAAATAATTTTTTTTATGTTAAAGTAGTTAATTTGAGCCGCCTGAGAGCATAAAATGCTTGAGTTTAATCCTATTAGAGTGGATTTCTGAAAGAAATACACCGGCCGAAAATTGCATCACTATCCCCACTTCTACAACTCGTATGCTATTTACATGTTGTTATGGAACCCCCACCACTTTAACCAAATACCGACCGTGTCAACTGTCTGTGTATTTTGCAAATTTTACAAACAAAACTAATTCTTTACTTCCAAATGTTGAAATGACAATATCTCAGAAATTTGACGTGTTAGAGCACTTCTGCAAACAGATTTGAAATCAGCTACTGAGCAAGAAAATTTGAATTTTTCGTAGACCAGTGTAATTATTAATTTTCTATCGAATTGTGATTGAATTTTTAGGCCATTTTTGCAATTAAAAGCTGTATCAGGATCATTTCAAGCGCATCCACCATTTAGTGAAGAATTAATGGAAGCATCTGTTATACATATGGAACGATTATTAAGTGAAAGTCCGGAACCTTTGAGTTTTATTGTTTTTTTGCCTGATTATCGTGAACCAACACCGAGTGCTCTTATTAGAATCGAAGCAAGTCAGTTTAAAAGGAAACAAGTAACGATACCGGCTTATGAACATGAATTTCGACATGGTTTCCAACATGTTCTTAATAGGTTTTTGTTGATTTGTCTTTTATATATTGAAAAAAATAAAAAATAAAAATTATTACAGATCCGAGTTGAATGTTAAATCGGCTCATGGTACTGTGATTGTTTGGTTGCAAAATGTTGCTGGTAATCAACGTTGGGAACCAACAGAGGAACGTGTACAATCAGTAATGGAGGCTTTTAGACCAGGACGTGAACGTGAACGTGATCGACAAGAATTATTAAGTCCAACGCGGCAAGGCAGCACATCAGAGACTAAAGATGTTTTGATACAGTAAATTTTATAATGATATTTCAGTATATACAGAATTTAGCAATTGTATATCTATTATATATACACACACACATCAGCATTTATATCTATATACCTATATTTTTATACTGTGTACAAAATTTCATATATCATTCGATATTTTTCTCTCTGTTTTGAATTTAATAGTTAGATAATCCTTTTGTCTTGAATTGTATCAAAAGTTAGGTACCTGACATTGATTTGGCATCGTAGGTAACTCTTTTTTTTATGTTTTACCTATTCTTGTATATGTATTATGTATGGTTGATTCATGCGCTCGAACTTATCGTAAAGAAGAAAATCAAAAATTCTATTATTGTATATATTTATTAACATATATTTAGTAAGAAATGAAATAAAGTACTTTAATTTCTACGAATTTTGTGAAATTGCTTTGTATAAAGCCAAATTATTACTATTATGAATATATAGATATATATAGTTTTGATTTTGTATTTAAATATAGCTATTATTATGTAAAAAAAAACAACACTAAATAGTATAGAGACTTCAATATGTTTGTTTTTCTATCTTCATTTAGAATAAACGGAAAATCATTCGACAATAGCGAGCATACCGGATCGTAATTATTCTTTATCCGTTTCTCTTTAAAGTTGAGTAGGTTTTTGCCATTGTTGTTGAATTGCCAACTTCACTGACTTCAAACAACTTCCCTCTATATTATTCATCTGAAGATCCGTTTCTTTAACATCGCCATAAGGTGAATGTTTAATTTTACCAAGTAATACCGAAGAGCGGTTTTACGGAAGTTTTAATGCATATTGTTCAGTATTGTGCCTAATGGTCGGCATACACAAGCTGAATTTTTGATCCACCGGGCGTGGTCCATTACTGTGGCTACTAACGAAGAATTCAGAAATACTACCAGATCGGGGCTAATTGCAGAACAAATTTCTTCGTGTATGGTGTTGAAATCCATCGTTTTTTGAAGGAATTGTACCGTGATATTAGATCCGACAATCCCTTGAACATATTTAAAAGATCTGCCGATTTCTAGAGTGCTACTGATGTTTGATAAAAATTATGAGCAAAAGAATAATTGCAATTGCAACATCTGGTGTAATTGTTGCTCATCGCGCCAGCACGCTTCGTTAAAAAATTGGCTTTGATTAGAAATGAGATCCGGCAGTGGTTTTATAACAGTGAGCCAGATCCATCGGATCAAACTCATTTGGTTGTTTCTATAGACTGGATCGGAATGGACCGTACTTTCCCCTCGTGTATTCCCACTAGTTACTCAGATACTTCCTCGTATTTTTTCCGGAAGGCTTAGATTGTATTTTTGTAAAATTCACCAGTGTTATTAGCATTTTTTTGAATTCGTTTATAGCTGCACGGGGTTATCTACTTTTCTAATTTTTATCATAATTATCAGGGAACTTTACACTAATG
Source organism: Lydus trimaculatus (assembly GCA_037414755.1). Taxonomy (NCBI): domain Eukaryota; kingdom Metazoa; phylum Arthropoda; class Insecta; order Coleoptera; family Meloidae; genus Lydus; species Lydus trimaculatus. The sequence goes on from JAZBGY010000017.1 coordinate 75,562, forward strand.
CTGTCCACATTAGTAATTTTGAGTTACATTTATATACGCATCTATAATACGTAAATTTTTTGTCAATAAAAAAATGTGGCTGGAATTGTGCGCTATTTTAACAATTTTCGTTTTGTCAATTTGGCAGATGAATAAAACGAGTGAACAGAGACAATTCTATAAGAAATTAAAGAGTCCACCTGGTCTACCAATCTTAGGTCATGCATTAGAAATTCGAAATACAAAGAGTAAGTAGTTTAATTGTAAAAAGTATTTAAAACAAATAGAAATATAAAAAAAAATTCTAGCTTTATTAAATGTTTTATTAAGATATTCGAAAATATGCAACGGCATCACTAAAGTCAATATTGGACCAATACGTAAATTAGTCTTTGTTACCGATTATAAACTGATAGAGTTCCTATTGAGTAATACGAAAATTTTAAGTAAATCACCGGCATATAAGAATCTACATCCTTGGTTAGGCACTGGTCTACTCACAAGTGAAGGTGTGTTTACTTTTTATTTACAAAATAGGGGAAAGTCGGGTGATTTGGACCACTTAAAAAACAGATAAACTTCACAGAAAGCGATGTCCAGTTATTATATTATTATCTAGAAACTTCAAAATCTAAAAGGTCCAAATTACACGACTTCCCCTATCTTTTTGTTATATACATTTGTTGATCTGCCATCATCAACAATAGGGGAAAAGTGGAAGAAACATCGTCGTGTTATAACACCAGCGTTCCATTTTAAAATCCTAGAAGAATTCGTTGATATATTTGAGAAAAATGGTAATATATTGGTACAGAAATTTCAAAACAAATTAAATAAAAGTGTAGACATTTACCCGTTAATTACACTATGTACTCTTGATATAATTTGCGGTAAGTTTTGTTAAATTTTCTGACAATTGAAACTTTTAATCCATAAATTTTCATAAAAGAAACTGCAATGGGTACATCGATTAATGCACAAAATAATAAAAATTCAGAATACGTACATAGTGTTAAAGAAATGTGTCGTATTATAGTTGAACGAAGTGTATCACCAATTGAAATGTACAACATTCTGTACAGATTTACAAATAATTATTCTATTGAGAAACAAGCATTAAATAGACTCCATAATTATAGTTTAAATGTAATTAAACAACGTAAACAACGAAATAGAAATAGAAACAATCATCACACTATTAATGATGAATATATTGGTATAAAAAGGAAACAAGTCTTTCTTGATTTACTAATAGATTCAACAATTGATGGTCGACCGTTAACTGACGAAGAAATCCGTGAAGAAGTTGATACTTTTATGTTCGAAGGACACGATACTATAGCTTCAGGAATCAGTTTTACACTATATTGTCTTGCTAATCATCCTGATATTCAGGTAGATTATAATAATGTTCAGGTAAAATTCGTTAATGTTAATAAACACTTTTAGAAAGACGTTTATCAGGAACAAATTAGAATATTTGGTGATTTATCAGAATGTAGTGTTAATTATCAAAATCTAATGGATATGAAGTATTTAGAACAAGTAATAAAAGAATCTTTACGACTATATCCGTCAGTACCGTTCTATTCTCGTGAAACTGATCAAATAGTCGATTTTGGTACTTTTTCCTTATTCATTACAGTTAAGAGAGGTTTTACTGAGCTGTATGTTGTTTTCCGATTCTAGATGGTCTTAGGATACCGGAAGGAGTGACATTTTCTATATTTTCGTACGGTATCCATCGCAATCCGCAATATTTCCCAAATCCAGACAAATTTAATCCAAATAGATTTACTGAAATTGATGGTAAATTGCCTTACGCTTACATACCATTTAGTGCAGGTCCTAGGAATTGTATTGGTAATAATTTTGTTAAATTTGCACATATTGTTGGTAACTGTTTTAAAATTTGATTTTAGGACAAAAATTTGCAATGTTAGAAATGAAAAGTACAATTTCAAAGATTATTAGAAATTTTGAATTATTACCAGCCATACCGGAACATAGATTGCAATTAGTTGCTGAAACTGTCCTCAAATCTGCTAATGGAGTTAGGATTGGATTGAAAAGGCGATAATAACATAAAAAAAACGAAGGCATTTAATTGTTTTTTTAATAATTTAAAATTAGAACATTAAAAAAAAACAACAAAAAAGCGTATTTACTTGCTTTTCTCTTTCTTTTCTTTTGAACTATTAATTGATTTAGCATACGCCAACATCTTTTCTGTATATTCCAATAATTCCATATATTCATCCCACATTTTTGGTAACGATTGTTCCAATTGGCGATACTCTGGTGATAGCTCAATACCGTATTTGTTCAAAACTTTAATCTGCTCAGAAATGAATGGAAATTGTCGTTGAACCCTTGGTACTTCCGTCATACATTTATCATAAAATTTGATTGCAACTTGTATCTCTTTTAGATCTTGTGGCTTTTTCTTCAATCTGAAAATTGAGATGATAATAAAATTTTTCGTAAATTAATTGCAAAAAAAAACCAATTAACTGTTCAATATTTGATTTAATATAATTGTAAAGTTCATTAATCTTCTTTTTTGCTACTGATAATAATAATTGTAATAATTTCTTTTGCCATTCATTACAATGTACAATAATCGATGCTTTCAATTGATCAAAATTAATTTGAATAAAATAAACAACAGATACACTCTCTTGTATTTCAACATTATTAACAATTTCATTATAACGACTAATATCTGAATCGTATTGTGCTGCTGTAGGATTCTCTTGTTCATATTTGATTAAAAATGTATCTTTCTCAATTTCCCATACATCATGGAAAGGTTCCCAAAATCTCATAAAATTATTGATTTTTTTAATATTTATATTGATTTCATCTTCTAATAATTGTTGATATCGTTTACATTCATCATTATCAGCAATAATTTTAGAATATGGTGGGAGTTGATTTTTAGATACATGAAATTCTTCATTTAATCTTGGCATTTGTTCTATACCCCGTATGATGTTATGTAAGATTGTATGGAAAACGTTTGAAATATCGTTTAATGTTGGTACAAATTCTACTTGATTATCTTTGAAATAACATTTAGTTTGAATTAATGGACGAGAACTAACTGTACTATCACCATGAAAAATATTATGTAATTTTAATAATGACTTTTGACAACAAATTTTCAATGATTTCTCTATTAATGTATCAAAATTATTGATGTACTTCATCCATTGATCCGCAATCTATAAAAATCATTGTATAAATCACAAAAATTAATCTATGGTAAAGAATCTAGGGTAATTTGAAAATTTCATGGACTAACTATGAAAGCATGGAACTCCTACATTTATGTTATTTTTATCTTTCAATATGGTCCCTCTGAACCTCCATACGCTTCATAAAGTCAGTGTTGCAGTGATTTTATGCCGTCCCTGTAATCCGTTCCTTGGACTCCTTAGAGATCCTGATAAAAGTCTTGGCTTTGGGAGCGGATTTTGGTTTTCCGATCCCATAAGGCCAGTACCGTGCACTTCGTGGATGAATCTAGGCCCGCCAAGAGCAAGACTGGGTCCCGGTTAAATTCTTCCATGGGTCTCGGTACAATCCTTCCACAGGCCCCAAAAAATGACGTTTCATTATTACAACCGACTGTATCCCCTCTTGCCAGGCCTGAATGGACCTGATCGCTGCAGAATGTCCAGCTTTCAAATTAGGCGGCGAATTTTTCAAATTGCCCTCGTATAAAAGAAAGAGATTCTAGCCTTGTAAGATTAAACTGTTTTTGACAAAGATATGAAGAAGAAGAAGAAGAAGAAAATCGGCCTCTCTTTGAATTAACTTACAGCATTCATATGGTTTTCAAAAAATTCATAAACGAATATTAAATATTCAATAACTTGATCATAATATCCAATTAATTTCTCCATTGTTTTATAAATTTGTTTTAGAATCTCCCGTTGGAATTTCTCAAGAGTATATACAGAATTTGAATCTAATTGTATCATTATTGTATCACAGATTTGTTCGCAAATTTCAACAATTTTCATATTACACTTCTTATAATCATTAAGAAACTTTTGCAACTACAATACAATCATTTATTTGTTGTAATTAAAATAAAAATAAAGAAAAAAAACTTACATCTGCTATAAACGTGACACATTCCGATATATATTCATCACTAACATCTGATGCCCAATTCAAAATTTTCAAAGCCGGTGAAAATTTCTTCTCAACATTTACAATTAATGGTTTAAACAATAAACGTTCATCATCACTTAATGATGTAATGATTTTATTATAATCCAGTACAACACTAATTACACTATTAAATGCTAATTTAATTGCATCATATCGTTTATAAAGATTTTTCAAATGTAATGGTATATCATGTCCAATTGATAACCAATAATTGGCTTCACTTAATACCTCCAATAAATTACGATCAATATTACATTCCATTAAACCGGGCCGTTTTATACTTTTACGTATTAATGAACGTTTTAAACGATCAGCTATATCGATATCGACTGATGTTACCCATTCACGATATAATCGTAATATACGTTTATCAATTGATAACATTAATTTATCGTATTGGGTGAAAACTTCTTTTGATATGCTACACGGTAACATCCAATGGGCATCGCTAAACATCTACAAACAATCGATCATTTTTGAATGGCACAAAGAGCCCTCGTAGCTATTGCTAGACATTCACAGTCCAATCTGTAGGATGTGTACCACAAAGGATCCAACCAAAATAGAGGCAATCCTGTGTACTGTGCCTATATAAAACAGCCGCTACGGAAGTGGTACAGGTAATTGTGGCAGAAGAGAGAGCTGAAGTACACAGAAGCGGTCCAGCCTCAAAGGATGAATTTAGGAAAAGGACTCTAGATAAACGGCAGGGCAGGTGGTGCAGGTCGATTTTTACATCACACAAATTCTAAGTGTTCCAACCAATTCTCTTTGTGCTTTTTCGCGGTGTTAGAGCTTGTTATTTACAGTCCAGTCCAACGCAATAGGTGAACATGTTTACTGTTTCTAGGAGACGATTTCCTCATTCACAAAGGTCGACAACAAAGGATAGGAGCAAGTGAAGCCCTACAAATTGGACTAGCAATTCCTAACTTAATTTATGATTACCTGTCTGAGATTGCGTAAGCGATTTTGTCTGGCTTTGGCCATAGTTGCACGTCCTGAATAGTGTGGTAATCGTCCCGGATAGAAATCTTCCATTAAATCATGTTTACATTCAGAAATTTCCATTTTAAACATATTATAAACTAATAATGTTTTACTTTCAAATGATGGTTGTAATGATTTACGTTTCGAATAATTATAAAATTGTGCTAAATTTTCGATAGCTTCCTCAACATTTGCACATTCTTCAAATACAATATTTGCTAAATTCTCCACAAGACTTTCAATTTCTATCATATGCGATTTAAATGTTAATATATAATCATACCATTCTGATTTTTTCACATCCAGAATAATATGATTAACATCAATAATATGATTTAAACTTTCATTAAACATTTCTTCAATTTTATTACAAAAATTATCATAATCTGTATAACGTGAACCACTAAATTGTGGTTTTAATATAATTTCAGTTTCATCATAACGTCCAAAATGTATCATTGATTCACAAATTTCAATCATATCATTACAACGTTGAATAAATGAATCGATATGACTGAATATTGGTTCATGTTCTAATATCCATGGTTTTATACCGAATTTCGTATGTGCTTCTGATGCTAAAGTATACAAACCTATATAGTCAGTTAAGCATTTGATGCACTTTTCAAAAGCTTTAATGCCATATCTACTATGCTTGTCTTCCAATATTAGATGTAAATCAATTGTTTTTGCACATTGTAATATTATTTGATTACTTAATAATCGAAAGAGTATTGTAATCTTTTCATTAGCACTATAAAATGGACTATTCAACCATATAAAACGGATTAAATGTAGAATTTCTTCAATTTTCTCATTCAATTGTGAAATATCCTTAATTTCATCTAATTCATCATTTGTTTTACACAAAACTGATAAATATTCAACATTTGATTTGGTTTCTTCCAGTTTTTGTTCGACTTGTTCAGACATCACCAACAATTGATTGAAATATGTCGATTGTAATGCTGATAGAATATTGCAAATTTGTTTAACAGTCTTATTGGATAATTGATGTTTCAATCCTGAGAGATTTTCATCTGAAACCACATAATTTTTGAATGTGAAAAAATAGCTCAAACAATACATACACCTATGCATCCAGAATTTATACTCATCCTTCAAACATAGCAAATCATGTGCACCAACTTGTTCTTGTTCTTCCAATGTAAGTCGTACTTGTTCTATCCAATAAACAACAATCAATTCTATACGTCTTATCAATTCTTTATCATTCGTAATGATTTCAATTGGTAGATTAAATGATTCTTTTGGTATATATAGAACAGTTAAACCCATTAATTTATAATAAATATCACTGAATTTTTGTAAAAACGCATGTAAATCATGACAAAAATTACTTTTTATACTTTCAGGCCAATGATTCGATTCGAAAAATATCGGTGAATATAAATTTTGTATTAAATTCAATATTGTACCTTCAATACTACTATCAATTGTACCAAATATGATCGTATCATGAAATGTTTCCACATCGAATATTTGTGATGGTCGTCTTAAAAAGAATGTTAAATCAATAAATGATACTTTTGGTATTTCTAATGAACAAGTCAATATATCTTGATCGAAATAGATAAGTAATAATGGTTCATTTATATCAATTATGAATTGTTTAATAATTTGATCGTTACGTTCTGTCCAATCTGTTGATTGTAAATCATATAGAGTTGTCATATTTTTAATGAAATTAATTAATTCGTTTATTTCATCATCAGTATATTCGATTTTTTGTTGGTCAAGATCTTCAACTATTGGTGTTTGTATATTGATAACGCTTTCTATAATTTTTTAGATTAGTCCTAATGATGATGCGAGATTAAAGAAAATTACCTTCAGATTTTTCATCTGAGAATAACGAATCTTTCTCTTCTGTACTTTTACAAGAAATTAATGACATGTTGATGACAATTTATTTGTTTATCAACAACTTTAAGATCAATAATAAGTTGCTAATAGCAACTTTGAATTATTTTCAATATGAAGCGGCAAACACTTCTCTAAAAGCGTGCAATCAATACAGGAAGCTTTCAGGATTATTCAGGACAATGTAACAGTGTCATTGATGCTTTTCAGGATATACACATAGGTGGCGGTAAATTTTCAGGATTACAGTGTATCTCTCATACGTTTTTTTGTTCCAATCCAGCAATGCGTTCTTTGAACAATAATCAATCTAATAACTGCATTCTGACAAAGTGTACGTTTTCGTTACAATTAGAAATAATGAGTGAAGAAGGTTTTTTATAAGAATAAAATGATACATTTATGGTTAATTATTATTTATTGAACATGTGAATTCTACATATAATGGATTGGGTTTACGGTGGTGTTAACACAACAGTACCAAGAAATGCAGGTCCGGAATGTGCTAGATTTATGAATCCTTATTGGCGTTTAATTGAAACAATATTAGTTTTAATTGGTGCTATTCTATTGTTTAAATCAAGTTATAAATGGATTAAATTACCGAATTTGATTTTTGTTAGACGTGACCGTCGTGGACGTAGAACATTATTGGTACTAATGTGTTTAATATGGGGTATGGAAATTGGTTATAAATTCTCATCGCGTACTGTGATATATTTATTGAATCCTTGCCATATAACAACAGCTTTACAAGTAAACATAAATAGACATTTATTTGGGCAAAAATTATAATATTTCCAATTTTATAGATTTATCTATTGGCAGCATCACCAAGTAAATTTGTTACAACAATATTTCGTATACATTTAAATTTGTTAAACGGTCCATTTTTGGCATATTTATTCCCTGAAACGGATACAAGAATTGTAAGTGTACCATTTCAGGAAACTCTTTTGTTTCTTTATTAACATTGATAGTTATCCAGTTACCATTAGAATCGGCTATTTATTGGATACAGCATGGGATGATGTTTGTTGTGCCTTATTATCTCTTACGTTTAGGAGGTAATTTACAATAATTAAAATTATAATACAATTTTGATATTTTCTGGTAATTTTAGGCGTTTACAATGTGGAAAAATTCAGTGATATCAGTTGGAATGTCTTCAGTTACAGTATCAACGTAATCTATCATTTTGGATTTTTACAATCTATAGCAATTGTAAGTATTTTTAATGATAGCATTTTAGAGAAAATATACACGTCATTACTACAGAAATTTCATTTATTTTAATAATAAACGAATTATCGACTCACCTGTGGTATAACGACTTTGGTAATTAGAGTCAAGGTTAATGTGGTATTTGCATAACGGGTAGGAAAAGTAGACTGTTTCAATAGCATGAGACACTCTATACAGGTTGCGTCAGCGAAGTGAGTACATAGGACAAACCATCCCCATTTCCTAGATAAAAATTCTACCTAGCAGATGACAAATATTTGCTGTCTTTGTGAGGAGCATAAGGAATATTGTGAAACTTCAGTGGCACATGAATCGGTCAAATCTATCAGACGAAGATCGAAATAAATTCTGTGAAAGAGAGATTAAGGAAACTGAATGGTGGTTCGTATCCCGGAATTCAGCTACTGATGGGAGTATGGGAGGGGTCTACAGACCCCATTCTTACACATCTGGTTGCCCAGTTTTTCTTTATATCGTTCTAACTTATGGCAAAGGTATGATTATGGGCGGTGACCATGGTTTTTTCTATGTACTCACATCGCTGACGCAACCTGTATATACTTACTGTAATGGTGACTTTTTGTTATACTTTGAATTATTGTTCTACAGCCAACTGAGGTGAATTTGAATCACATGTTATGTCCAGCAATTTTGGATCCATTCGAGGGACAATTCTATCGTGTTTGTGCCGTTATACATCAAGCCATCCTATGTCCATTATTAAACAAATTGTATTGTTTAATTGCAAATTTCTTTTTAACGAAATTTTGGTTAACTAAAGTCAAATCAGCATTATATTATGAAGTCTATACTGATGGTATTGCTATTGATAATAATCAAAAACAACAACAACAAGATAATAATGGAAGAAGTCATGAACATCCGCACTAATTATTTATTTTTAAAGTTGGCTGATAGATGATTGATAAGAGAATGCAAATAGATGCACGCCAGCTCATAAACTATTATCGATTGTCTTTTTATCACAATGTAATTAGTTTAACTTAATAAAGACAGTTTTATAGAATATACAACAGAAATTTAACAATCCAGTCCAGTCCGGTCCATATGCCAACATATGTTAAGGCATGTTAACATTTGTGCGTTAAGGAACTGCCAGGGTAGTGTAACGTTTCGTATTTAGAAGATGCCAGTGAAGCGTAAGTGCTAAATTCATTTAAATAAACTTTTATTATTATCTACAGTATTAACAATAACAGAAAACGTTAAAAATAATAATAATAATAATGAAAATCTTAAAAATAAACAGTTAAATTTGAATTTTCAATTAACCTAGGTATTGTATCAATATTATTATCTGTACTACTATTATCTGTATTATCAGTCTTATTATCATCCCAACTTAATTTTTTTAATCTAGTAGATGATGATGGTGTTGTTGATGTTGATTGTGTTAATGGCCAATTTGGTGGTTGTGGTGCTGGATATTTTGTTTTCATTAAATCAGTTGGTATACCACCGATTGCACTAGCTGTTGATAATTTTATAGTATTATTATTAATACCTTTACTACTACCAGTAAACATTGGATTATTTATATTTTCCGGTTTCTCATTTGTTGCTGATGTAAACGGTGGTAATTCCGGTCTAATTGATTGTTTCCTACAAATGAGAAAACAAACAGATTTATAGTTGAACTCAACTTAAGCCACATTTAACTTACGCTTTACAAATATAGGCGATTAGTAGAGCAATAACAAAGGTTAAAATTAGAAGAATTGCGCCTAATCCAGCTAAAACAAATGGTGTCCCATCATTATTATCATTATTATTATTACGTAATGAACTATTATTTCCAATAGTATCAGGGAAATGTACAGTAATCGGTACAGTTGATTTACGTGGTGGATTACCATTATCATTTGCTGTTACTAATAAATTGGCAATACCATGATAAGTATTATTTTTTAAATTCACACGATTACGTAAACGTAATTCACCATTTGGTGTTAATATAAATAATGATGCATTTATACCAGATAATGTTAATGTTAACATATCATTACGATCACCATCTGCTGCTTCAATTTTACCAATTAAAACATTCTCTTGCTGGTTATCATTGTTATTAACGAAAAATTCGTAATAAGGATAACGAAATCTCGGCTCCCATTCATTAACATTCTCAACAGTTATATTAACAACACACGAATCATTCTATAAATTATAACAATATTATTAATAATAATAGTGGATTTTATTGGAAGAGTAGCGCCCTAATGATCAGTACCGGATTAAACCTTGTAGGAAAGTCTTGGGGCCTCTTCTTTCCCAAATTATCTCTCTATACCCCTACATTCGTAATTTTATCAACCCACAATTTCAATAAACTAATATTTTATTTCCAAAACAAACATTAATAGATACCTAGACTGCGAAATGCACGTTTTGTGTACCAAGAGAACATTGCTGTCTCGGCCAGCAATCTCTAAATCACTGAACGCATTTCGCAGCCGAAGTGTATGCTTACAATTATGTTGTTCTTTTATTCATTTCATAGTAGATAATAACAGTCGTAAAACTATTTTTACGTCTGTTTCTAAAAGCAACCAAGACAAGTTCCAAAAAATGTAAGAATTTTACGACCTGAATTTCACTCAACTGTAGCGAAAATGTACTTTAGATCGGTTGGACGAAAAAATGTGACAAATAAAGGCACGATAGGGGTACTATTTTATGCATTGTTGCGGGGCCCCTAAAAGGCCCATAGACTGCCGCCTATTCTGCCTAATGGTTAATCCGGCACTGCCTCTCCCAAAAATATGAAAAATACTCAACTGTAATGCCATCAGTTACAAAAACTTTAAAATAATATTCCGGTATTTCTTCATAATCTAATTGTGTTTTCAATAATATTTCACCTTTTGTATTGATTGATAATGTTTTTAAAATATTTAGATCATTAACGAAATAACGTAAATTCAATTCTGGATGATTATTTGTTAAAATACCAATAATCGAACCAATTGCCAGATTTTCGCGTACTTTAAAATTATAAGTATTTTGTAAAAAGTATACATCATCATTTTTATTTTTATTATCATCTGTATTTCTTTTAATTATTGTTAATGTTGTTAATGCATAACGATCAGGATTATCTTCTTGTTGTGCACGTATAACTAATGTCATTGGATGTTTAAAATCATTAATATCATTTAGATCACGTATCAAACTGATTTTACCATTATTTCGATGAATTTTAAAATAATCATTATTATTGTTATTATTATTGAATGTATAAAATATGGGTGCATTTATACCTAAATCTTGATCATAAGCTTGAATATCTTTTGGTTTTGTGTGTAAATAACTGCCACGTTTCATTCTAGTTTGATTCAATTCAATTTGATATTTTTCATCGAGAAATCGTGGATTTTGATCATCAGCATCAATTATATAAACAGTCAAGATTGTATCAGTTGTCATTGGTGGTTGTCCATGATCTAATGCACGTATATTTATATTAAAATTCCTCAATAATTCATAATCTAATTGTTTTTTCAATACTAATGTACCATCTAATTCATTTTCAAATTGAAAATAATCCGAATACGGTCCTGTTAATACTTGATAACGTATATTACTATACGGTCCTGGTTGATCATTATCAATTGCTAATACACCTTGTAATACACGTGTACCAATCACTGTAACTTCTGATATATTCAAGATATATGGTGCATTTATAAATATCGGTGAATTATCATTGATATCAGTAACACGTATATTGATTGGTATTAAAAAATCTGGATCAATTAATTGATGTAATGGTAAACGTTCACATATTAAATTTATAAATACAGATGATGGTCCATCAATACCTTCTTTATCTAATTGTTTTGTTAATGTTAAATTCTTTGTACCTGGTATTATATTAATTGGACTATCATTCTCTTTTAATGTCAATAAAATATTACCGATATTTAAACGTGGATCACCATGTATATGAATTGTACCGATTATTTGACCAATTTCTGTATCTTCTGATACAAAGAAATTCTCAGATGATGCACCATTCTCTAAATAACAACGATTATCGGTCAGAGCTACAAAAAAAAAATTTGGCAATGTTAAAATAAGAAATTCAAAGAATTTACTGTTTTTTTTTTATCATTATTTAGTTCCGCCATTAGAAAAAACTGTTATTAATCTCTTTAACAAATCAAAAATTATTAAAATACAGTAGAATCGGGTTAATCTAGAATTTTAAATGAATATTCAATACGAATCTCGTAAACCGTGACAAATGCATGCTTGAATCTTCTCACCGGTGTTCATCAAGCACATCCACAGTTCTTTGCGAGTGATCTTTTTAGTTTTGATTCAGTTTATAGAAGTATAAGGCTGTGTTCCCTCGCTAGGCGAGTAATTCGCAGCGAATTGCTAGAGTGTTTACATTAGACCAGTCGGCTAGTGCGAGAAATTCGAACAGTTAGAAGTAGTCGATAGGAAATTATTCCACTGCTTTGCAGAAAACTTGGCCGGAGGCGGCGCCTGATTTAATTACCACGGGGCAAAAGAGTACTTGGCCCTTATTTTAAGAAACAATAAATGCAGTCTTCCACCTGCTATTCATTGTTGCTTGAATTTTGATCAACTCAGCCGAATCATGATTGAACTAAACTGTATTTTACACTATTTGTGGAAGTTTTATCAGTAAGATTCGGATTGATTCTTGTGCGTTTAATGTAAAATGGATCTTAAACTGCGGTGTAAACATTGAGAAAAAAAAGTTTTGTAGATTTTTTGAGTCTCGACACCGGTCCGGTTGAATAATAGACAACGGTCGAGTCGACCAAATCACAATAAACGGAATGTAATTACCAAATTACGTAAAGACTATTATTAACAAAAATATAAAGAGACACTTCTCTGTGATATCTTTATTTTCGATCTATTTGTAGAATTTCTAGGAAGGATCTGTTACGTTTTCTCTGTTACAACAAAAAACAAAAACCGAAAAACTAAAAGTACAGGAAGGAATTACGGATTTTAAACATTCCGCTCGGCTGATTATTTTCCCCCTTCAACACACCTACATACGTTTCTTTCTTATATTTCAAGAAATTCAATATTTATTTATTCGGTTATAATTCAATTTCAATTAATTTAATTAAAAATTATCAGTTATTTTTTGGAATAAATCAAGTACAACAATTACTTACCTAAAACAGGTAGTAGTAGGTAGATTTGCAAAAGCGCCCAAAGGACACTTACACAAACACTTTTAAAGCACTTGTTGTTCATTGTATTTTAATCATCTGGAAAAGACAACAACAACAACAACACAACAATTATCTATTTCTTTCCAATTTTCTTCTATTTTTAGATAGTTGATTAATTCCAATTATAGGAACGGAAAGAGTATCGAAAATAAAACTGAAATCATCTTACAATAACACCTTTACATTAATTAACATCATTTCTAGTTTTAACAAAACAAAAAAATGGTAATAAAAGACGACAAGATAAATCAAAACAATTCTGACCTCATAATTTAATAACAATTGTTCTACAAAATTATTAGTGAATGTATCATCTTCCGACACACATAAAACAATAGAAATATTAGATAAATTTGGTGGAAATGAACATAATTAAAACAAAAAAATATTAAATTATCAAACAAAAATGCGAAGAATTATGTGTGAATTTTGTTTAAGCGAAAATCTTTACTTTCCAACAAAAATCAACATTGCAGATTTCGAAAATTTCGAAAAAAATATTCCGGAAATATCTTACCATGCTCGTTTATAATTATGTTTTTACAATAATAATCCGGTTTCTTTGGTAATAATTGGAACACATTGTTTTTGTTAGGTACCACTTACACTTTTTTTTGTAGTTTTTTAGAAAAGTCGCCTTTTCTCCCCAAAAAAAGCACAATTTTCACAAAATTCTTAGAAAAACTGTTAGAGAAAACAGCGGTGGTTGTTGATCTACAAGAGTTATCGTGTGGAAATGGTGTAATTGACTGCGTGCACCTGTTTCGTGTGCATTCACCGTGTACACATACAGAAAGCTTCTTGATTTGTAGATTTTACACAATTTTTTTTGTTGTTGTTGTTGTTAACTCTACCCCCCTCACTTTTGTTTAAACAAATTCAAAACGATAACAGTATTTTTGATCGAATTCGTTAAAACGTGAGGGATCGTTATCTATACCCATCTTTTATAGGGGCTTGTTAGAAAGACATATACAAAGGTGAATCATCGGCAGTATTGATCTGAAAGTTTTCCGAAAAAAATTATGTAAAGTTTGTTGTCTACTAGGCAAAGGATGTGGAAAACAATAATAGATTTTGAAATCTGAATAGATATATAGAAGCACACCAAATGCAACGTGACTTTGATGTTCACGTGATAACATGAGCCAATTAAATGAATGTATCTTGTTCAAATCACGTTGCATTAGGCGTGCTCTATTTGTATTGTCAGTTTAGTGAAAGAATTTCCGTATATGAAGCAATACCGAAATTTGCGGATGCTTTTTTAAAATACAATTTTCAATCAAAATAAGTGTGTTTCCTTTTATTACATTTCGAAAATCGTATAATTTATTAAACGATAAAGTGAATATTATAATTTTATTGATAATTTTGTTAAATTGTCCAAAATCAAAATTACCACCAAAAATTTTTGATAAATTCCCCAATTAGTGATTGGTGATCTTTCCAATGACGTCACAAATGGCGCGTACTTGTTTCAAATGTTAAAATTTTGAAATTTCGCCCAACTTACAGATTAGTTGAAAATAAAGAAGTTTACAATGAAGTCCGATTGTGTAAGGTAGATGAGTAGTGAGTCAATAGACGAAAGTGGCTGTGCCGCCAAGGGTCACCATATGGTACATTGGTTCCGTCGTGGATTACGTTTACATGATAATCCATCATTAATGGAAGGTTTAAAAAATGCCGAAACGTTTCGTTGTGTTTTCGTTTTAGACCCTTGGTTTGCTGGTTCATCAGATGTTGGTGTAAACAAATGGAGGTATGTACCTACATTGATTACACAATAATAAAACAGTTCTGATATGAAGAAGAGATCGTGGGTGTTATTGTTTTATGTAATTTTATTTATTTTAGATTCCTATTACAAAGTTTGGAGGATTTGGATACAAGTTTGCGTAAATTGAATTCACGTTTATTTGTGATACGTGGCCAACCATGTGATGCATTACCGATATTATTCAAACAATGGAATATAACATTATTAACATTTGAAGAAGATCCAGAACCATACGGTAGTGTACGTGACCAAAACCTAACGACATTATGTAATGAATTAGGGATGACAGTTATACAACGTGTCTCGCACACATTATATAATTTACAACAAATAATCGATCATAATGGTGGTACGGCACCATTAACATATAATCAATTTTTAACAATAATCTCACGTATGAAACCACCCCCAACACCTCAAGCATCGATAACATTAACAACATTAAATGGTGCAATAACACCAATAGAAAATGATCATGATGAGAAATATGGTGTACCAACATTACAAGAATTAGGTTTTGATATGAAATCAATACCACCAACAACATGGCCAGGTGGTGAAACTGAAGCATTAATACGTTTAGGACGGCATTTAGAACGTAAAGCGTATGTAGCAACATTTGGACGTCCAAAAATGACACCACAATCACTATTAGCATCACCAACAGGCTTATCACCATATTTACGTTTCGGTTGTTTATCAACACGTCTATTTTATCATGAATTATATGTTTTATATAAAAAAATTAAAAATAATATCCCACCATTATCATTATATGGACAATTATTGTGGAGGGAATTCTTTTATTGTGCAGCAACGAAAAATCCAAATTTTGATAAAATGCAAAACAATCCAATATGTTTACAAATACCATGGGATAAAAATCCGGAAGCATTAGGTAAATGGGCATTTGGACAAACTGGTTATCCATGGATTGATGCAATTATGACACAATTACGTTTAGAAGGTTGGATACATCATATAGCTAGACATGCTGTTGTATGTTTTCTAACACGTGGTGATTTATTTTTATCATGGGAGGATGGTATGAAAGTATTTGATGAATTATTATTAGATGCTGATTGGAGTATTAATGCTGGTATGTGGATGTGGTTATCGTGTTCTAGTTTTTTTCAACAATTCTTCCATTGTTATTGTCCAATAAAATTTGGACGTAAAGCTGATCCAAATGGTGATTATATAAAGAAATATGTGCCAGCATTGAAAAATATACCATCACAATATATACATGAACCATGGACAGCACCTGAACAGGTACAACGTAGAGCTAAATGTATTATAGGTGTTGATTATTCGTTACCGATTATTAATCATCAAATTGCTAGTCGAATTAATATACAAAGAATGCAGCAAGTATATCAACGATTACCAAATTATCGTAAACAACTGGAGAATAATAAAAATAAGAAAAATGCCAAACAAAACTATCTTCCTGCTATCACAAATTAATTTTAGCAAATAATATATTTTTGTAGGGATTAAATAATAAATAATTTATAGAAAAATACCTTTATTTATACCTTAATTAGTCTTCTATATTAATTATTGAATTAATTGATTAAGGAAACGACTGATCTAGGACGTAAATAATCACTTTATCTGAATCTAATTGTGGTTGGATAATTGTACCATTTTCTAAAATATACGCATTGTTATCTGTAATAACACGAAATTGTTTATTGAATAGTTAATTAACAACAAAAACAACAAAAAAGTAACAATACCTAAAGTAATTTCTTGTTCTTTCTCATTCAAATCCGGAATTGATAAACAAACTTCTTTGTTATTATCAACAACATCACCATCTTCATCTTCATTTTTAATAACAACATCCTCTTGTTTCCTCTGTAATTCTTTCACAGTTGCAACATCATTATTATTGTCTTTTGTTAACAATATTTTCGGTTTTATATTTAATAAATCCACATTTTTATAATCATTTGGATGGATTTTACGTAAATGTCGCAATAATGAACTTTTTAATTTTATACATTTCTCACATATCGGACATGAGAAATATTGCAACAAAATTTTCGAATTATTATCATTTTTATTATTATTATTATTATTATTATGTTTATTTTTTATATGTTTATTTAAAGTACTACGATGCTTAAATTGTATTTCACAATATTTACATTTCAACAATTTCCCATTATGGTAATTGATATGTTCTTGTAATGTTGAGCGTGTTTTAAACTTTTTCAAACATAAATTACACTCAAACTGTAATTGATAAAAAACGGTGTAAATAATAAATAATATTTAAGTGTACAACTAAGTTCTAAAGCGTTTTTGTTGTTCTGAGCTTCAGGAGGCTGTTAGAATTAAGATAATTAAATCTAAAAGTACGTCTTACCATGAAGATTTAATGCAGGTGTTGCATGCCTCAAAGCGAACAAAACGGTAGAGTAAAACAACAGGAACGTATACAACCACCAACGTGCATCATACGTCTTTCAATAGAGGTACACCTTTGATGCACGAAGAATTGAAAGCGCACAAGCATAAACATAAACGTGGAAATCTGCAAGTATGGTTGGATGAAGATGCGTCACAAAAACACCAAGAACTTTCTGGATAACTTACAATTAGAATAAAGCCTTGTTCAGTTTGGTCGGGTTGCGAGTAATTTAATAGCCAACTGACCAAAAAGCGTTCGCACAATTCACACTACAGTCGTGTAGAGTACATTAGTGAGTTGCATATTGCAAAACAAACGGGCAGCTACGTAATGACAAAAAAGAAACTATAGAGATGAAAATGGATAATTAAAAGAGATTAGAGAGTAGGCACGAATTTTCTACTCAAGGAAACAGCGTTAGAACACCCCAAAGAAGACTTCATTACTTGTAGAATGACTGAAAGCTGAAAACTGTTTAAATTTTCCAACGAAGACGACATTTTAACAGTAGCTAATGAACTCGACTAGAAGGACAAGTTTGCATTTGTTTAGTGGATAGTTTAGTAACCTGTGAAGCATGGTGGAATCAATAAGCTCGACTAAATCGTTTACTAAGCTACTCGACTAAATTTTCGAACAGGTTTAGTTACTAAATTACTAACATAGTCCGAACAAGGCTTTAACGAAACAAAACTTTCTCCAATAGACGATAGAGTTATGGAATGTGTAAATCTGTACAACAAACACAGAAACTTTTTCACATGGAGAAGCATGACTAGTGACACAAAAATAATTCAAACCGGCGAAAACATTGGGAAGCTCTCGGTCAAGAAGGTCATGCTGTGTAAATGATAAGAGATAAAGGGTGCTGATCCTTACAGATCAGAAATCGGTTAAAAACGTCCATTTATTAGCAAAGGAAACGTTATTGACGCTTAGTTAGTTCTCGAGTCTGATGTAAAGTGCTTTGTATGAAAAGCGAGAGATGGCTCAACGTGGATAAATAACAACACCTCCTGTTTTGCGAAAAGATGCTTTAAAACCTACTTGTACACCTACAAATAATAATAATATTGATAAGCATACGTCTGCTGTTGATCTGTGGGTATTTTCGTGTATTTTAAGCGAATCAAATCGATGGAATTTCTTAAAGCAAATCTGACAATTATATTTCGGTTCTTTATGTTTTTTCAAATGTAAATATAGCGAATTTTTATTTTCTAATACAACACCGCATATTTCACAAATTGTTGTTGTTTTATTATTGTGTTGTTGTTGTTGTTGTTGTTTATTTTTAGGTAAATGTGTTTTTAGATGTTTTTTCAAATAAATTTGTCGATAGAAAACTTTATCACATATTGTACATATGAATTTCTCTTTAAACAAATTCGATACATTACAACAATTATGTTGTAATAATTCATATTTTGAATAATAATTATTTTTACATAAATTACAAAAATAACGTAATTTATGTTTGATTAATATGTGTCGTTTTAAATATTTCTTTTGTGTAAATTTTTTGTTATCATTACATAAATCACATTTATAGAATTTTACACAATTACATAAATGCGTTGTTAGATTCTCTTTACGACAGAAGATTTTCAAACATTTCGTACATAAATATTCACCAGTATGATGTTTCAAATGTATCAATAATAAACGGATTTTTTTGAATTTTTTCAAACACACATCACACTCATATTCATCAAGTTTTTCATCATTAGATTTTTGTTGTTTATCATGTTGTTTCTCATCAATTATATTGAAATTGAAATGTTGAAAATTCTCCACTTCATCATTCAACAATAAATTCTCAATATCCTCATCTAACAAATTTTGATTATTGTTGATTGTTTCATTTATATCAAATTGTTGTAAATCTGTACTATCTGTGAACATATCGTTCAAT
Organism: Lydus trimaculatus; assembly: GCA_037414755.1. NCBI lineage: Eukaryota > Metazoa > Arthropoda > Insecta > Coleoptera > Meloidae > Lydus > Lydus trimaculatus. Next base: position 95,214 of record JAZBGY010000017.1, read on the forward strand.
AACGGACCACCAACTGATTGATCTTTTATCTTTGTTTTCAATGAAACATTCATTAATTGATCATTATTTAACGATACTGTATTGTCCGAATAATGGACGATTTTCAAATGATTCGCCAAATTCTAAAAATAAAAATTTTAACGTAAATGAACGATTAACGAATTTAATTTTACTTTTTTAGAGTTGAATGTTTGTTTACAAATTTCGCACATTTTCTTCATTTGTAAACGATAATGTACAATCAAATGTTTTGCAAATGTTACAATATCGTTATCGATTTTATTACAAAATCTACATGACCATTGCTTTTTCTCCACAATTTTCTGTTGTTTCTTCACCAAACTATTTAAATCGATATTCTTCAATTGTATTGTTGATTGTGTATCAAATGTCGTTGAGACTAACATGTTTTTATTCATCTTTTGTCCATAATATGGTGAATACCATACTTTTAACATTTGTTTTGGTTCAATATCTTTGATGCTAACATAATAGATATCAGCATCTTCTTGGTAACAAATTAGATTTTGTTCTTCTAAATATTCAGCTGTGCTTATAAATATTAACCAATTACACTCATTTTCATTTGTTGTATCTAAATAATAGTCAACGTTTTGTTGTTGTTGTTGGAAAATCTTTAATGGAAATTCTACTGATGGATTGAATTCTTCAACTTTCTTCGCTATTAATGGCCCAAATTTTGTACCTTTTCTTATTTGTTCTTTGGTAATTACTGTATAAGAACCATCTGTTAAGATTTGTAATTGTAGAGAAGTTGGTAAACTTAATTTGGCACGTGATGGAATTTCATTATCATTAACCTAAAAAACTTACTATTTCTAATTCGAAATTTTTATAATATTCATCTATTTACATAATTTGTTATTTTAATTATTGTACAATCATTACAATTGTGAGATTCACCGCAAATATTGCAAAATTGATTCATTTTATATTTGTAAAAAATTAGGTTATGTTACATATGACACCAGATTATGACCTGTTGATAGTTATTTTAAATTTAGCGGTAGAAAAGATGGCTTACTTATGATTGCCAACATTAAGTTTGCTTCATTTGTTCCTAAATATTTTCAATACTCAGATTTTTTAAGGAGAATACAGAGCCGCAAAGTAAATATAACTAGCTTAAATGTAATTACTGTGAATAAGAAACAATATTAACAGTTTTAAGCACTGGAATTGGTATTTCTACATGAAGCATGTTTGCGAAGTTGGCGACATTGAAACGACAATTTCACACTATTGCAAAAGCCCGCTATTTGCGATCGCGCTCTGTACATAGACATATATACTCTATTCAAATGATCCGCGTTTTGACTTCAAAACCAGAAAATTGTGCATCTAAATAACTGAATTTTAAGCTAAATCGGCGCATTTACAATTTGTTAAAAGATTATCTACTTGCATAGACTTTAATAATTCAGTATTGCCAACATACTTTCAAAGTCAACAATTATACAATTTCGTACAAAAGATATCGGAAGTTTAAGATCTTAATTATTCTTATTAGCAGTTGTGGAAAGGTTGTAATCATTTTTTAGGAGAATAATAACTGTAATTTTGTCTCATATCTAATAGTAATATTTCAGAAAATACATATTTACTGGATTGGCAACACTGAAATGGTAACTCAATTCGATTAGATGTTCGTTGATCTTCGTTAAGTGTCGTTTCGTTAATAACTTCACTCGTTTCGATAGCGTTGTGTGGTTACTAGATTTTTGAAACCTCTTTTGTCGGCAACATGGCGGATGGTAGTAATCCGGTTGTGAAGGCTTTAATTTATAATTATCTTTTAAAGGAAGATAAAAATTTAGCGAATACTTTCCAAAAGAAAACAAATGCGGTAAGTTTACAGTTTATTTTGTATTAATTTTTATGGTGTGTTTTTGTCTACTTTTCGAGATATTGCGTGTTACTTACAACCACGTGTTTCAATCAATTCTTAATTTATGACGAATTAATGCAATATTTTACCTGATTTTTTATTATTTTTAGGGAGGACTTGTTAAAGGTGCACCAACATTATCCGATATTGTTTCACATTTCACCAAAACTAACGCAAATGCAAAGAAATTGAAAGTAAATGCTGATAGTAGCGATGAGAGTAGTGAGGAAGAAGATGAAAAAACTCAAAAAACAACTAAAACTAAATTAGTTAATGGTACTTCGAAACAATCGAATAAACCTGGAAAAAAGAATGATGAATCTAGTAGTGAAGAAGATAGTTCTGAAGATGAGAAACCTGCAGCAAAAGCACCTGCTCAAAATCAATCAGCTACAAAAACACCTGCCCAAAAACAACCAGCTAAACCACCACAAAAGAAAACACAAAACGATAGTAGTTCAGATGATGATTCATCAGATGAAGAAGAAAAACAATCGAATAAAACTGTTCAAAAAACACAACCAGCTAAGCCTACTGCAACACCTGCAACCAAGAAAAAAGATGAAAGTAGTTCTGAAGAATCATCTGATGAAGATGAAAAACAGAAAAAAGAAACCAAAAAATCTAGTGTAAAGCCTACAACGAAAGCACAGAAAAAAGATGAAAGTTCAGATGAAGATAGTTCTGAAGATGAACAACCGGCAAAACAACAAAAAACAGCTGTTAAAACACCAACAAAAAAAACTGAAAGTAGTTCTGAAGAATCATCATCAGAAGATGAACAAACTACTAAAAAACCAACAACAAAAACTCCGCCACAAAAGCCGGCACAAAAAAAACAAGAAAGCAGTTCGGAAGATAGTTCAGACGAAGAAACTCCAGCTGCTAAAAAACAACAAACTCAGAATAAAACACAACCACAAAAAACACCAGTAAAAGCGTCACAAAAAAATCAAGAAAGTAGTTCAGAAGATTCATCAGAAGAAGAAAAAGCCAAAAAACCGACCCCTAAAACAACACCTACAGCTAAAGTTGCAGCAAAGAAACAAGAAAGTAGTTCTGATGATTCATCTGAAGATGAAAAAACCAAAAAACCGACCGCTAAAGCAACACCTGCAGCTAAAGTTGCAGCAAAGAAACAAGAAAGTAGTTCTGATGATTCATCCGAAGAAGAAGAACAAAAACAAAAAGGTGGTAAGACAGCGGCTAAATCGACACCACCACAAAAGACACCAGCAAAACCATCAAAGAAAACTCAAGAAAGTAGTTCAGAAGATTCAAGTTCGGAAGAAGAAAAAGCTAAAAAATCAGCTGCTAAAACGCCAGTAAAATCAGTACAACCTCAAAAAGGAGCAGGAAAAGCAGCACCAAAAGCAAAAGAAAGTAGTTCAGATGATTCATCAGATGATGATGATCAGCCACCTGCAAAAAAGCCTGCTTTAGTACAAACCAAAGCATCCACAGCAAAAACAAACAAAAAGAAAGAAAGTAGTTCAGATGAATCATCTGATGAAGAAGAACAACAACAAACAAAGGCTGCGGCAGTAAAAAAAGCTGCTCAACCTGCAAAAACTGTTGCAAAAAAGAAAGAAAGTAGTTCAGAAGACAGTAGTTCGGAAGAAGAAGAACAAAAGGCTGCTGTGAAACAAGTACCAGCCAAAAAATCTGTTAAAACTCCTGCAGCGAAAAAACCTGCAGAAAGTAGTAGTGAAGATTCAAGTGATGATGAAGAGGAAAAACCTGCAGCAAAAGCTGTAAAGAAATCGAATGTTGTTAATAAAAAGAAAGAGAGTTCTTCTGAGGAAGATAGTAGTGACGAGGATGAAGAAGCAAGCAAGCCATCAAAGAAACCAAATGCTATCTCAACACCTGCACCTACACCTGCAAAGGACAAAAAAGGATTGAAACGGAAAGCTGACCAGAACGATGCTGGAGAAGAGGAGGAGATTGTCATTAAACAACCCAAATATGATAATTTCGTAAAAGCTGGTGAAAATAAGAGTTTTAATGGTAGTTTCAATAATAGTGGTAATAATAATAATAATAACAATAATAGAAAGGTTAGTATTTTTGATTAAATTAAAAAAAAAAAAATCTACCTCAATTTTATTGTTATAAATGTCTAAAAATTGACAAAATTTGTTAATTTTTAGCACAGTAGTCCATTTCGAAGGGTGCGTGAGGATGAAGTGGAGGTAGATCAGCGATTGAAAGACAATTCATTTGAAGCAAAGGTGGGTAACGTGCGAGCACAAAATAGAAAGTGCAACTGGTATGCGATTTTAATAATTTTCATAAATTCTCTCTAATTTACAAATGATAAAAAACTACTCCAGATATCGCACGTTGCCTATAAATTCGCTTACCGGTTGTACTAAATTTTTCCCTCTTTTTTTTTGTCTTCCCAAATCTAGAATTCGTTCAGCGGTGGAAATCGTGGTGGTTTTAAAAATGATAATAGGGGTCGGGGTGGTTTTAATAGAGGTGGCCGTAATAGTTTCGGCGGCGGCGGCGATGATGCCAATGATGGTAATGATGGTGGTTTTCGCAATAATAATGGTAATCGTGGTGGTGGCCGCGGCGGCGGTCGTGGAGGCCGTGGTGGTTTTGGCGGTGGTGGAGGAGGCCGTGGTGGTTTTGGTGGTGGTGGAGGAAGAGGAGGAGGTAGTGGTTTTAGAAACTCTTTCGGTGGTAATCGTGGTGGTTTTAACAATAAACGTGGTTTTGATAATTCGAGAAAAAGTTTTGGATTTGAGAAACCAGCAGAAAATAAAAAAATTACATTTGATTAAATAAATTTTTGAAGTATTACAATTTTTGTAAGTATTTTCAAGTTCTATTAACAAGTGAAAAGCTCCAAAATCCACCAGTTTTAAAAATATTTTATTATTGGTCGCTAAAGAGAGCAAGACTAATTCATAATTTCATTGTAAATTTCATTAAAAAGCTTCAAATTTAATGATTTCAATGGATTTATTACATTTCCAATTAATGATGCAAAATTTAACACTAAATGTAATATAAATAGAAATGAAAATTCTAATAATTTTTTTGTTTCGTTATGTCTTTCCAGTTCAACGCAAAGGGATCGTGGGGAGAACGAGCAAATCGAGATTTGAAATTTACAAAAGGAAAATCATTTAGACATGAGAAAACAAAGAAAAAACGTGGCTCTTATCGTGGAGGATACATAGATACGTCCGTTAATTCAATTAAGTTCGATTAATAGTAGATCCATTTTAGTAGGAAATTTGCATAAATTTAAAAATTACTCACTACTCCCCCTTTGGCAATATTTCATTTTAATTTTATGACCATTTCCAAGATTTTCCTGGTATTTTTTTTTTCTACAATTTTTTTATTTAAAGTATAACTATATATATATGTATGTATATTTGGATCTGTGATGATATAAAGATTGATTAGTTGGAATTTAATTGTCGCATATTCAATTATGTTTAATTGTTTGATGTTTAGCATTTATAAAAAAAAAACAGGTAGTGTAAGGTTTTTTGTTTCCACAAAATTTAAGTTGTTTATGTAAATAGGTATTTCTGATGTTTCTTCATTATAATTTACCTAGTATTTTTCTTGAAAATAAAGTTTTCCTAATAAAAGTTCGTTTTTCCTCTAGATTCATAACATTAACCTTATATTGTCTAAATTTAGGGAGATATTTTGCTTTTCCTGCCCGTCATACAATCTAATATTTTCATCAGTTGTCAAAAAGCAGTGCTGGTAACATTACGATTTGTCTAAACAACATTAATAGTAAAGATTTTGGTTTTAATAATTATTTAAATAATTGATAAAGTAGGTATAAGTCTGAAAATACTTGCTAATATCTTCAAATAATTTTTATTGTTAATTATATAAATCTAATTAGAATTGTTAATCAACGATTATGGGGAATTTGATTTTCTCATTGTTGACAATCTGATTTCCACTAGAATGAAATGTCCAATGGCGGCCCGTTGTCGTCGTTCACCGTAAATCCCCACAAATAAAACATTTCTCATTTTGTATATCTATAAATAATTTAGAAATTTCGTGTGTATTGTATCATTATTGCAGTGAAATTCTATAAGTGTGTAAAAATAAAAGTAAGCAAATTAATAGGTTATTTAGCCCAATTTAGTTCAAACATTTTATCAATTATTATTTACGTCACTCTTTGCTTGGTGACAAAAATACGAACATTTTTTTCACATTATCATTGAAATGATTTTTAATAATCTATTGTCTCAATTAATTGTGTTATCATCATCATGTTGATTAGTCATACAATGTTTATTTTATGTTTTTTTTTATCTTTTTTTTGTAGGGAAACTATGCTTACTATTCGTAAACATTTAATAATTACACTGTAAGTTTGTTGTTAATTATTTACAGATTTTAGGATTGTTTTTATATTTTTTATCATTAAAATTTTGTTAATCAGGTGTCAATGTTGATTCTTGATTTTATCAAATAATGGAACAAACACCTGATCCAAGTCCATGCCTACATCAGCTATCTGTTACAGGTAGGTTGTAATGATGGTTTTGATTTTGTTTATAATCAAAATTACGCAATCTTACTTTATTATTTTATAAATTTAAACAATTGTATTTGTTGCTATTATAGCTGTATCTATGTGGATCTTCATTAAATAAATATAGATCAATTCAAGGTCAATAATTATTGATATTTCTGTTTTGTTTTGTTTTTATTACAGAAATTTTCGGTTTAATTAATTCCACTTTTAATGAGTTTATTGTTTTTACTTAGAAAGTGAAAATTTCATAAGTTAAGAATCATTTCCTTGTAACAATCACGTTCTGGTTGAGTTCAAATTTAATTAAAAAAAAAAAACAAACCCAAATTTTGTATTTAATCGGTTTGTATGGAATAAATTTGACTAGAATTTTCTAGAAATTTGTTATTAATTTGTAAATTTTTTGTTTGTTTCTACAACAGTTGAGTGTGCCCATTTAAGAAATAATAATACATTTTTGAAACCACATCCATATGTTGAGATAACAGTTGATGGTCAACAACAACCACGTAAAACTGAAACTGTTAAAAATACATCACAACCAAAATGGAATGAGAAATTCACATTATTAGTAACACAACAATCAAAAATTACATTTACTGTATATGATCGTAATAATTTCCGTAAAGATACATCAATTGGTGAGAAAACCATTGAAATTATACAATTCTTAACAATATTTAATGGACGTTTAGATAATATTGAATTAACATTAGATTTAATGAATGATAATAATAAACAAAATGATACACCAATTAAAGTTGGTGAATTAATTTGTGTATTAAATGGTTTAAATATTGATATGTCACGTTCTGAACAACGTTGTTCAATTGCATCAACTAGTAGTAATCCAAATACAACAACAACAACACCATTAGGGCAAAATAATAGTGAATTACAACAACCACAACAACACAATCATCGTAGTGTATTAAATGGTATTAGAGTTAGAACTAGAACACAAGGTACTGAAAATGAATTACCATCAAGAAGTTCATATACAGATAGAACTACAAGGATGCCAGTACCTATTTCACCTGTTACAACAGCAGTGTCTAATGGTAAATAATATTTTTTTTTGTTTAATTTGTTTATTTCAATTGAAAATTTGATATTTTAGGAAGCATAGGTCCTCCTATTACTGTTCCTAATGGTAATATTGCCCATAATGAAGTTGAAGATAGTCGAAATGAGGAACCTTTACCACCTGGTTGGGAAATGCGTTATGATACTTATGGTCGACGATATTATGTTGATCATAATACAAAGTAATTTCTTTTGACACTTTTAATTTGACTACAGGTGGTGATAAAGTTCCACACTAAGCTCATGATTGTTATTTGAACGTTTTTTCGCCCAGAAAGGTGGATTTTGTTTTTAAAAGAGATATTTGATGACAAAAATTTGTCATCTCCGCACTAGTGTTTTAAGCTATGGCAATCGCCTCTTTTTAGCAGAAATAGAATCCCGACTTTCTCCTGTGTACCATGTTAAGCGTCCGCTGCGTACTATTTCATTTAGAAAATGTGTTATTCCAAAGACATTACAAACGGTACGCAGCAAACCCTTAATATGGGGCGTCATAGCTCAAAAAAAATTATGAGCTTGGTGCGGAACTTTATCAACTTCTGTGTATAACAATAGAAATGGTGGTCATATTAGAGTGTATTTGTTGTAAATTAAAAGATAATTGATTAAATTGTGTTTTGGTTAATAGATCTACAAGTTGGGAACGACCACAACCATTACCACCTGGTTGGGAAATGCGCCGTGATCCAAGAGGTAGAGTATATTATGTTGATCATAATACACGTACAACAACATGGCAACGTCCAAATTCTGAACGTTTACAACATTTTCAACAATGGCAAGGACAACGCCAACATATTGTCCAACAAGGCAACCAAAGATTTTTATATCCACAATATCAAGCTGGTACAATTGCTGGACCATCAACATCTATACAATCAGATGGTGGTGATGATGATGATGGTTTAGGTAGTTTACCACCAGGTTGGGAGAAACGTATACAACCAGAAGGTCGTGTATATTTTGTAAATCATAAAAATCGTACAACACAATGGGAGGATCCACGTACACAAGGACAAGAAATACGTGAATTAGATGATATACCATTACCACCTGGTTGGGAGATACGTTATACAGAAGATGGTAAAATTTATTTTGTTGATCATAATACAAAAACAACAACATTTGATGATCCACGTCCTGGTGCACCAAAAGGACCAAAAGGTGTTTATGGTGTACCAAGAGCATATGAACGTTCATTTAAATGGAAAATAAGTCAATTTCGTTTTTTATGTCAAAGTAATGCCTTACCTAGCCATATTAAAATCCAAGTATCTAGGCAAACATTATTTGAAGATTCATTTCATACAATTATGAGATTACCAGCATATGAATTACGTAGACGTTTATATATTATATTTAAAGGTGAAGAAGGTTTAGATTATGGTGGTGTTAGTAGGGAATGGTTCTTTTTAGTATCACATGAAGCATTAAATCCAATGTATTGTTTATTTGAATATGCCAATAAAAATAATTATAGTTTACAAATAAATCCGGCATCATATGTTAATCCGGAACATTTAACATATTTCAAATTTATTGGTAGATTTATTGCAATGGCATTATATCATGGCCGTTTTATTTATTCCGGTTTTACAATGCCATTCTATAAACGTATGTTAGGTAAAAAATTGGTAATGAAAGATATTGAAAGTATAGATCCGGAATTTTATAATTCATTAGTATGGATAAAAGAGAATAATATTGATGAATGCGGTTTAGAATTATATTATAGTGTTGATTTTGAAGTATTAGGACAAATTGTACATCATGAATTAAAGAAAAATGGTGATAAAGAACGTGTTAATGAAGATAATAAGGAAGAATATTTAACATTAATGACTGAATGGCGTATGACTAGAGGTATTGAACAACAAACACAAGCGTTTTTAGATGGTTTCAATGAAGTTGTACCAATTGAATGGTTGAAATATTTCGATGAACGTGAATTAGAATTATTATTATGTGGTATGCAAGAGATTGATGTTGAAGATTGGCAACGGCACACGATTTATAGACATTATACAAGAAATAGCAAGCCTGTGATATGGTTTTGGCAGGTATATTCAATAAAATTATTAACAAAAACCAAATAATTAATTAATTCAATTTGTTGTTGTAGTTTGTGAAACAGTCTGACAACGAAAAACGTGCAAGACTATTACAATTCGTTACCGGTACTTGTCGTGTACCAGTTGGTGGTTTTGCTGAATTGATGGGCTCAAATGGTCCACAGAAATTCTGTATAGAAAAAGTTGGTAAAGAATCATGGTTACCCCGATCACATACATGTTTTAATCGTTTAGATCTACCACCATATAAAAGTTATGAACAATTAGTTGAAAAATTAACTTATGCTATTGAAGAAACTGATACTTTCGGTCAAGAATAAAAATTTAATTAATAGAATTTTAATTTCTGACTGTACCTGATGATAATAATAATTATAATAATAGTATAATAGTTCTTAACTAAATGTGTTGGTTGGGGATGGATTTTCCTATAATATACGATAAATGATTCTATATTTTTCTTCAGTATTTTTATTATGCGGTGCAATTTATTTATAAAATTGTGTTGTTAATGTGATAATAGACAGAAAAGATTGGCCTATAATTCAAATTTGATTTTGTTTATTGGTTGCATTCCATTTATTTAAACAAATTCGGTATTTATCAATAAAATAATCGACATTTTAAAGAAATTTCCACCGCCTGATTTATTTCATTTAGTTTATATAGTTTTTAAGTTCAAATATATGAGAGTATGTAAATAAATTATAAGCTTGTAAATATTGAAACAAGAGATTAAATTATATAAACGATTTATTGCATTAAATTAAAGTGTATTTTTATTTAAATTAATTAACAACTATCACAATTTAGAAAAATCTATCGAAAAATCCCCAATTTGGAAGATGATTCGGACCATTACTATCATTTCTAGATCGGGGGAAATACTTGTCAATTTCATCTTTCTCCAAATTTATAAAATTTTCAGTTACACTTTCTCTACCATCTTTATCTGTACGTTTTATTATCGTGTACTCTTTATCACCGTTTCGACGTGTTATTCTCGTTTCTTCATTACCTTGACTGTCTCTGAACGTATTTCGTGTTTCAACTGACTAAATTTTGACAAAAAATAAAACAAATCAGCATTTAATTATTAGAAATTTAAGAAACTGGATTACCCCATCCGGACTCATTATTGTTGATGTTATTATATTTTTACTAAAACTTTGGAATTTCTCACGGGGAATTACGGCAGATTGTTTATCACGCTTATCGAATATTCCATCCAAATTTCTAATATCAACCCTACAATTATATGAATTATTGTATTCATTAGAGTAGTTTATTGGATATCACTCACTTTCCATCCATATCTTTGTCTTCTTTGGTTTGGTTTTGTGAAGGAGTATCGTTTTCATATCCTGGTTTCAAGAAACGATCTCTTAACTCTCCTCCGTAAGTGCTAGATTCCTCGTTATCACCTAGATTTTTTTATCGTTACATTACATAAAGGCCCATACACAAACACAGGAAAACTGAACAGTTCTTCCTTGAGGAAAAACTGAATATCCTCTAGGCTACACACACGCCGGAATATCTGTGAGGAAAAACTGAACAGTTCTGGCATTGACGATTTCCGGATAGTGTGTAGGCAAGAACTGGCAGATTTATCGGACAGTTCGGAGGGCCGAATGATATGAAAAACGGCGGCTGCAACCAGGGCCGGCGCTAGGATTTATGCCGCCCTGGGCAAGGAATAAATGGATGTTTAGATTAGTCTTAGGCCTATAAACCTTTGTAACACCCACACATTAGCTAAATAGATTAAAAAAAAAACAAAAGTTTATAAAACAAGATTATATTCCAAAATTTCTGCATTAATCTGTCAGAAATTTTGCCGCCTCTTATCGTTTGCCGCCCTGGGCAAATGCCCGATTTGCCCATACGGTAGCGCCGGCCCTGGCTGCAACCAAACTGAACTGATCTGACTCTACACACACAACGATCGACCTGTCAGTTTTTACTCACCAATTTTCAAATTGTCAGTTCTTGCCTACACACCATCCGGAAATCCTCAAGATCACAACTGTTCAGTTTTTCCTTTTCGATTTTCCTGAATGTGTGTATGGGCCTTAAGAAATGAATGATTTATATGAAATTACCATCTTCTAGTTGCTTATTGAAATGTCCAAAATTATCACCGAAATGACCAAAATTACCAAAACCGAACGACTTCAACATCTCATCCATCTGTTGTTCGAAATAGCGACTCATTTCTAATGGATCAGTAAAAATATTGAATTGATGATCTTCTCTATTATTAAACGGTGAATGTGGACAACTACAAGATTTTTAAATGAACGAATTTTTAAATTACACCTAAACAAAGTGTTTACCTTTCTTCATCCTCATTGTGGTAATTTTTCCATAGATTTCTCTCAGAACTAAAATTATAAATATGAAACTAACAACGTAAATAAAGTCTTTTTAACATTACCTATCTCTATTGGGGTGTTGTTCAATTGATGGAAGGCCTAGAAAGGCCTTAATTTTGTTGTAAAAATCCATACGATTATGCAATTTAGAAATTTCCAGCAAATATTTTGACAAATGACAGCTGTCAAACACTCGCAATAACCACTACATACTACAGTATGCAGCGCGTAGTTGCCAAATTTACTACCAGAATCGTGCGTTTGTCTCGCACAAATAATAAACGCGAGTGTTCGAGTCGAGCATTTGCTAAGGAAGTCTCCCACAAACATGAAATTTTAATCACATCGATTCGGATTTTAATCATACAATTATTCACTTATTAGAAATTTATTCTGAAAGTAACAAATTATTTCTTAATTTTTGCATTAATGACTCCAACCGCCCTTAAATATCTAACAATAAACGGTGTTGCAGTTAATGTGATCATAATCCGTACAGGTGCCAATACTTTATGGGCTGCATAAGCAATTGCAAATGTACCAGCATTCTCTGCAATTTTCTCAGTAGTTTCACCACTAATACCAAGAGACATTACAAATTTCCTCACATCCAATCCACTAGAAAATGCAATTATTTTAATTTTTCAAAATACAACAAAAACTAATTAAATACTTTGAGACTAATAAGTAAAATGTCCCTAAAGATACCAGTGATATAGCTACATGGAATACAATTACTGTTGAACCATATTGTTTAACAGCTTCTTTTAATTTTGTTGTCATGGATGTGTCCGCCGGTTTGTTTTCAGGTGTTTTCTGATTCATGGTATTTTGAAAACGTTTTAAAACGAGTACATTTGTATTTTTGTAATTAATAGTCTTCGAATTGATTAGAAGTTGATTATGTCGAGTGATGGGAAAAATGTAATTTGCATTTCTTGAATAAAATCGAAAAATTGTTAAAGCTTGCCATTGTTTTGGATTTCTTCTTAATAATAAACGAGTAAATTCCATTAAAAAATTATTATAAAACACAATTGTATAAAAAAATCACCGTAATTTCGTCCTAAAACAATAATATCTAGAAGATTATTCAGCAAAAAAACATACAATATCGATATAAAATTGTTTGTAGCACACAAGATAAAGTTCGTGTCAAGATCAGCTGTATCAGTACTCGAACAATAATTATCGAACGTCAGGCAATTCGCTTCGAGTAGCAAGAACGATTTTAGACTACAGCTGTATCAGTAACTAGGTTGCGCTCGCAAATCGCCTCAGCAAAAATAGAAGTAATAACTTCCACTATTGAATCTAAATCATCAAAATAAGTGGTGTCCCTTAGAGTAGGTCTAATCCACTATCCCACTAGTGTTATTTTTAGTAACATTCATATAACTAAACTATAAATTTGCTATTTTTGATTGGAACAATCCTAGCAAAGAAATACTCAATTTTTTTCTGTAAAAAACTGTTTTTTATTCAAATAAAATAACAAAAAAGATTATTGTTTGAATGCTAGGAACTTTAATATAAACTTCCTATAAATGCATTCGTTATCACAATTTGAATAAAAAAAAAACACATGATAACAACATTCTAACAATAACAGCTGAATGTTGGAGCTTAATGAAAATTAAACAATTTTTTTTTGTAATATTTGAATGATCCTTCAAAAAAGTCTACAAAACAGCTTATTCAGAATTTGAAATGACAACTGTAATTCTGAAATAGCCCTAAATTTACCCTAAAATATAAATCAAATTTTATTAATCTTCTTCCCATATCTATCTATTTCTATTTTCTTCAATCATTTGAGCATCAGTTTTCGGCAGTACTCTAATATAGGAATCTTCTTTTTCAGAATGATACAAGTTTCGTTCCTTTGCTTTCTCTTGTTCGGATTGCCATTCGACCTAAATTTGAATAAAATTAGATAAATAAATAAATAAAATAATCAGTTTTATTGAATCAACCTTTTGTTGATGTTGTTGGACAGCATCCTGACATCGATCCAATACCATTTTCTCTGTTAAAACACCATCATCAGAGGCATAAGCAGCCGCTTGCCAGGCAACACCAAGTTTAGCAATCTCTCTACCAGACATACCTTTAGTCATTACCGCCATTTTACTACATAAAGCACTATAATCGAAATTATCAACTTTTAAACGACGTTTGCCTTCAGTAGCTGGTTGTAAAACAAATTTATCAAAATATAAACGTATCAAACGTTCACGTTCTTCTAAACCGGGCAATTGGAATTCAACCATTTCATCTAAACGATCATTAACAGCCCAATCAAATTGTTCTGGTGTATTTGATGCTAACACCAACATAAATTTATAACTTTGTTCACCAGTACGATATAAAAATGCATTTAATGTTGCACGTAAATCTTCTGAGATATGTTCAGATGAACGTTTACGTAGAAATGCATCAGCTTCATCAACAAATAATAATAAACCTTTACGTGTACTACCTGCCCAATCGAATACTTTATGAATAGCTGTTACACCATCACGACCCATTGGTGCAACATCACCACCAGTTAAAATTGCATAATCCATACCGGAATGTTTGGCCAATTTCTATAAAAGAAGATAAAAATTTTTAAATTCATTTTAGGGAAATCTAGCATTTCGTCAATTACCTTAGCAAACATAGTTTTACCAGTTCCAGGTGGACCATGCATTAGAATATTCCTATACATACCTCTATTGTGTTTTGTATTTTTCGTTGCAATAGCAATATCGCGTAATCTTTCTTCTAATTTCGGTGCCAAAACAACACCAGATAGAGCATCTTGCTGTTTTGTACGTAATTTTTTTAATGATTCAATCGGATGTTTTAATGCTTCCAAAAATGAGAATCTTGAAGTTTCACGAACTAGTGATGGTTTACCTAATCTAGCTTCTATATAACGTGCAGTAACACCAGTAGCACCTTTTGCCGAATAAATACCTAATGCTAGAAGTGATATACCACCAGCAGCTGTTACAACTTTATCCCAATCGGTTAATAAAGCATGAACACCAGTACCCAACACTGAACCAGCCGTTCTACAATCATTACATTAACGATTATTATGCAAACAGTTTGTTTTTTTAACAAAATCTTACTTGATACTTTCAAGAACTGTTATACGGTTCTCTGCAGCTTTCAATCGTAATTGTTCTAAAGTTATATCTCTGTTTTCTCTATCAACCTTTGCTTTTGCACGCATTTCAGCTTCTACACGTTTCATTTCGTTTTGGTGTCGTAAGTCCATTTCATGTTCAATTGTTGCTTTACGCATAGCTTCCTGTTTAGCTACAGATTCTTCTTGCCTACAAATAAATTGTAATTGTTTTCAATTTTTAGAGAAAGAAAAATCCATTTTCTACCGTCTTAGATTCTCCTCATTCATTCTTTGTTGTTGTGCTAATTGATCATCATATCGTTTTCTAGCTAGTTGGTCTTGATATTGTGCACGAGCTTGATGTTGTCTTGTTTCTTCTTGTAATAATTTACGTTTCTCTTCAGCTTCCGCTCGTTTCGCCTCAATTTGCATTTGGGAAATATGGGCTTCATATTCTTTAATTTTAGCTTGTTGTTCAACTTGTCTAGTTTGTTCTTGTAATTTTGATAATTCCAATGCTTCTCTAGCGTGTTCTAAAATACAGATTTATACAAAAATCATCTATCAATCTAGTTATGCAATCGAAAGGTTAATAGAATCTAACCTTCGATCGTTATTCATGAAAATCTTAAAAACACACAACTCACTTGATTTTTCCAATTCACGAGCAGCTTGGGCGGCTCTTTCAAGAGCTGTAGAATCAAATCTATAAGCTTCCATTGCTTTTCGTTCAGATTTTGTCAAGTTTAATTGATCTGACCCATCACCGCCAGCAGCCCCTGCACCACCAGTAGGCATGCCAGCTTGCGACATATCAGGGTTTTGGTCGCGATTTCTACCATAACCAAATATCCACGACATTGTTCTTTATGTTTTTTATAATTTTTGAAAAATTATCAAATCGGAAAAACGTGCCGAAAATTAAAGGTTAGATATCGCATTACGTCAATCTTGACATTTTGATTGGCATGAAGTTTGCTGGGAATTCAACGATATCTTCCGCAGCTAAATCGTTGACGTAATAATCATCACCAAAATAATCACAGCTCCTCACCATTAGAATAGTAATCAAAGTAATTGTACGTAATCGATGATTTATGCTTTATCTCAACAAAATTCAACTTTCATAAAGCTTTTTTTAATAATGTCAGATTTAGTTTTATATTTAACGTTCCAGTTGCGGATGTTCCAGTAGAGTTCACTAATACCAACATAACAAGCGCCAAATTGACATTTGACTGACACAAAAAAGTTTGGTTATGTTATGATTGATTGAAGCTTTTATTTTTGAAAAACATTGAAATGTTGTCATTACGTTCGAGAATAATTCATCAAACAACCCCATTAGTACGTTCGATAACATCAAAAGAGAAATTGGATGAAATAATTCGTGTTAATCATGCCGGTGAAATGGGTGCTGATGTGATTTATGCTGGTCAAATGGCTGTTTTAGGTAGTACATCAAAAGGACAATTAATACAACATATGTGGAATCAAGAGAAATGTCATCGTGAACAATTTGAAGAATTAGTCCGGAAATATCGTGTACGTCCAACTGTAATGACACCAATATGGAATGTTGCTGGTTTTCTATTAGGTGCTAGTACTGCAATGTTGGGTGAAAAAGCAGCAATGGCATGTACTGTAGCTGTTGAAGATGTGATCGTTGATCATTATAATGATCAATTAAGAACATTAATGGAAGATTCAGAAGCTAATAAAGAATTGTTAGAGATTATAAAGAAGTTTCGTGATGAAGAACAAGAGCATCATGATACTGGTATTGAACATGGAGCTGAACAGGCGCCGTTTTATAAATTATTAACTGAAACTATAAAATTGGGATGTAAAGGCGCTATTGCCATCTCTAAAGTTATATAATTGTTGTAATTACCTGTAAATATTTAATAAATACGATCTAGTTGTTTTTGTATTTGATAATCTTATTTAACGACCTAATCACTCTAAGCATTCGAAGAAAATGATTTTGTCTTTTTAAAATGAGCTTTACAAGCCTAATGAATGCTGCCCAGAGTGATCAATCTCGAACTTTATCCCAAAACAGAACTGTAACGTCAAATGTTATTCTTTCACACGAAGGTGCATTAAACATCTATGAAGAGAAATGTTATCTTTCTGAAAAGAAATAACTGTAAGAAAAGTCCGCATTACTTGAAAATTTCAAAGCAAAACTTGTGTTTATCTAGTTCGTATGATCAAACTGTTGTTGTTATTTCAAGTTCTTGTTTCATTCTTAATTCACATAATTTATTTAATTGAGTCTGTCAGGAATTGGGCATGTAATGAGGTCGACAATGTTAATTATTTAAATTTTTAATAAAATAAATTTTAAGATTCATAACTCGAGTGTCTTATATAATTGAACAATCTCTAATATAGTTTATTTTAATTTTTCTATATGCGTTTTTCTAACTAACAAAACGAAAGAATAATAAATTACAAAATTACAAACGGAAGAGCAAATTAATGAATTTTATAAATACATCCTTGAGACAAATAAGAATTCCTCCTATTTTTGGGAAAAACTACCATTCTATATGTGAAAATTCAAATGTAATTACCCCAATTTATACCATTTCATATGAAAGATTGATTTTCTAAATTCATTTGTAAAAATCCTGAAAGTTTCATGAAACTATCTTCAGTCTAAGAGAAGACTTACTAATTTAATTGGATAATTCCATCAGAATTTCCAAGAGTGGGGCATCAACGTTTTAAATTAACAAGCAAAACAGACTCAGTTTCCCTATTAAAGTTAAAAACAGTGTTCTGTGTAACTGTTATCTACCGATATCTACAATGGATAGATTCAAAAGTAACAAAAGGACTAAGTCGTATCTATAAAAAAAACCATAATTC
This sequence comes from Lydus trimaculatus, assembly GCA_037414755.1. Classification (NCBI taxonomy): domain Eukaryota; kingdom Metazoa; phylum Arthropoda; class Insecta; order Coleoptera; family Meloidae; genus Lydus; species Lydus trimaculatus. The sequence goes on from JAZBGY010000017.1 coordinate 113,200, forward strand.
GAAATGTATTAATTTGTAATTACATTACAGTTTAAAGAATCATTGGAAACGTCGTACGAATCTCGAAAAATCATTGATTGCAGTTATAACAATTCTGTTCTTATTGGCAATAGGTTTCCTGCTGAAATCTGTAATCTTTCCATTCGATTACAAGTTTAAGAATATTTGTATGACGGAACAGTGTGTTCGTAGTGCAGCTGGAATTTTAAAAAATATGGATCCTGACGCAGATCCTTGTGTCGATTTCTACCAGTTCACCTGTGGAAATTTCATCAAAACCGCCCACATACCTGATAATCATATTAGTGTAACTCCAAACAATCATATTTAGTAAGAATTCATAATATGTCAAAAATGTGATATAGCGTAACTTGAAAAATTTCAGTGACTCTCTTGCTGTACAGATGCGTGAAATCTTCCAAGAACCAATAAAAGATCACGATTTACACTTTTTGAAATTAATGAAAACTCTCTATACTGCATGTCTGAATAGTACAAAATATGAACAGGAGAATCTTGAATATATTACGAAATTAATTAAAGATCTGGGTGGTTGGCCGGTGTTGGAAGGTAATAATTGGAATTCTCGAAATTTTGATTGGAAAAAAATATTGTACCGTCTAAGGCCGTTAGGTTTACGACGAAATATTTTCATTAATTTACATATAACTGCTGATGATAAGAATTCATCACGCCGTATGTTAACTGTAAGTCTTTCATTAATGTAAAGAAACTTTAATTCAATTTGGTTTTGTTTAAAATTCAGGTGTCGCAGGGTTGTGTAAGTGAACGTGTTAAAAACGGTCTTAATGATAGTTTAGTTAAAGCTTATCATGAATTGATGATTAAAACAGCTGTAGAATTTGGTGCAGAACAAATACGGGCTGATGTTGAAATTACTGAAGTTACCAATTTCCGTATAGAATTAGCAAAAATCATTATTCCTTCTGAACAAAGGAAAAATTCGTCATTAGAATACAATTTAATGACAATTAAAGAATTACAAAATAAATATCCAAGCTTTGATTGGCTCCAATATATCAATAGTTATTTAGCACCTGTTGAATCTATTACGATTTATGATACTGTAAATGTGGCTTTACCACAATTTTTACAAAATTTAGAAATCTTATTGGCCAAAACAAATAAACGAACAATTGCTAATTATATTATGTGGCACATAATTTGGGATTCATACGAATATTTACCGAAGAAATTCCAAAATTTCTATACCGAATACCGTACTGCTGCCTATGGAAGTGTGGAAAGAGGGCCAAGATGGAAAGAGTGTCTGGGCGAAGTTTCAGGGTAATTGAACGTAATTTCTTCAATTAACGTTTCTATTAATCTGTAATTATAGATTAACGGCTGGATTATCAAATATTTACATTAAACGTTTCTTTAAAAAATCAGCTAAAAATGAAGTTACAGAAATAGTAGCTGATATTAAAAAAGCATTCATTGATACGTTGAAAAATACAGGATGGATGGATCGTAAAACAAAAATTCATGCTTTACAAAAAGCTGAAAAAATGCAATCGATGATTGGTTATCCTGATGAAATACTTGACGATAATCGAATCGAAGAACTTTATAAAAACGTATTTCACTTTATTATTATTAAATAAAGACAATATGAAGGTAATTTTTTAAAAATTTCAGCTTCATTTCGGATCTGAAGCGAATCTCATGAAACTCAACCAAAAAACTAGTATATTCTTCAATAATTATCGCAATAGTTTGTTGAGAAAACCGATAATTAAAGGCGATTGGCGTCAGAAATCTTATGCTTTTGTTATGAACGCATTTTACGAATTATCTGATAACAGTATAGAACTCCAGGCTGGTATGCTTCAAGAGCCTTTCTTCGAAGAAAATCGTCCGCAATATCTAAATTATGGCTCTATCGGTTATGTGATCGGTCATGAAATCACTCATGGTTTTGATGATGGTGGCCGGCAATATGATAAAGATGGTAATCTAGTTGATTGGTGGGAACCAGAAACGAATAAAACCTTCTCTGATAAGACGAAATGTTTAATTGAACAATACAGTAATTATACAATACCAGGTTTAAATATGAATGTAAATGGTAGAAAAACATTGGGAGAGAATATTGCTGATAATGGTGGTATAAAAAATGCATATCGTGGTTATTTAAGATGGTTGGAAAAGAACAATGAAGAATTAATGTTACCTGGTTTAGATTATACACCGAAACAGATGTTTTGGATATCGGCAGCATCAATATGGTGTAATAAATATAAAATTGATGTTATTAAACAATTTATTAATAGTTCAACACATGCACCGAATTATTTCCGAGTTATTGTACCATTTATGAATTCGGAATATTTTGCTAAAGATTTTCAATGTCCATTAGGTTCGCCTATGAATCCTGTAAATAAATGTCGTGTTTGGTAGAACATTGTTTCATTTTCCAACCAGTATACCTAATAATTACCTTATTTAAAGAACTTATCTAACTTTCAAACGCTATATTCCATATTTTCCAAGAATAAGGCTCTGAGTAGAAATTTTATCGAACTTTAAAGGAGTCCAGTGCCCTCGAAGATGTGGCGTTCAATTCTACAAAAGCTCCACCAACTAATGCTCTAATTAATGTACTTGAACCCATTAAATTTTAGTTTGTGTAGGTTAAAATTTAATAGACGACAAAATTACAATTCCACCCAAATAAAGGAAATTACATATTTTCCTCTTTATGTTGTTGGCTTTGTAGAATTCTTAACACTTTAATTTTAGAATTTAGGGCCAGCTTATTAACATTTTTAGACAAAACAACCGTTTGTTTTTTTTTTCTAAACAAAATTATTAAATTAAACGAAACAAGCACGAATTAACGAATTGTAGAAAACACCAACTATACAACAACACAAAGCTTGTTTGTATTGTTGCATCTCTATCGGCTATGGATTCAAAAAAGTGAGTAATTTTGTTAGTAGATTGAAAATATTAAAAAATATTTTTATAAATTATATAGAACAGTTGTTTGTTGGGAAAAACGTACAAAATTGGAGAAATTTCTAATAACAATTTTCATCGTATCGCTACCACTTGTTTTATATTTAATTGTAAGAATCCAACATAAAGTTGTTGAAGAACAGGATAAAAACAATATTTGTACAACACCAGATTGTATACAAGCTGCAAGTGATATTTTATCAAGAATTGATCCAACAGTAAATCCATGTGATGATTTTTATAAATTCGCTTGTGGTAATTTTATAAAAACTACAAAAATACCGGATGAAAAGGGTGCAATTTCCGGTTTCTCTCAATTAAGGTAAACTTTCCACTATTCTAAATAATAATAATTAGAAAAATTCATAATTATTGTTTGTAAATTAGCGATAAAGTAATGCTACAGTTGAGGGATATTTTTGAAGAACCGATAAAAGACGACGATGTGCGTTCGTTGAAATTAATGAAAACCTCTTATCAATCTTGTATGAATACAACACAAATCGAAAAAGAAAGTTTAGATTATTTCAAACGATTATTCAAAAAATTGGGCAACTGGCCGGTGTTACAGGGTAGTGGTTGGAATGAAAAAAATTTCGATTGGAAGAAATTGCTCTACAATATGAGGAAAATCGGTTTAACACGCAACATGTTCTTCTCAGTCTATATCGATACGGATTATAAGGATTCTTCAAAACACACACTTACGGTTGATACAAAATTTATCAGTTTTTCCTAGATTATTTTGAAATTTTTCCAAATTTCCAGATATCACAACCTTGTATAGCTTATAAATGGTTCAAACACGGCTTCAACAGCACATATGTGAAAGCTCTTTATGAATTTATGGTGGAAACTACTACAATTCTAGGAGCTGAACGTGTTCGAGCTTTAACCGAAATGCGAGAATTAATCGATTTCATTATGAAATTATCAAATGTTTGTTTTATAAATTAATTCAATTTGTGTTACAAATTTCCTACTAATGTTGTAGATTATAATTCCGTATGAGGAACAAAAAAATGCCACACTTCAATACAATCCGATGACAATCCGTGAATTACAACACGAATACTCTAGCATACCATGGCTTCAGTTTATTAACGTTTATCTATCACCAATAGAAATGATGATTTCTGATGAAATTATAAATGTTGAATCACCGAAATTTTTAGGCGAATTAGAAGATTTACTACTGAAAACACCAAAAAGGTAGATTTCTTGTTACCACCAAGACACTCTTTTTAGATTAGAATTTAAAGGATTCTAGCTAATTATATGTTCTGGTATGCAACTCCATTCCAATATTTTCCGGAAGTTGTGAGGAAGAAACGATTAGAATTTGAAAAAGTCGCTTACGGTAATACAGCTCAACAACCAAGGTGGAAAGACTGTGTAATGTGGCAGAGGTAAATTTCATTTGAGCTAAGTTTAAGTTGCACTCAACTCTAGGTTGTATATAGTTTCAGTTTCACAATTGCTACTTCTTATATTTATGTTAAACGACATTTTAATCAACAAACACGCGATAAAGTGAAAGAATTGGTTGAAGATATTCAGCAGTCATTTCGTGATCGTTTAGAATCATTAGATTGGATGGATGAAACGACCAGATCTAGTGCTTTATTGAAATTGGAAAAAATGAGCAATGTTATAGGATATCCAGACCAATTATTGAATGAAAATATTGAACAATATTACAATAATGTAAATTACAAAACGAAAAATTGTTGAAATAAATTGTAGATAAACAAATAATTATATTTTCAGTTAGAACTAGATCGCAGCGAATTCCCTATGGAATTAGACTTGAATATTTCCAATTTCGCCCATATGCATTATGTGAAAAAACTACGAGAACCTGTAGAGAAACATACCTGGAAAGACCAGTCTTATTCGTATATTGTTAACGCTTTCTATGGTAGAAGTGATAATATGATTGGTAATATATAAAAATAAACAATAATAATACAATTATGTATAATTGTGGGAATTTCCAGAATTACCAGCCGCAGTCCTACAGGGCAATTTCTACAATCCTAATCGTCCAAATTACATGAATTATGCAACTATTGGTGAAATAATCGGTCATGAAATTACCCATGGTTTCGATGATATTGGACGACAATTTAATCATGATGGTAATTTAATCGATTGGTGGCAAATTGAAACGAATCAAACATTCTCAAAAAAAGCTAATTGTTTCATCAAACAATACAATAAATATTATTTATCAGAAATTGATATGAATTTGAATGGTATAGTGAATTTAGGTGAGAATATCGCGGATAATGGTGGTATTAAAATCGCTTATCAAGGCTATGAGAAATGGTTGAAGAGGAATACAATTGAAATGTTATTGCCTGGATTGAATTTTACACCGAAACAATTATTTTGGATTTCTGCAGCTTCAGCATGGTGTAGTAAATATACGACAGCATCTTTAAAGAATCAAGTATTGAATGGTTTCCATGCACCGGATTATTATCGTGTTATTGTACCATATATGAATTCGGAATATTTTGCAAACGATTTTCAATGTCCATTAGGGTCCAATATGAATCCGGTTAATAAATGTAAAATATGGTGATTATTTGCATCATAAACCATTAATCATTGTTAATTAAAAAATTATTAAATAAAATAGCTTTTATTAAACATATTTTTACTGCCAATTAATCAAGTTGTGTTATTAGAAAAAAGACTAATGTCGATACGTTTAATATTTTTGGACGTGTATAATTAACATAACATCATTAATTATTATCAACAGTTCGACACTAATAAATGATGAAAACTAGCGTCTTCACATTTTTTTCTTCTAAATAAGTAACCACCTACAAAGGTCATATGATCTTGATGATTGATAAGGAACTATTAAAAAAAAAAAGATAGTTGTTAGAGAACTTTATTAATTCATAAGACTTGATGCTGTAAATGACTACTTTTAGATCGAATACAAACAACATTGTTGAATTTTGTTGTAAATTATTAGTATACTTGATAATAATAAATTAACATTTACAGGTATAATTGTGATTTATTACCGGTTTTTTTCTGTTTTATTATTTGTTCGAAAAAGGAAGTTGATGGACAATGGTTATGCACAAAAGTTCGACATTGACTGTGTAGTTTCAACCAAATAAGTGTTTGTGTTTCATTTTTTATTTTAATTAATATACGAAAAATTATCGTACAACAATGCCGAACAGGTATATTTCCAAATTAACGATTAATAGTTTTTATTGTAATTTTTTTTGTTTTGTTTCCAGACAAGATTCGTGGTGGAAACGTAAATCTAAAGTTGAACGAAAATTGACAATAATCGCTTGCAGTTTATTGGTTTTAGCTGCAATTCTTGCAATCTCATTGATATTCTGTAAAACTATACGTAAGTTTTTTTTAAAAAAAACAAAACAAAACGACATAATTGTAGTAAGAATCAAAGCTAGTTTCTCTTAAAGTATTTTGTACGATTGTGAAAGTGGTCTACAATACTATCCGCGGCTTATGTAATCTCGGATTTTTTTGCGAATTCGCGGTATTCGTGTCAAATTTGAATGAAAGTAAGAACGATTCAACAATTTTTCAAATACAGATCATTTGAAAGTTAAAAGATGTTTTAAGTTCAAATCTAACAATAAATCTAGGATAGAAACACAATTGGTTTTTGCGTTAAAACAAACTTTAATTTAAACTAATTCCAATTTATTATTTAAGTTCAGTTAGAGAAAACTATGTTTTGTGGGATGCCCTCAAATTCCGGACGAAATAGTAGCGCCCCCAGTCTCCATTTCTCTATATAGCTATTCAAATTATTTGTCTATAATTGGAGACACTCCTGTTCGACATGTAGGAGTTCCAGGTTCAAGTCTCGACGGTTGAATTGAACTTTTCTAGACTTTTGTGAAGGATGAAACCTCTTATATTATCATTTGTACAATTGCCGCCTTAATAACAATATTTATCTTTCAAATCATCAAAGAAAAAAAATATAAAATTAATTTTAATGAAGTAATTTGTTTTCGTGTTAAATTCTAGTGATGACAATGTTGTAAGTTCCTTGATAATTTTTCCAACAACAACAGAAAAAAAAACAAGTTTTCCATCATATTTAAATATTAAATTCTCATACATTTTATTGTCAATTTATTTCAAATTAATTACATTATATTTCATAATTAATCAATTTTGACATTTCAATTAATCAATATCGGCATTTTAAATTAGTTAGAGAGAAATATAATAAAGTTTTTCTATGTTTTCAGTTATCTATTTATCAAATTAATGATAATTTTTATTTTTATCACACTATTAAATACAATTAATACGAAACTAATTTTAGATGATTCACTATTAAATGATTATAATGATGTTTGTCTTACGAAACAATGTATACAAACGGCTGATCAGATTTTCCGTAATTTGGATGAAACTGTAGATCCATGTGATGATTTCTATCAATTCGCTTGTGGCAATTATATTAAACAATCATTAATATCGAATGATAAAACATTTGCTAATACATTCACTGTAATCAATGATATTTTACAAGAACAAATTAAAATGTCATTAGAAGAAGTTAAAGACAATGAACCGAAACCGTTTAAAACAATCAAAAAATATTATCAAGCTTGTAAGAATAAAAGTATGATTTTTGAATATTTTTGTTGAAAACAATTTGTTTTATTAAATAAGAATTTTAATTAGGTTTAGCTGAACATTATGGTCTTGATATTGCTAAAAAGTTATTACAAGAATTCGGTGGATGGCCGGTACTTGAAGAATATTGGGATGATGAAACATTCAATTGGTTGGATCATTTATATGAATCGAGGAAAATTGGTTTATCAATCAATACATTTTTGGATATTTCTGTTGGACTTGATTTTAAACATTCAACAATTAGATTAATTCAAGTGATACCACTACCCCAATGGTTCACATTTTAATAATTAATCAAGATAATATTAATTTTAGATTGATCAACCAAATTTGGGTTTGAGTCGTGAATATTTAGTCAATGGTTTAAATGATAAAATCGTACAAGCTTATTATGAATATATGGTCGATATAGCTGTGATGTTTGGTGGTGATCGAACACGAGCACGTGTCGAATTGTTGGATTCATTAGAATTTGAAATTAATTTAGCCAGATTCTCTTTATCACAAGAAGAACGTCGTAATATCAGTAATTTATATAATGTTATGACTGTATTAGAATTAACAGAAAAATATACAACAATACCATGGTTAGATTTGATTAATAATATCATGCCAGAACAATTACAAATTAATTCTAGCCAATCAGTATTAGTTGGTGTACCTGAATATATAGAATCATTTGAGATTTTGCTTCAAGGAACACCGAAACGGTATTCGCCACAATTTGTGTCTTAAAAATTGGGGATATTTGAATTTTAAATTTTACAAATTTTTAGTGTTCAAGCTGACTATCTTATGTGGCGTATTGTTAAAGATGTCATTTCATATTTGAGTCAAGATGTTAAAGATCGTGAATTAGTGTTTAAGCATGCTGTTAATGGCATCCAAGAAAATCCACCCAGATGGAAGGAATGTGTGGATGAAACTACCAATTTGTGAGTTTTCAATTCTTAAACAAAAAAAAATCGTTATTTCTATCAAATTGTCCTAGACAAGTTCTAAGGTGTTTTGCTTTTATTTTGTTTTAACACTTGTGTAATTCTAGAGTTCCGATAGTGATTGGTGCAATGTATGTTAGAAAATACTTTAATTCTGACGCTAAATTGAACGCATTAGAAATGGTGAAGTACATAAAAGAGCAATTTAAAGATAGTTTAAGACAGATTGATTGGATGGATGAACAGACGCGTAAGAGTGCTTTAGATAAAGCTAACAAAATTGTCGATCATATTGCATATCCTGATGAGTTGCTAGACGACAGAAAAATTGAAGAACTCTACGGAAAGGTGTTTATTATTAATTATCACTTTATACAGATAGACAGTGATAAGGACTGCGCTGAAAAATATTGATATTAACTGTTAATAATCTGTAAAATTATTTGTTCTTTCAGTTAGAAGTCGATGAAACTCAATTTCTTTATTCGGCTTTAAACATCAGTAAATTCACATTAGATTTTGCATTGAGCCGTTTACAAGAACCGGTAAATAAAACCGATTGGCGCGAACATGGATTTCCAGCACAAGTTAATGCATTTTATCATCCATTGGAGAATAGTATCAGTTGAGGAAAATGTTCATTGAAATTTTATCGTAAATTTTTAACATTTGAGTTAAATTTCAGTATTTCCTGCTGGTATTCTACAAGGAATTTTTTTCGATAAAGATCGTCCAAGATATATGAATTTCGGTGCTGTAGGTTCGGTAATCGGTCATGAAATCACACACGGTTTCGATGATACTGGTCGACAATTTGACAAAAATGGTAATTTGGTTAATTGGTGGCAAGAGAAGACAAAGACGAAATTTTTAGAGAAAGCTCAATGTATCATCAATCAATACAATAATTTTACCGTTCCTGAAGTCAATATGAAAGTATTTATTTATCTGGAATTTAAATAGAAAATCGCTTATTTTTGTAAATTTTTTAGTTAAATGGTGTACGGACACAGGGTGAAAATATCGCCGATAATGGTGGTGTAAAACAGGCATATTTAGCATATAAGAAATGGTCGGAGAATAATCCAAAAGAACCAAAATTACCTGGTTTGAAATATGATCCGCTTCAACTATTTTGGTTGTCAGCAGCCCAAATTTGGTGTTCCAAACATCGACCTGAAGCATTGTCATTGCAAGTGGTTGTTGATGCACATGCACCAGCTGAATTCCGTGTATTAGGACCATTCTCGAATTCTAAATATTTCGCCAAAGACTATCGTTGTCCAAGAGGTAGTCGAATGAATCCAACACATAAATGTACAATATGGTAGACACTTGTTTCGATATTTATTTTATTAAAATTATTGTAGTTAATGTCGATTAATAAAAATCGTTTGATTATTATCAATTAGAAAGCTTTATTTGTCGTTAAATATAAAAATACAAATACACATAAAAAGACAAATACAAAAGAGTCGATTTAAAATTGTGTTAATTACCAAACTCTACATTTGTTGATGGGGTTCATTTTGGACCCTTTCGGGCAATTGAAATCACGAGCAAACCCTGCTGAATTCATTAATGGAACATTAACACGATATTTTGGTAATACATAAGAGTCCACATAAACATTCGATTTTATCTCTTCAAATGTCTGCATCGAACAAAACTGTTGTGCAAATGAAATCCAAAACAATTGAAATGGATTATAATAAAGTCCTGGTAATTTCAACTCATTACGATGGAATTGAACCCATCTTCTATAAGCTTTATAAGCAAAAATTATACCGGCATTATCGGCAATATTCTCTTCAAGTGTATGAACACCATCCAACTAAAAATTAATAATAAATCGAATAAAGGGTAACATTATTCGCTTTATAATTACGTTTATTTTAAGATCTGAAATAGTAATGTTTGTATATTGATCAATCATACATTGAGTTGTTTGTTTGTAAGCATTCCTTGTTTCCAATTGCCACCAATCGATTAAACTACCATTCTTATCAAATTGTCGACCTTCACTGTCAAAACCATGAGCAATTTCACGGCCAATCATAAAACCGATTCCAGCGTAATTTAAATATTCTGGATTGTTATCATCGTAGAATGTCCCTTGTAGTAAAGCTGCTGGTATTTCTAGAATTTAACGATAATTAAAGTGATTATAAGACTAGCCTGTACTTCTAAAGAGAGACATTAAAAGTTATGTGTGAAGGGAAATTAGTTTTTTTGTGATGTTTGATAAAATTTTGCTGATAAATAATTTGATTAAACTAGAATAATGAAGAATATCTTACCAAGAGTGTTTTTAGATGGATTGTAGATAGCTTTAACTGAAGCTATAGACAACCATCTCTCTTTCAACGTTGCCTTTTTGTTATAAACCTTATCGTATTGTTGGTAGAATTTCTTATGTTGGAAGATTTTCAGTTTTAATATTGATTGAACGTAATTTTCGTCATCGAAAGTCAACTAAAAATCAGATTTGATAAAATCAATAAAAAATTAATTAAAAAACTGAAACAATGGATACATTTTTGTAATATTCTTTAACAAAATCATCATCTAAATATTCTTTAGGATATCCGATTAAAGCATCAATATTGTCCGCTTTTTCCAAAGCACGTTGTCTTGTTATATCGTCCATCCAATCAGCAGATATTATCGCTAAAATCAATTGATTTTTGATGTTATCTAGAATTTCTTTAAACGAATGTTCGACGTCACGTTTGAAGAATCTTCTTGATAAAATTACACCAATTGCTACATCTAATCTGCGAATCATGTATAGATTAAAGTGATAACAAAATGTTGATTTTGTTGGGCGAATATTTACTGTAATGTCTTCTCCAAGCACAGTTTGGCTCTTGGTAGATGGTCAATGGTGCCAGTGTTAATATTTAAAAATTCCCCGGTTGCATCCCGAATTCTTTTATTTAAATAATCCACCATATCTTTGGTAACTTGCCAAAACATGTAATTAGCTAAAACTCTATTTTGTTTTTAAATTTAGCAAAGTCTTCATGCATTTTGTGTGTGGAACCTCTTTGATGTATTCTGCAGTAGAGCTCCCAATTTTTTAAAATATTGAGGCGCTGTTACAATCACAGTATCATAATAAGTGAATTTATCAGTTGAATTGAATAGATTGTTGATATATTGAAGCCATTTAACGAACGGATATTTTGATTCTAAATTAGCAATTCTCATCCGTTTCAGGGTTGTAGTGTCATTGAGGATTTCTTCAATCGGCTGTATTAGCTGTTTTTTTTATTATTTTGTTTTAATCAACAATTGAATTTCAATGATTTATAATGGAACTTACATCAATCAATTCGATGTTAAAATTGATAACTTCTTGCATATCTTTATAAGCGCCACCAGAATCCGCACCGAAAGCTTCAGCAATCTCCACCATATATTTATAATAAGCTTCAACTGCTAAGACTTCCGAATCGGCTAGTAGGAATTTTTCGAATTTTTGCACATTCGGTTGGAACAACTACAAAATTATTGGTGATTTTTTTTGTTGTAATTAAACAATAAATGGATAAAATTACAGCAATCTGGTATTGATTCGCATGATTATTGTCGGGTAGAATAGAAATTTTGAAAAATGTATGAAAATCAAATCCTTCTAGCATCAATTTATAATTTAGAGTTATCCAATCAAAATCGGTTTCATGCCAATTGTCATTTTCAACAACTGGCCAACCACCTAGTTTTTTATAAATTTTCTGTAATGTTTTCAACGAATTTGCCTCAACTAATCTCGTATTCATACATGAATGATATAAACTTTTAGCTAACATAACAGGTCGTGTATCATACTGATAGACTGGCATATCTAGAATTGATCGTAATTGTTCATCAATTGTGTCTCTACAAAAACAAAAAACAGCAATAACAAAAACTACAGGTGAACGATGAATAATTTCAGTATTATTGCATTACTGTAAAATCGTAAATAAATCATAATTTGATCGATAGGCGGGTATAACCGATTTTTCTTCAAATGTTCCACATGCGAACGCTTGGAAATCTTCACATGGATCCACGGTAGGATCGATCTTTTTTATTATTTCTGCAGAACCAAAGACACAAGTCGGTGATAAACATGGTGGTGTGTTTTTGTAATAAAAATTAACTAAAAACAATCATTAAATATTTGTTAAAAACAGCATGTTGTAAATATGTACCAATGTAAAAATACGTTCCTACACCTAATATAATGTCGAAGACGATGATTAGGAGTATTATCGTACATCTATTTTTTCTAATCGTGTTCCAAGTCTCGTTCCATCTACAGTTTGTTTGTCGATTCGTCTAAATTGTTCTCATATTAAAGTTGTAAAGGTACTTACCGTTTAGACGTTGGAAATTCTTGTTCATCTGAAGGTTCCATTTTATTTTAAATTAGAAAAATATAGCAAAGTAGGGAATTTGTTTGATTTTTATAGTGGGAAATGAAGACATATACGTCTACTAATGTTGATATAGAAATACAAATTTGGATAAAAATGGCAGATAAGTTTTTCTTTAATTCTATGATAGATTACTCTTGTATCGGGTGTCCCATGATTGATGAGCTTCCTTGCCAAAATTTTATCTTCAATTTTATTGTTGTTTCGTATTTTTGATGCTGCAAAATTAACGTTAATTTTGTGTATATGCTCAATGACCGAAGTAGATAAATTACGCATCACAATCAAGACGGATAGTTGGTTTTGCATTGATTTGTAGGTATGAAAATTGCATTTAGTGATATCACATAATCAAATTAACATTTTAAAAGCTACTATTACGTTCCAAGGATAAATGATGCAATTATCTGTCAATCATATAGCATTTATTCAAATTTCTATAATTAAAACAACATGTTATTTATTAACAGAATCTTAGAAAATGAAAGCAATTATACAGATGTGATGACTAGAATTTTACATCTAAAATTGTAATAAGCAGATTACATCATCATATCTACCACACGATACATTTATGTTCTGGATTCATTTTTGATCCTTTCGTACAATGAAAATCTCTAGCAAAATCATCTGAATTCATTAAAGGTACATTAACACGATAGTAACTTGGTGCATGCATATCACTCATAATGCTCGATTTTAAATGTTCAGGCCTTTCAACTGAACACCAAGTATTCGCTATAGAAATCCAAAATAACTGTTCCGGTGTATATTTCAAACCTGGCAAACCTAATTCTATACCATGCTGTTTTATCCTTTTCTTGTAAGCACGGTAAGCATATTTCACTGCAGCATTATCAGCGATATTTTCACCTTGCGTATTAATTCCATTCAACTACAAAAAAAATATTGAGTGTATTCATATTGATTTTACATTAACAGTTGATTTAGGTACATTGATGTTAATTTCAGGTACCGTAAAGTTACTGTATTGATCGACAATACACTGAGCTTTTTTTGTGAAAGCTTGCTCAGTTTCCGGTTGCCACCAATCGATTAAATTACCATCTTTATCGAATTGACGACCTTCATCATCGAAACCGTGTGTAACTTCATGACCGATTATATAACCAATTGCACCGTAATTCATGTATTGAGGACGATCATTATTGAAGAAGACGCCTCGGATAATTCCTGCTAGAAATTCTGGAAATATTCATAAATTTTTTGTGTGTAATTATCCATTCGATTTGAAATTTTTTATGTATAATTTACCAATAAAATTATGACTAATCGAATAGTAAGCATTCGTTACAGAAACTTGTGCATGTTCTCTCCAATCGTTTTTATCTATTGGTTTAATCAAAGTACTAAAATCGATTTGTCGTTTGAATAAAGTTACATTTTGAACTAATTCACAATAATCGTGACCATCGAGTGTTAACTATCAGAAAAAAACAATACACATATGTTTGTGAGAAATTGTTCTAATTTTAACAACCATATGTTGTTTTTTTTTTTTTATAAAATTACATTTGGTACATACATTTTTGTAATATTCTTCAATTTTCTGATCATCAAGTAATTCATCTGGATAACCAACAAAAACGGACATGGCATCAGCTTTTTCTAAAGCATGCTTTCTCGTTTTCTCATCCATCCAATCGATAGTCTGTAAAGCACTCCTGAATTGATCTTTTATGTTATCAACCAATTCAAGCATTGATTGTTTTGAAGCTCGATTGAAAAAGTTCTTGATAAACAATGATCCCATTGCCACATGTAAGCTAAAACGATCAAAAACAATCATACTAATCATAATAATGACTTAGAGGTATATGAATTGAAAAAAATAAATAAAGGCGCCGATCTATCTGAAGGTTAATTCATTATAAATTCTATTCAATTCAGTTATGTCTCATTAATTATTAATGAAACAACAACAAACACAATTTGCTTACTCTGACGCTTCCGATATGCATTCCATCCACCTAGGTGTTTGTTCTGAACGTCCAGACACACCTTTCGAGAATTCCAATTTTAAACTTCTTAGTTCATCGTTTAAATAACGAATTTCAGCAGTTACAATCTTCCAAAACATATAATTTGCCAATGTACGTTTCGGTGTTATTCTAAACAAATCACCCAATTTACGGAAATATTCCGGTAATGTTACAATAATCTCGTTGTTTTTGTTGTATTTCACGACCGGTTTTAACATATTGTTGATATATTCCAGCCATGGTACATATGGGAATTGTTTTTGTAACTGTGATATTGTCATTGGATTGTTTTCTGCACTGGAATTCCGACGTTGTTCCATCGGAATTGTAATCTAGATGAACATAAAGACTATCAATTGTTCAGAATTCTATCAGTTTTTCACATATTTACCCTAGTCAAGTCGATCATGAATTGGATAACGTCGCGCATCTCATGGGAAGCATACGGTTCTTGAGCACCGAAAGCTCGAACCACTTTCACCATAAAATCGTAATAGTTTTGGACGATAGTTTCATTGAAACCGTGCCGCATTAATTTATCAAAAGACACAGTAAAGACTTGATCTAACTAATTATTTATCAAAATTATTTTTTAAACAATGTTTGTAAATAAATAAACTTACATTAAGTGCATTTCTGCTGGAATTTCGTAAATCGGAATCAACTAAAAAATCAAAAAACATATCATAATCGAAGCCTTCACGCATAAAACCGTAACTAAGTTGTTTCCAATCGAATGTTGCTTCATTCCAATTTGTACCTTCAACAACCGGCCAACCACCCAATTTTCGTAGAATTCTTTCCAAATTTGGTAATGAATTTTTTTCGATATTTGTTATATTCATGCAAGCTTTATAGAGAATTTTTACTAGTTTTATCGGTCTTGTATCAGTTTTGTCTATCGGCTTCTCTACTAATGTCTTCAATTGTTGATCGACTAGATCACTGACTATTGTAAACGAGCTAACCATCGATTCATGGTCCGATAAGAATGTGTGTTTTTTAAAATTACCACAAGCGAATTCGTAAAAATCATCACAAGGATCAATATCAGTGTTCATGTTTTTCAAAATTTCTGATGCTGTTTTGATACAACCAGGAGTGGTGCATTTATCCGGTTGTAAATGATCTCGAATTTGTAGAGCTACCAATACTAATATACAACAAATTATTAGAATAAGTAATAAAATGAGGAATTTCTCAAGTCTTGTACGCCGTTTCCAACAGGTAGAATGTCTAAGAACAATTTAAATACCATCAGTGCAAATTGAAATAATTTTCTTTTTACAAATCAACTTACTTTTGTTTTAGATCTGCTTCTCGTATCATTCTTGATTTGATTTTTGTGTCTAAAAAAAGGTGAATTGATTATATATTTTTTTTTAATGTAAATGTTCACCCGTTGGCACACATTCAACTTATAAACATTAATATGCCAAGTTCGTTCGTAAAACATACTCCAGCTTCCCACTCTTCTACACATTACTTTAACATAGTTTTAATATTAAACAGATGACCAATAATTGATTTGTGCTTTCATGCAATCACACCTTCCAAAATTAAATTTTTTATTGTTTAATTACCGGATTGAGAGACGAAATTTATACAAAATGAACGGGAATATTCCACTATTGTGTTTTTTAATTAATAAACGCGCCATTTAATTTACGATATATATATTTTTTTTGGAACAATAGTATATCATTCTGTTACAACATTGAGTCACGATTTTAATTTGTATTCGCGAAAGCAATGTATAATAATAATAATGATTATTTATGAGACAGTAGAGTGATATTGTTCGTATTATCTTTGTTATTTGTTATATTCCAAGGATTTATTTAATAAAATTGTATAACATCCAAGTCAACTTTTATAATGGGAAAACAATCTAATGTGACAACTTTTCGAAACTTTTTCCGCTTTTTATTAATGACCCCAGTTGTTCGTTGGAAATTCTACTGCAGTATGTGATGCAGATGTTAGAGCATCGTATACGAAAATGATAAAAGATGCCGACATTTATAAGTTGTTAACTATTTGATTTATCAATTCATCCAATCGATTAAAATTAACGCGTGTTGATTGTTAATAGCAAGCAAAATGTTTAATTTTTTTTTATATAATAACAAAACAAATACAAGAATTGATAAAAATTCCACAAATTTGCATGTTCTGTTAACTGAACCATAGTAGAAATTAATCATTTAATGCACATATGAATCTTGTAGTTTATCTGCATTATAAAATGCTAACCGCAATATGATAGGATTAACGTAGCTAGCGCCTAAGATGAAAAAATCTCAACATTCATTTTCATCCTAATTATAAAGCCAGCTCCAGTGAATGGTGATGAAAATTACAGGAACTTGTATATACAGGAAAAATAGGGCTACAATGGATGCTGTCAGACGGTGTTATAAGATTGCCTAAATGAGCTGCATACAAATAGCCGTTCTACACGATCTTAATTCCGATATCATGTTATCAATAATAAATTATTCATGAATGTATATATTTTATAAATATCATAATTTTTTTTTGTATTATATGGTTGATTTTCAATCCTTGATTTTGAAGTACAAATTTGATTAACTTTTATTTATAGAAAGATTGTGAGCCTCATGAGACGCTTTTTTCGAGAGCAGACTAATAGGAATAGCATGTAGAGCGCAAAAAATTCTATATTCAAGCAAACGTTAAATTTGCATAGTTTAATTAATTTTTCTAATTAATAGAAGTCGTCCTCTACAGAATAGTTTAAAATTGTTTAAGATAATTTGTATTTTACATAGATTTCTTCAAGCATAACTATCACGTTTTCTTCGTTGTTTAGTTTTACTTATCATTCACCTTAAGTATAGATCGCCAACAGTTCTTTGATAGTTTTCTATTTACCTTCAGATTGTTTAAAATTGACTATCCTTTCAATCCCATCTTGATATGTTTAAATTACCATACCTCTGGTGATCAATTATTTTAAATTTTGCAATTCACACTTTATTCTTCTTTAACACATTATTGTTCTTTATTTATGTCAATACGTGTAAAAGATATCCCATTTTGTAGTAGACATACATTTCCATAACAATATTCCCGTATGTCTGTCGTTCTAGTTTTCTATCAACACAATGCTTCTAGTTTTTTATTGTTAACACAATTCCTATGTTCGTCATTTGCAATTAAATTTTCCAATTTTTCTCTAAACTCAATATTGATTTTTTTGTCATGTAACGTTAAATTAAGCATTCAAGGTTCATCGAATTTTCATCTTTATTTTTCGAACAAGTTAAAAATATATTTTTATTTCGAAATATCTAAAGTACACTGGCCTTATATTGTTGTTAACCTATTTCTTAACTCTATCCTATTGATTTTCTATGATCTCGTTTATGTACATATTTGTTTAGAGTTGTATTGGTTTTCTACCTTTTAGAATAATTCCACTATTTGTAAACAAATTTGCGTAAACAACTACGTTAGCGGCAGACTTTAAATTCATAAAGATTTCCGCGCTACTGCTATACCAGTTGTTTCTAACCCGCATTTTTTCCACTTTGATATTTATGAAAATCGGGTGCGTCTTCAAACTGAAACAAAAACCCAATCCGCGTCACACCTAGAATCCTCTTACAGCACATTTGTGTGCCGCGAGACAACCGGTTGGGAAACACTGTTATAGAGAATAGGTGATCCTCATTGATTTTGTTATAAATTTGCACTTTTATTAATCCCCTTTCAAACTTTTATACTAAAAACTATCAACTGTGCAAGTCTTGTATAGAATTAGTTTAACTTGAGGTATTAATAATGGGAAAACTACTTCAACCAAAAAAAATATGGTTAATTATGCAACTTGATACCTTGGACAGTTTTGTTAATTTGGAAGAACAATTGTTGAGCTGAAGTTTTGGAGCTTTCCTGCATTCAAACTTTTCATGACACCAACGTGATTTGTCTACGAATCTTTTCTTCTCGATAAATTGTAGTTTATTTCTCAATCGCTCGTTATAAGACTTACAGAAATTAAAATTTGATAAAATCACATAAATCAGACATAGAGTAAAACGATAAATGTAGCAAGTTGTTTGGCAGTTGTAGAATAAAAAAAGGGATAAATCAAAAGGATCCTCCAAACAACTGTTCAAACGAACTTTTGAGTTTTGTTGAATAAGTTTGATTATGAACAAAAATGATAAAACGTTTAACAATCGAAGGAGTGTCTGTAATAAAAAGTTTAATTTAAATCTGCTACTTACAAACAATTTGAATTTATTCAAACAAACATAAATTTATTTGTATTTCTCTTTTAATATTTACGGTTGTTAGACCTTTAATGGCATTGATTGATACTATTACTTTAATTTTAATAAAACACTAAAGTAGCGATTCAGTAAAAGTAGTTGTCCTTAGAAATTTTACGATCTCTACGTAAGAAAATACGCATAATTTTTAAACAAATTCTCCTGTATTATTAGTTTTGTAGAAACCTACAAGTAACTTAACATCAATAGTTTAGAAATCAGTAGTTAGAGGTCGGTATTTTATACTTCCTCCAGTTGTCTTTATTTCTTTACTGAAAAAAGCGCAGCCCTAAGTTTTCTACATATAAGGCTAAAAGTTTTTTTTTTAATAAATTTCGTAAACTTTAGCAAAATGATTACGGACAATACGAAGTAGAGCAAAAGAGCGAGATAACTCATTGGATTAATTTTGAATGCAGCAATGTTATTGAATTTGGAGCAAAGTACTTTGAAGGTTCACTGCAATTGGTTTAGAAAATTTGAAATTATCGACCATCATAGAAACAATTATTAAAAGATTTACGATGTAATTAACAAGAACATAGAATAAATACCGTTGAGTGTAGATAATTGTCTGTTTATTGTAATTATTGTAAAATGGCAAAGGATTAATATGGATCAGTATAGATACAATAATTGATGAGAATCGAATTTGTACTGAATTATAAATTCAACTAACACATTTCTGACTATTCGTAAATCGATTATTAATCATGGAATTCTACAAAATTTAATATTATTACCAGAGATTATTGTACGAGAATTTTCAGGGATATTATTGGACTTTGTCTCCCGGCGCATCCACCAAAATTACATCTTTTTGACATTATTTCTTTTATTCAGAACTTTCATGTTATTTTTCTTCAAATAAAACATTCTTATACTTTCAATTGACTATAAGTTGTTGTTTTTTGTGAGTTGAAAAATCTTCTACGGCCTAGCACATGTGTTCAAATCGTGCATAGTTTCGACAGTTTCCATCCAACTTTTTCCAATCTATTTTCGTTTGGAAATTCCACAACAATAACACTACATAGATCTTATTGTGTACACCATTTCGTTTGTTGTTGTTATTATTATTGTTTTCAGTTGATTCCTTTTTGAATGAGGGGCTGTGAAGTGTGCGTTTGCGCATTGTTTCTACGAATATCTATGAATCCCTCTCGTATTTCGTATATAAACGTAAAAGCGCCTTACAATACAGTTAGTTGTAATCGCGTCGCGACGCGACCATCCCCTCTAATCGTCGTTATTCCAACTTGATTTCTAGAATTGGAACAGACAACCACTGGACGACGTCAGGTATTATCATAGAGATTGCATGTAATTTAGTTGTTTTTTCTATTAGTTAGAGATTTTACTAACAATTTCTTATCGAATATTATGATAAATTAGTGTTAGTGTTGATAATGTGTAATTAGTGTTGTATAAACTTGTTCCTTATTCTCCAACAATTCTAGTAGAAGCTTAGATGATAGATTGG
This sequence comes from Lydus trimaculatus, assembly GCA_037414755.1. Classification (NCBI taxonomy): domain Eukaryota; kingdom Metazoa; phylum Arthropoda; class Insecta; order Coleoptera; family Meloidae; genus Lydus; species Lydus trimaculatus. Next base: position 134,005 of record JAZBGY010000017.1, read on the forward strand.
ATGTTAACAAATAGATACTTTAATAATCTTCCCTAAAATTGTACGGATTCGGGGTTTTGTTCGCTTGATCGATTCTTTAATTACGTGGATAGACTGTAGAAATCTATTCCTCCATATATATTGGTGTCGCAGTAGAAGGGGGTAAGCGTTTAATTAAAAACTTGAAATTGGAAATCGTCGACATCTATAAGTACAACCGAAAATGTCGTGAAAACTACTACTACTACTACACTTTTCGTTGTTCTATTTATTCCCACATAGAGAATATCAATAAATTTATTTATTGGTAGATATAGACCAACTTAATATTTGTACACAACCCTGATGGGGTAAATATTTAGAAATCAAACAGAAATCCTACACTATGTAGTCTTTACATTCATCCAACTAATTTTAAATAGGCAAAAACTGCCAAGAAATTCAATCTATAATTAAAATCTTGAAAGTATTACAATGAAACTGTTAATCCTGAAAATTCCAACAATTAAGTCAAACAATAGCCTCTTTTTTATCGTTATCGAACATTAGCCGTTTCTTGAACTTTTGATAAGCCGTCACATCGACAAATTGAATAATGTATGACAGAAAATCGACAATAGTATATGTGTAGAGTGTAGATTCAAGCGACGATGAACAAAAAAAAAAAAAAAGAAACGGTCAAAATTTATTGTCAAATCTATAAAAGAAGCGTACCTACTTTGGATTTTTTTCATCTCTTGATTCGACCCTATTTAACCATCTTTTTCACACTTCAGTAGATATTTCCCTCAAAATTATTCTTCAATTCAAAAGTCTTTTAAATGATGATACTCGTAGATGATGCTCCGGTTTCTTTAATTGCATCTACCCTTCTTTATACTGTTCAGTAATAATAAACTGAACTCAATATAGTAGAGAATAGAAGACAGACTTTAATGAGTTAAACAAGAGTTTGGAAATAGAGAGAGGCGAGTTTGAGAGAAAAATCAACCCTTCTTTCTTTCTGGTTTAAATTGGTTTCCCAACCAATTCTTCACTCTTTAATTTAACATGAACATCTCCCTAGAGTTGGTTGATTCTAATTACGTTGTAACAACCATTTTAATTGAAATTTGCAAATAAAGAATCATTTGTGGTTGTTGGAGTTGTTATCGTTGTTGTTGTTGTTGTCATTGTTGTTTGGAAATTTAATCAAATTACATTAAAATGGAACAAATTGGGAATTTATTTTCTCTCTAAACAATTCTTGTTTGGAATTATAATGGGACCATAGATTCAATTGTGAGTTGAGACATTCGAGAAATTACAATTTCACAACAGTTATAAGCACGAAATTATTAAGCTAACGTGTTGAAATTATTGCATAAAATTCCAATATATCCAACCAATTTATCGAATATTTCGTCAGAGAATTGTTATTTGGTGGTTATTTTCTTTCTATGAAGCTCTTAGTTGTGGTTGTAACAAAAATTTCGTTTAGACTTATGTGAGTCTAACATGCAACGTCTATCGTCTCCTAGGGTACCTATGATAGTTTCTATTTGTATGTTATTTCAAAATATATATAACAACGTGATTATATTATATATTGATTATATCAAACAGGGCCACAAAGGATCACTTTACATCAAGTCCAGAAAGATAAACGGCTAGTTGGCCCGTACATTATCCCACACATCTACATTTACATGTATTTATCAGTAGAAATTCAATTTAAATTCAACTACGTGGAAAAAAACGGGGGAAAAGGAAAAAAGATGAACTCAGTTGCATTATTACGGTTTATTAAAATATAAAATAATACCGTAGATATGGGTTGATGGTTTGTTTTTATTAAAATTGTGTAAAACTTACTAATACAAGCCCACATATTCATCCAGAGTAGATGTGATATTTTAATACTCATCTGATAGCCAATTATATTTCATTTATTAATCTGAATGTATATGTGTATGGATTTATATAACGTCAGCTATTGTTTTCAAAAACTGAATTATATAAGGGATGAAGTTGGGTATTACTTGAAAATTTGTGTAGACAATAGGGTTATGTCCATAAAAATAAAAGAGTTTTTGAACTTGATGAAACTATAGAGATGTACTAAATCCTATAGTAATCCTATTTATGTGATATTCGGATTTGGAATACAATAGGGATAAAGGAATATATACAATAACTGAGAATATGGTGGAAAAATTTATTAAAGTTTTGTTAATCATTACACTTCTATCAAAAATTTCCATCCATTTAGTGAAAATTCATTATAACCAACCACATACTGTCATTTTTGGTTAAATAATAGATTAGGCTCTCGAGAAAACGGCTAATTTTTGAAAACTCTACTATAATGGACACACAGTTGCCGATGAAATAATTCAGAAAACGAATCCATCACTATCGAAAGTTTGGAGATTGCGTTTATTGAATCACATAGACGCAGTGCCGGATTAAATCTTGTAGGGACCACTAGACAAACAAAATCTTGAGGCCTCTTCCTTCCCAGATGATCTCTCTATTCCTACATTCGTAATTTTATCAACCCACAAACATTAGTAGCTACCTAGGCTGATAAATGCACGTTTTGCGTACCAAAAGAAAATTACAGCCTCGGCCAACAATCTCGAAATGGCTGAACGCAGTTCGCAGCCGAAGTGAATACCTACAACATTTTTTATGCAATTGTAATTTGGAAAAATCTTAATTTAAAATTTCGTAAAAATCTCGAATCATTTGGCATGTTGTTCTTTTATTCGTTACATAGTAGCTAACGGCCGTAAAACTACTTTCACGTCCGTTTCCAATGGCAACCAAACTAGTTCCAAAAAAATGTAATTATTTTACAACCTGAATTTCAGTCAATTTCACAAAAAAATGTAAAAGTTTGACTGTGAATTTCTTTCAAGATCAAATCAATATTACTTTATCCATTGTCACGGGGCCCATAGACTGCCGCCTAGCCTGCCTAATGGTTAATCCGGAACTGCATAGACCCATCCACTTTAGACCCATGCAAATCAGAATCAATCCAACTATGAGTAATGAAAATCCAACTAGTCAGTTCGATCAAACCACCGATTTGCTCCATTAAAATCAGAAATCTCTCAACACTCTGATTGTTATCCATACTGGCGACAACTGGACTATCATTGGAGTTATGCAGTCGAATTCGTCATGATTGTTTTTGATTAGCTTGTGGTGCAATGAACATTACACATAAAACTGCGAGCATTTTAGTATCATTTTTATTAGTTTATTAATAGCAGCAACTTATTCGTTTAATTTCTGGATGCATTATTCTGATTAAAAACGCTAATCGCTTCTTGATATGCTATTTATGCTGCATTGCAGATTATTACCTAATCCAATATTTTATGGATAGTTAAACACTTATGTTTTATGAATTAAAATCAGTAGGTTCCTCTCTCATTTTGACATCCAACGCGGTTTGTTTCGTTTTCAGTTAAATGACACATTATGCTCTAGTTCTAAAGTGTTTGGATCAGTATTGGAAAGAATAGTTTGTGGATTATTTATTATTAACAGCAACTTTTCTCTATTTTCAAGTAGATTCTCTATAGTATGTAACTTAAATTCTTAATTGTCTAGAATCTGTATCATCTTTTAATTCCATAAACTAGGTTTTGCTAATTATGAAAGTCAACACCCTAAAGCTTAAATATTGGAAAACTAACAGACTCAATACATGTAAGTTGTAGAACAGTTTGCCATTATCATTTGTACTTATGTATAGTTAGTTAGTTAAGATAACTACTGTTGCACATCTATTGTTTTGTAATCTGCTATATATTTCCAGCAAGTTTCTTTTATAATAGTTACCGTGACATGAATAATATACCGCCTGGCAACAATAATTCATTAAAGACGATGAATTATAATCTAGTCTACACATATCTTGTATTTCTAATATGTCTTTTTGTAATATTTCTTTTTGTTGATGTTGTTATTACACAAGTATGATTTATAAAGTTGTACCTGTAATTTACCAGCACAATAATTAAAAATAATACTCGACAATTTACATATATCTGGAGCGATATTATCGTCCGTAATTTATTGTGCATTAGCGATACAATACTGATATCATACTGATATTCATGGTAATTGTTATAATAAATGTGTACTAGAAAATTTATCATTTTTGTTATGTTGTTGTGTTAAATTTCTCCAAAAAAAAAACAAGACGGGGAAAATTATTCAACATTTCTGCCGTAGGGTGGAATTTGATGAAATTGCCGATCGCATTCGAAAATTGATGGGACGATACTATCAGTTCAAGATACACTTACTAGCCCATCCCTCATAAACTATAAAAGCTTAAGTGGTCCAATATTTTTTCAAGAAGCAATATATTTATGAATGCTTTCATTTAAAACAGTCAAACATCAACATTCAGTATTTTTATAGAAGCATAACGTTTATTTAAAAAATTCTACTAAAAGGTTGATCGTCATCGCATAAATCGATCAAACGACAAATAGAACAAAGCACAAGGATTAAACTAGCGATACGATGAATTATAAACAAAAAAAAAAAAACTTTGCCCTCAATAGTAGGATACAACCGATTTCTTCCGAGTGAACTAACAATAAGTAGATAGATTTATTTTATTTTATTTTAATGAAGAAAAAAAAGAGGGATTTACGAGTTAGTATTACGATACACATTTCACGTTAGTAATGACATCGTCAGATCATCATAAATGTTAAATGTGGAAGTAGTAGGGGTGGTTTCTTCCCATCCAAACCCTTATAGTAATGTACGAAATATCTTGCGAATACGTGCTTCCAAAAGAACAAAGCAATCGACTCAAGGGATGAATAGTGAATGATGATTTTGCTATTTATTGCTAGTATAAGAGGTATATTAGATTTGAACAAAAAAAGAGAAAAAAAAGAATAGTGGTAAAAATGGTGGATGCGCCGGGTGATTTTTTTTTTGTTATTTAATACTTCAATATTTCCAGTCATTTCAAATGAAAAGTAATATAAGACAATATGTGGATGTGTATGCACCCTTTTCATGCACTCAACCAGATAACATCAGACTAGTTTTAGTCATTAAATCCCCCTTTTGTGTTGTGTCTATTTTAAATGCACCCTCTTCAATTTTGTGAAGGTATGTTTAAATTAGACAAAGACGAAAAAGCCTTAATGTTATTGAATCCCATCACTGTCCTGATGGAGAAAACAAAATCAAATTCTCTTTGTCACTATTGTGTGAATTTGTATAAAGGAAAATTTCTCTATTGGTACTGATACGAAATATGTACATCAAAGAGGGAGAATGTGATTAAAATCTGCTATATGGGGATGGCGACAGCCTGTCACTATCATAATTATATTGTTACTGTTCATAATTATTCTAATAAGAAAACGAACAAAACGTCTAGATCCAATTAATACAAAGCAATTTACTAAATGGTTCTTTGTATTCACCAGAAAGCATTCAGGTACTTCAAGAAAATAGCCAGTAACCTACTAGAGACAGCAACACTTTTCCTAATTGACGCGCTAA
>JAZBGY010000017.1:139589-188249 GCA_037414755.1 Lydus trimaculatus
AAGTCAACGTAAGTTCTGTTTGTATGGAAGTTTTCATTGCAACTTGGACCGTTAAATCGATTAGTCCGCTAATTTTAAGCGTCGTGTATCAATAGTGTTGGCTGTACCTCTATGTTGAGCTTTCTTTCTATACTCGTAGTTTTACTTTCAAGCGTGTATAAGACGATGTCATCATTGATAGACCTCAAGTAATTCCTAGGTTATCAGACAACAAATTTTTGACATTTTTGGGCAAAGTTTCGAAAATTTGTTTCTCCAAGAACTATCTTAATGCGCCTCACGTTAATGTATTCGATCGTGTTTAGGAATCACATAAAATCAACAAATTTACAACAACAGATGCACATTACGTATTTTCTTTTAATTGACTAATATTTCATCGTGTAAGTGGTACATTTAAATAAGTTTCACTTATTTATTAATTCTAAAATGAGAAATGTCAGTAAAGACCAAAGTCACACAAGAACAAATGCAATAATGATAGACTTTCTTCGAATTTAAAAAAAATTAGAAAATCGTTTGCCACATTTAAAGAATAAAAATGTCGAACGTTCCTACAAGACACTAGGGATTTTAAAAGAGTGGTCTGGTGAAGGCGATAAACTCCTGTAAAGAAATCGTTAAATTTAAAAACTTCCACAATTTATTCGTGAACCATAATAAATCATCAGTCTATCAATGGGTATTTCGTTTAAAATTAATTAAAATTGTTACAGCAGAATGTTGAATAATGTGATGTAACCTTGACTGTTTGATGTTTAATCTTTTACGATTTTATGAATCATCTGGATGTGGTTATTATCGATTCCCCGACCAGACTAGACGTCTCTAGTTTGTTACTGTGAGTTTTCCAAAGTCAGCATTACTTGGCATTTTCACATATACATAATCGAAAACTATGTATCTTTCCTTGAATCAGGAAATGCAGAATTCTAATTTAGAACAAACCAGATATCTGTAATCTTGTTTTGTTTGATACTCTCCATCTACATTTCGAATAGAAATCAATAGATAGATTTACAGAAAATTCTCGATAACGAATCAAAATTACACATCTGTCTTGCATTCGAATAATTGTCAAAACTAGATTCTAATTAAAATTGTAATAGAAAGCAACTTGGAATTTTATTGAACAGAGATTCAATTCACGTATAGTTAATATAATAATCGGTTTTCTGGTCAAAATGTTCGACTAAGTCGACCGGAACTTATTTATTGGTTGCCCGATAGAAATCAAAAGACGAACGAAATGAAGCTTGAGAAAATTCTTGTTCAACTTTGTGATCAAACGTTGTGTGTGTGTGTGTCCAAAGACAACCAATATATCAGATCAAAGCTTGAATGCTGTTGAGAAGTAGCAATATTGTTGTTGTTTTTTCCTCTTCTATGTTGCCGTTTTTTTCAAATCGTTTTTCATGTCCACTAAACTGTTATAGTCAAAGGTTAAATATAACCACGTTTCATTTCTTTTGATCTTATGGTCATCCAGGACGTTGGCGTCTTCCTATCGTCTTGGATTTGAACCAAAACAGGAAGAATGGGATTTACTTTCATTCAAACTTAAAGTAGACGGTTTTCTGTAGGTAAATCAAATTTAGTTTTCAATAGTTACTATATGTGAATGTAAGAAAGTTAGGGAATAAAAATGCAAAGATGCCGATAGTGATAGGATAGAGCAAACAAGTTTGGAAAATTTGTCGTATATTCCAATTACTGATACAACAGTAGTAAAATACGGATTTTAAAAGTATGTTGTTACGTTTTATCAACCAATACGTATATACAGCACGGCTTTCATTTGTTGAATCCGGGATTTTAGTCTAAAATATGCATCCAGATAGTTGAAGTATGTGGTTTTACCAAGAGCAGGAAACAGTGAAAAAAATCGTGCATTTTTAAATCGAGCTCTAACACTAAGCAAATGTAACTATTACAAGATATCGGGCTTAAAATGTTGATGCATGTTCGACACAAAATCTCAAATATTTACAAGAACCTAGTCTTCAAGTTTATACTTAAGCCAAATTTATTCATACTTGCATATGAAATTCCAAACAACTTGCAACTTTGTTACAAAAACTGCTTGCTTTCCTTTTAAAAATTCCGTATATTCTTCACCTTACTTTACTTTCTTTTATACCGAAAACATTAATCTTTCAAATCTTCGGTCATCTCGTCTGTAATAAATAATGAAAAAAAATTCTCCACTACCACACTACGACTATCAAAAAATGATAGATAATATTAGATTGTCGCAGATGTTCCCTTGAAATTCCGCACACAAGTCCTTATCGTTTCGTTTTCTTTTTCCTTCAATGGAAAAAAATCGTCTAACCATTACAACGAACTCATCAAAATTTAATCCAACATAATACGAACAACGAAAATTGTCCAATGTATCAACGAATCTTTACCACTAAACAGATCTAGAAATGGATGATGAAAATGATGATCACACATCTGTTCTATTTCTACATTCCAACATCATAAAAGTATCATCTAAGAATATTGGCAGATCTCACACCCCAGTCTGGAATAGAACAATATTTCCATTTTTTTGCTTCCACTTCTCTTCAAGCTTATTTTTTCGTTCTGGGAATTGCCACGTCTCTTACTAGATAAGAAATTGTTATTACCATCGGTTTTTTTTTTCGGTGTTGTTCAAGTGTCTTTTATTAGTGTATTTAGTCTATTTTTTGTGGTTCTTATTCTGGTAGAATTGACGATGAGACCCATTTTAAATAGGATTACCTCTCTCATACGAAACGAAACATTTCTGCGTGTCGTAAAATTAATCAGGGCAGGTTGTATTTCTCCCAAGACAACGATTCAAGTAGCACTATAATGATGGAGTGAGAGAGATCTTAAAGGATAATATATGTGAAAAAAACTGTACCGAAAAAGACAGATACAACAGGAAAACCTGGCACCGTTTCCCCCATTCAAAATAGATTCTTTATGGAAATTTTTGACAACTTTCACAACTTTCAAACGATAATCTATTCATTTCAAGTTGGATAATACGGTGTTAGTAGTAGATCTAGTATGTGTTTGTGTTAAGAACGCTTTGCACGGAAATGTAACGTTAACAAACTGTAGCAAGCTGCAGGGGCCAGTTTGTGTGTCTGGAATAAATAATCAACTCATCAAGAATTTCTTTATACCTTCTCGTATATATTTCAGTATAGTTCGTGAGGACAAATGTTATCTTTAACATACAATAATTTCTTACAATGTGTATGCGTTTAGTTTTTAGAAATATTATTGTCGGACTATACCATTTATCTCCCTCATACAGTAAATACCGTAGATCCGTATAAAATTTTCCACCAAGCTCATTTATATGCATGAGTCCATATTTCACACTTGTTCTCACCTCATTATGACACTATGTAACTAAACCGTGTATTGTTGTAGTTGTTGCAGTGTATGCGGTTTTTGACCTAATCCATCATCCGCAGCAAATCTCTGCTATCATCATCATCAACAACAACAACAACAACAACAACAACATCAAAACTACTACTGGTAAGTCGATAAATCGTGTCTCTTCCTGGTTTTATTTTTGAAGCCGTATTTGTAAAAGTTTATCCGATTTTAGTTTATGCTTTATAAAGAAAATCGACAAAGTAGAACTATAATCAGGAAATGTGAAGGAAGAGTCTTTTGGGATATTGGGGTGAATTTCAAGAAATTACAGGAAAAATAGGAGGATAAATCAATTTTTTCTATTACCTATACGTTACAGAAGTAATATCAATCAATAATATACTTATTATTTCTCCGAAAATAGTTTTAATTATTAAAAAAATAAAGCGACAGAGTTTTTACTATACCATCGATTCCGTGTAATCAATGATTCTCAAACAATATGTTAACTAAATAATACATGATTTTAAGCATGTTAAACAAATCTGAAATTGCGACGTTTGTGGTCTCTCTTGTAAAAAGAAAAACAAAAAGTATGTAGACATGTAAGAACAGCCTTAAAATCAGTTGGTCGGAAGTCTAAATACTGCATTTTATGCGTAGCTTGTAACTTATTGGATCTTCCCAATAAAACTAAATCAGTAGACGAAAGGTTTTATGACGAACACAGGATCAGTGTGGGGTAATTTGTCTCTTCATCTATACGACCTACTTTAATACCGTTCACTTGAAGGTTTTCCCGAGAAAAAATAAACAACAGCACGTTAAGCACGTTAAAACCGGACTTTTTATTATTTGTGGCAATAGCCGTTATAACGAATACGATGATAACTAATTATGCTATATTTCATCTGTTAGTGTTTAAGTACAGGTATTGTTCCATTAAGAGTTTAATTATTAATAATAAAAAGCAAATTGAATTATAAATAAATTTTGGTATACTTTGTTATAAATGCGCTCGGTTAATTGTTAATACACGTAGAACCAACACATTTATATAATGAATATATTATAATATGGAGTATGTTTTGAAATTGTACGTCTAAAGCTAATCCCTGAGCATAGACGAAGACATTTAGAGAACTGGAAATGAGAATATATTAATGTTGATATATATATGTATACATTTAAAGCATTATGGTTATAGCGTAAGCAATTATTTCATTCTATTGATAAAACACGTTAATGGTCTAAGCTTTAAATCTAGATAATAGCATTGGAAAATAGGTGAAATGAGGCGTGAAATGCGACCTGTCAAAACCATTTAATTAAATTTGCGTTATATTAAACTAATAAGATTATTGACGATAAACTGCGATAAAGGCATACTGAATTAAAAATAATCAGTTTTTATTACAACAACAACAACAACAAACAACAACAACAACATCAATAACAACAGATGTGTTGAAAATAAACAGCAGCAAATAATTTTCCGGTTTCACGATCGATTAAATCAATAGATTTCGTATCTGGAATGTGTGTATATTGTTCGTTCGATAATTTCAAATTGTTACACAACAACAATCAATTGTTACTATAGTACCTAAATAGATCAAATTTACAATTTGATGGTAAGCATGGATTTGCTTTTAGATTCTAACTAAATTCGAGAAACTTGTACTGCTTCAAGTGGTTTTAATGGTTGCTATACCTGTAACACATAAAATGACCTTTGCCTTTGCCTATTATGTATTCATTCATTAAAACTGAAAAGCTTCAACGTTTAATATGAGTTTGATCGATTTATTGTCCGGTGTATCAAAAAAAAGAACGTATTTAAAATTTTACACTATCACGTAACAATGAGCTAGGTTGACATAGACTGGACATCCGATGACGGAGGTGTGTTATTTATGTATACTATCCATTGAAAGAATCGGAAATCAACAAAAAAAACAGGAAGTAGTAGCGCCACGTTTTTGTAGATGGTCTTCTATGATTATTTGTAACTGATGATCGAAAGTTTCTGTGTACGACCTTACTTGAATACGGTCAACCATTATTAGATTTGACTTTGAGGCAAAAATCATGATGCGTACCTTTTTAGGAACGCCTACATCTTGATAAGTTGTCCAAATTGATTTAGGCATAATATACGAGAAATACAAGTTTCAGATTAATTAAATGTTCCATCTCTAAATACCTGTCAAATCACGATCTGACTAGAATGAGTTTATTGCATCCTTTTTGTAACGTGGCAATACGGAAAACTACAAAAAACCGCTAGGAAGAAAGTCGGTACTTTTCGCACAATAATTTGCTGTGATGCATAATTGAAAATTTCTTCCAAACTCTTACTATTTCCGTGTGAATCAGCCGTTAGGCATAATCGTTACTTATTCCATCGGGATTAAATTCATGGTAAGATATCAAACTCTCTGTTGTCAAACAATGGAGTAAATCCCAAAAGACAAAGTCCTGTTTCAGTTTGGTTTTCTTTCTTTTCTCTCGGTTGTATGCATCGTGTCATGTTTAAAACGATTCTCTATTACCCAGTAGCTACTTATTTCTTTTTATACACATACACAGTAGTTGTAAAATGTGATCTACAACACAACCATAAATCTTTGTGTGGAAAAACAACAACAACTCACTGGAGCAAAATACAAAACGTACACACTATACAAGAATAGATTGTCAGACATATAAATTTTTAAACTAAATCTACATGGTGATTTTTTAAGAAAAAATATCTGGAATTTTTCTCAACAATTACCGTTGAAACATTAATTCAATTTGTATGTGATTTCTCATTTTCAGTTGAAATCGCGTTTATAAATCTTCATTTTTCAGTCTTTTCTACGATCAGTTTAATAAAATAGAGGATTAGTAATCGAGCAGAATTGGTAACCACCAATTTTCGGTCTGAAACCACAGATATTTGTTTGTTAAACATTTAATTGTTCACGATAATCCTAACCGCACGTAATTTCCGCTTTACACCTTCCTTCCAGCTGCTATAAAACCCACAGCCCCTATTATAACCGAAAGCAATATCTGCTATTGTTAGATTTCAGCAACACAAATATTCTAAAATTCGTAATATAGAGATATTTACTTTGAAAGGCGAAGATCAGCAGAAAAAAAAACACACAGCGAATCCAATCTGTAGTGGAAAGTATAAATTGGTTCAACTTTTGTGAAAATCAGTATACGTTAAATGATGCAAAATCATTCCCTTCGTTTGCTAAACGTAAATTTCACATCTCCATCACGATTATCGATTCAACATCATTATTTTACTGGAAAAGATTTGTGAGTGGAGAGAGAGAGAGAGAGAGAGAGAGAGAGAGAGAGAGAGAGAGAGAGAGAAGAAAAACCGTTGACCATAGATAACAATAATCTAATTAATTTCATTGCTGGGGTGATTACCGTTTATTTGATACGGCCTAACGTTTATATTGTAGTTTTGGCAAACTTTTTCAAATGGTAATTAAAGAACGACCCCTTTTCCATAATTAACACGACCAACTTAAGTACACACACTTTATATATAGCCGGGACCGGCCTCTTATTTATCTTAATTACTCCCAAAGCTGAGACTTTTGCAATTTACGGATTACTTTGATGTTGAGTTTAAAACGAAAGAAACAAAACCATTTGAAAGACAATAAAGATATAATACGATTTTATGGAACAAGACAAACAATGGTCGATTTTATGTGTATGTGTTTGTGTGTATGATTTAGTGTAGCGGAAATTAAAGTTGGCCTATATCCAACCACTTGTAAAAATTGTTGTATTTTTCATGTTCTCTGTTTAATAAATGAATAGATTTTGTGTTTTTGTACTTTTTCTAGTTCGTTGACGTTTAATAATAATGATCCAGGAGACTAGAACGCTTCATTGAAATGGGTCGTTATATCTTATTGATATTAATGGTCCCTTTAGATACTGCACGTAGTTGCTTTAAACGTTAATAAAATCCACATGGATTTTCATAAAACATCCAACTGTGGTATATACTACTGGCTGATCCATGCAATACGTAACTAATATTTACGTGTAGCAACTCTAAGATTAAAATTAAATTTCTTGAGCCATACATTATTATTCGCTGTTGTTACTTTTGATAATGGAGTTTACTACTTATATCAGCGTACTCTATCGATTTGTAACAAATTCGTGCTGAGGGAAACAGAGGTGAACAAAACGTAGGCAATTGACTGGCAAATAGTCATTAACGTTAAAAAAGCAGAACGTTTCTAACCGTAAAACTGTTATAAAAGTGGTAAGTATGGACAAGAAAAAAATCTCAATTCTCTTTGGATATTTACAGAATGTTTCCATTTACAATGCTCGTTCATGAAACTGCCTTTTTATTAATGTAAATGATGCAACAGAGAAATTTAAGATTTATTCGTTCCACCTATTGTACGAAAAAGATCATTTCAATTTTAAAATACTTGCAGCAAATGGTTGAATTATGTAAAAAGTAGGTAAGAAGCTCATAATGTAGAACAATAGTCTACTTTAATGACATTATAAACTAAAGTTTTATGGAAATAATTCAAGTACATGTGCATAATAAAATAGAATAAAAGAAAATAAGATGATAATGATGGTATAATAATACAGGAAGATCGACAACAACGTAGAATTCTCGAATTAAATTTTCCTTCTAGTCCGTAAAGCGATTATCTTTATGTTCTATCATTTTTCAAACTTAGGTTTTAAAAGACATTTACCAGACGTTATATGAGCATAATTATTCTTGTCATTTTGTCATATTCCACTTTAGATTTTTTCTTCTTTATTATTTTTGTTAATCTACAAATGAATGGAATTTCAAATTATCATTGTATAAAAAGAACAGCATGTATTAGATAAGCACCGACAGGGATTAATTTTTTAATTAAGACCGGTGATGTTCTTCCATTCCTCGAAGCCCTTTCTAGAAATATTCAACAATAACACGACAGAATACTATGAAAATACAAAGAATATGGAAAAAACCAGGACAGCAGGTGCGCTGGAATACTCATCAACACTGTCACAGCAGAATTAAAATATTTAAAAGTGTCATACTTTAACAATTGTAACAGTTGGCAAGCTTGATATACGAACATATTTTTCCCGAATATACAATTCAAAATTACCCCGTTCTTTTTTGCTTTAGTTCGCGTATAATCCATCGAACTGATCGCTACTAAATCTTTCTAGTTGACCCTAGTACCGTCCACTCAAATCCTTCATTTTTCCATGACCTAGCCTGTTCTTAGGGCGTCGCGACGTTTGTTAAGTCTATGATGTATGTACGTTTAGTATTTGCATGCCAAATGGTTTACGACCATTTTTCTTTCTTCTATATCCTCCCTTTTCGATTTTCTTCAAATTTTTTTTTTGCTCAAACAACTTTCCTGCTCTATCTCGTTTTTAATGAAAAAAATGTTACGTATATTTCTATTTGAAAAGCAAACATGTTGGAATAACAATAAACCAGTCGGTGTTGATGTTGTGTTAATCTAAATTTGATTTACAATAAGTGAATGTTTTCTGAAATGAAAGAAAAGGGAAATGAATGTTATTGCAACAATTGAAGTTATGATATGAACAAATAACAGTAATGGAAAAGCAAGTCTAGAGATGCGCTTATTTGAATTTAAATTGAAGCTGCTTTCATTATTCATCTAGAAATAGTTCAACTCGAATACAACTTTTACATTTTCTTGGATTATGTAAATCAAAAGCATTGATGGTGGTCGTAGATTAACATGCAAAATTCTACTTAGAACAACACTATTTAATTATTGAAATTTTATATTAAATATGATAAAAATGTCTAATTTATCAAGCGACAACGAACATGTTGCGTTACTTTCATTTCACACGCAATCCTTTTATTTCGAATATCTGAAATGCAAATATTTCCCTCTCAAGCTTGTTAACAAACTTTCCATCGGTTTTAAAAGTGGAAAAATTTAAATTTCAATATATTGCACTTTATCAAGTTTTGAAAATAGAGCTACTCCACCATTATTGTTACAATAAACGACCAACTTTCAGCACATTCCATTTCAAGCCATTTTCTTTTTTTCGTACATACATACAACAGACAATTTTCAATAGGAATTCAATTTTACAACAAAAATAAAAGAGAAAAACCGTTGGAAGCACTCAATAGTAAAGTCATTTTGCGATTTATTGAAATTGTTGATATTTTCCGTAGATATTCAAATAATAATAATAAACTTGCAAAAATTTATAGAAAACGATCAAATATTTAAGTGTCAAATCTAAGCCATAACAATATTGCTATCGTTACGACAAGATCACCGATTCTTGTACATGAAGTTCAACTCGACTTGAATATAAAGTGTGAATTCATTCAAATTTTCCACATTTATTCAACGAGTTTCCCTTAAAATGTTAGATTTTGAGTTGTTATTAAAGGAAATAGAAAAACGATTCAAATTCCCACAGAAAATCTACGAAATAGGAAGGAAATGCCACTGTAGTTGAACAAACAAAATAACAAAACAAATTAAAGAGAAGTGTTTATTGGATTTAAAATTGAAATTAAATTATTGCATATTGAATACGAAAACGCTTATATTCATTGATGCTATTATGGATTTAATCTCTTTGCAAAACAATAAATCGTATTTTGTTGATATAAAAAGCGAAATTTTATCGTGATGGTAAAGTTTCGAGCCAACAATTAGCGTTAAAAGCTTAGATAAATTGTAAATAAGAAACTTAATCGTGGTATTAAATAGACAAATTGGTAGGTTTACATTAGTTTGGTAAAAAGAATGTAGAAAAAGTAGTTGCAAATTCCATTTTATCTATCTGAAATGTAATGTAAATCACAAGAAAAAAAAAACAAAAAAAAAATAAAATAAAAAACAATGAAATTGTCCGAAAACAAAGATAACCCCAGAAAAGAAAAAGTAAATAAACTGGAAAGAGCCTTTTCAAGGAATAATTTACATCTGAAATCAGTTCAAAAACTCGAGCTTCGTCTAATTCACCATTCCAAATTGGTCACAAAGTTTCGTTGGTGTTATTTAAGAAAAAAAGTAGCAAGAATTTGAATTGAGAAACCGACTGAAATTTTAAAAGAGCACCGTTACATAAATTTTATATCCACCTCTATTGATTATTTATGAATTATTCCGTTTGTTGATAAGCTGTTGACACCTTTGGAAACGAAATAAAAGCCGAATACCCTTTGCGTCTCCTTCAAGAATCGTCTTCATTGCAATTGTCGACGTTTCTTCTGGATTTTAAAGCCTGTCAAGATGACAGCTAGATGGGTCAATTCTCTAAATTTCCAATCGTTTCTATGCAAAACCTATCGTGTATTTGCGACCGGATACGATTAATTGGAGCAGATTTTAATTAACACATCTTTGAAATTATACAAAACACAAATTTGTCTCATCTACATATAAATGTAGCTTTTAATTTAACACCATTTAGAATCCTGGAAACAGACAAACAGACCAGAAACGTGACTTGGATTAATGATTGTAGCAATCATTCGAACATTCATTTATTACTTAGTGAACATCATCTAAATAAGCTGTACAATAATATGTTTACTATACAATACAAACATCGATCATTTTTTAAGGTTCATTTGTATGTTAATGTGATGCAATCATTATCACACGCATTTTTCATCCATTCTTATATTCTCTCCCCATAAAAGAGATATGTCCTCCTCGTTTGAATATCAGCACATTTATAGATGGTGGTAACATAAAAATGGTAGTGATATATCATCATTTATTAAAATGCGATGTTTGAGCATTGATTCAGTTTGTAATACGATAATTCATCATATAGATAGCGAATTGTACAAATAATCAATGTGAAGGTGTGTATTTTTATAAAAACAATTTGGAAAAAAAATCAATACATTCCAATTTTAGAATCCAATTTACCACAGTATTAAATGTAGTCGTTGTCAATGGAACAATATGCTTTCGTAGATTGATATTGTCATGCTGCACTACCCTCGTTAAGTATTATTGAATTTGTTCCCAATTTAGACCCTTTGACGTCCTCATTAAGTCCCCATGTGATGGAGTCTACAACACACATAGAAATACCACAACAATGGCAGTTACAAGAGTAACAATGTCGATAGTATTCTAGGGGTGGTTTTGATAATTTTTAACACTATGCATATTAAATATTAGATTTACATCATTTAACCAACCGAACATTTCAAAAACTCTTTCATAAGTCCCAAGATTTATTATTACTTTGTGAACTTTTCTAAACCAACGCTGTAGTAGTCGTAAAGTTGACGATGGCGGTTGAAAGCATCAAGCATCATACCAAGAGCTTTAAAATACCTTATGACCGATAGAGTTTGATGATTTATCGGTCCATTACCTATGCGTCCCTGAATATTGGTTTTCTTATAGCAAACAGGTAAATTTTAATTCTTTCCTTGAAAAAAACGGGAGCGGTTCAACTATCAAATATTCAAATCTTCCTCAACTTCAATCAAAAACAGTAAAGGAAAAGACAGTGTAAATTCAGCATCCGTGAAATATTCCATTCGTAAATCTCATTATAAACGTCAAGACAATGTAGTCTTTCACCCCATATTCATTGCTATGATAAACAGGAATTTCGGTCGTTCTTTTTTACTCTACAAAGATGTACATTTTTGAGGGGATAACTATGATAGTAATATGAGTCACACATCTCTTTATTCTCTCAGTGTCTGAGAATTTTACATGACATGGTTCTTGGACAATTTAAAGCAGCCGAGATCTGTCCGAATTGGAATGCTGGTGGAATTTCTAAAAGCATTCCACTAGGAATTCCGGTATAGAGACCTATTTATTGAAGTTGTTTGCTTTTCAATAACACTACATTTCAATATTATTTGATGTTCAGTAAATTTTAGTTTGTCGGCCGCAATTCAATTTTTAAATTTGCGATGGATATTTTGTTACAATTGCGGTGAGATCTATTTAGAAGAAATAGAACGCCGTTTATCTCGTCTCCATGCATTATTCTATCGCTGGCGTTGCGACGCCGGCTTTTATTAGAGGTAGAATCGAGTTGGGAATAGAACTGTTGATTCATGGTGTGGTCGTTTATTTAACCACCCCATGCTTTGTCTGTAACATTGTAAATTCCCTCTAGTAACTTGAAAAGTAAGTAGGATAACCTTGTCCAAATTTAACAATTTAGACATATTGTTGTAATTATTTAAACAGCTTCTTGTCTATAAACTATAATGCAGTTTCAGATAGACGTCCATGTGTATTGTTACGTGATTAGAATGTACGAATCATCTATCCATGTCATGTAGTTTAACAAAACTCCACACAACTATTACAAACAGAAAACAAAGTAAAACGATAAGTTCAAACCTTAATACTGTTTGAGTAAAGTTTAGAAGAACACGTGAAACTTTTCAACGAGTTCTTCTTCTAACTGATAATAAATGCGTTGTTTGCACCAGCATCCAAACAAATCCTATGTTTACATTAACTGTATGTGAACGACAGCATCTTGAAGTTTGTCAAACTGCACTGAATTTAGAAAAATCCTTCTCGATTCTTATTCAAATATATGAATGTTGGTGAAGAATAACATTATTGTCAACATTGAAATACGTCTCTTTTATGTTACGAACGTACAGGAGATTTTATTGTGACCCATGTCAAGTCCCATTCAACTGAATCAAACATATGGACCCACTTTGATAATAATCCAACTGGAAAACTTCTAGAACAAGTGACGGAATATTCATAAATCACAAATCAACAATACCATACGCATTTTCCATTGAATATAAACTTTAGGTACATATTTACAAAAACAAAAATTGAGGTTCTGGTGGTGATAATATCTAAAACTGCTAAATTCAGATTGGTTGCTTCGAACCTACTCCAATTTCAAGTAAAATGAAAGTCGACTATTACACAAAAGATTGCAATCTTCTTGGTTCTATTCAAATCAAAATATGGAGATTTTAAAAGAACAAGACTGATGATAGATGCCGTCTTATTACTTATCACAACATTTTAATATCCCATCACAATGAAGCTAGAATACTTCAGGATGGATGTTTTCTTGTCTCGCTTTTTTACAACATCGATCTTGACGTTCTTGTCATTTTCTAAGATAACAACTTGGACGTTTCTCCTCCTTTCCACTTAAAATAGCAAAAAGTGAATAGTCTTAGTCCACAGTCAAGGCCACTTATCGTCGTTGTCTCTCCAGAGATACACAGACACACACACACACACACACATATCTCTAAAGTATTAGCTGCCAGTTTTACCACCTACCCTTAGGGCAATACAAAACCCCCCAATGATCCGCTCTATTGAGATGTCTAGTGTTGTTAAAGTTGTCTATTCTGACAGCGCTCCACTATCAGACGTATTGTCTTTTGAATTTACGAGAGAGTAGTTGAAGTTTTTTCTATTTTTTTGATTGTTGGATACTTCGACTAAAACAACCAAGAGGTTTTATAATTTTAGACATTACGAAAGGGGAACACAATAGTAAAACGAAGAAATTAGAATACAATTATAAGGGTGTTGAAACGTATTCATCAAGGCGTCTTTAATTAAGTCGTTCTACCACAATCCTATGTAATAACGGCATTGTGTATCGTTGTAGAGCTTTCCGATGCAATAAAGCTTTACTGAATGTTGTAAACGGGGGGATTCAACAACCTCAACATAATATTTAGTTTACGTTCAATAAAATCACTATTGCTTTAATTATTAATCTTTTAGGCTGTTGCAAAAATTGTCTATTTTGTTCTTTCATTCAACTCTATATTGTTGTTAAACCAAAACGCAATTTTCCTACATTAGCAATTAATTTACCACAATGAACCAACTTTTATTCTTATTAAACATGCATGTTTCCACGGTTGTAACTATAAACAATGTGTGGACTACAATTTTTCGCTCAGTTACATTTTCTGGATGACGATGATGATGATGATGATGATGGTGGTGGTAGTGGTTGTGGGAAAACGAGAACACGAAATTTAGGAATTTCTCCGGGAATCCTATAGGAATATTCGAGTGCGTGCATGTTCCTGATGATATTCTCCAACAATGTGCCTAGGGAGACTACTTATTTTAAGTTATATCAGAAACATGGTCTGACGTACGCGTTTTCTATATCTCTTTGGAAAAGAACAACGTATTTTTCCAGATGCTCCAATTGATTTTTATTATTAATAATGTTCTTCTACTATTGTAAAAGTGTACTTGATAAATGTGGTTATTAAAGTAGACTTCTATGGTGTAAATAAGGAATATAGTAGTAGTAGTAGGCGATCGATGGTTATGCAGAAAAA
Source organism: Lydus trimaculatus (assembly GCA_037414755.1). Taxonomy (NCBI): domain Eukaryota; kingdom Metazoa; phylum Arthropoda; class Insecta; order Coleoptera; family Meloidae; genus Lydus; species Lydus trimaculatus. The sequence goes on from JAZBGY010000017.1 coordinate 154,321, forward strand.
GCACAACAAAAGGGGTTCATAAAATTAACCATGTCACGTTCATCTGTTACGTGTGCGAATTTTAGAAACTTGTGCTTTCTTCGCACTGTTAACACAAGAAAAAATGTTAGTTTTGTTATTGTAGAAGTCACAAAATAAAAAGCTTACAATAAGATAATTTGATTTGTTTTCGTTCAGTGAATACTGCAGTGTTAAAAAACGAATAAGAACTTTAATCTAAAGCACAAGAAACTTCAAAGTTAATAAGAGCTTTCTTTATTACTGTCGTTCTGCAGCTTTAATAATAATGGGGGGGAAAAACTTTAAAAAAATAATAAGTCAATACTTGACGAGAGAATTACTGTTTTCAAATTGATAACATCGTCACTGAAACATGTTTCTCTAGAGTGTTACTGCAAATGGCAGTTATTATCGATTCCTCTTAAACTTGAATAGCTCAACAGTTTACTTGTAATAGTGTGCATTAAACGATAATGCTTCAACTACATTCTAAATCTGTAACAATTTTTATAAAATATTGAACTCAATATGTTGGCAAAAAAAAACATTAAACATTTCAGCTACAGCTGAAATAGTAAAAGATTTGACGTCTCCATTCGAAAGTAGTCTTTGTATTGTTAACAATAGTCCGAAATGTACATGAAGTTTATAACCGAACCAATTCGATAAGGTCCTTAGGTCATCAGGATATAGCCAATACAAGGATTTAGCAAAGCGTATCACAAGTTGAAAGGTTATGATGTTTTCACAGGACTGCTGAACAACGAATACGATAGGAATCAGATGCCTGTGCCCTGCATTTTAATCGGAATATTATGGAAAAACGGCGATTTTTTCGATAAAAATTTTTACTAAAGTATAGTTTTTTTTTTTTTTTGGAGGCTTTGTTTCTAAAAAAGTCGATATTATTTTGATTGATAAGCAGACACAACTGGTTGTCTTCTTTAATTCAGTTGTTGAAGTATTTTTCTGTATAAAACTTGTCGACTTTATCTGAGATTGAATGAATGCGTCAGATACACAAGAAGAATACAAAATAGAACAACTTGATCTGTCGGTTCCTGATCATGTTAGAAAGTAAGGAAACAAAAACGACCGTCAGCAAAAAGGCGAATTGTTCAAAAGATGTCAATGGGAGTTGGAACAAATTGCGAACACATTTATGAAACTGACTTTGTTTTCGTATTGAAAAACATAAAATTAAATAAAGTGAGATAAGGAAATTCGATGATAATAATAATAACAATAATAATAATACCTTGACCTGAATTAACAAAGAGTAACTGGAAATAGTTAGAATGGGGACTATCAACTTTTGGTAGGCATTGTGAACGTTGCCTTATCTCTGACAACTGTCCCACTGAGACGATAACAACTAACGAGCTTCCTGTTATCTGGCGTCGAAAGGAGCGCCATCACCAATCCACCACCACCATCACCAACACAACCATCAAGTAGTTACTCTGATTAGAAGCACACGCCTTCAACTCCACCCAACTCTTATCCACATGACTTTCACACTTGAATTGTAGGAAAACAAACTACAATGTTGATGAAAACTAATTTTCTAATCCTTATTAGTTGAAACACTGTTTCCATTACAACAATCATATAAGACTTTAGTAGTCGATTCCTATTTGTCGTTGGAATTTCTTCATAAGACTTATCGAGTATTAAGTTTACAAAAGAGCGATGGTGGTCGTTGATAATAAACTTTAGTAAACTATTCAAAGTTTTTTTAAGTATCTTAGGGAAGTTGAGAGATGTTCTTGAAGCGCTTTAGAAGTTACTATAGGATTATTTGGAGACGTTTCTCTCTATTCGTCCTAATTAAAAGTTTTAGTTTCACATCAATTTTAGTCCAGTTATTCTAAGAGTAATTTTTCATAAAATACCGATTCTCTCTATGTTTGTAAAATCAATATGTATGTAAATGTTATTAAAGACAGTTCAGTTTAATTAGACAATCAAAGGCAGAACTAATTTAGTTTTAGTTAGTTAGTTAGTTATTTAGTTAGTTAGTTAGTTAGTTAGTTAGTCAGATTCTCAATAGTTTTAATAAAGCTAAGATTGTGAAATCACCATCAGCTGATATTCTGCAAAAAATTAATTAAAAACTCCATCATTTCTATTTTCATCAAACCAAATCGGTATTTAAACAATATTTTAACTATTCGGGGACTCACAGTCAAAAGAAACTCTACAATTCTTCTTATTCTTTCAACTGTAATCAATTTCTACTCCGTTACAGTAAACTCTCTCTTTCATATGTTCGATTTCACTGACAATTAGTCTATTGTTGGATTTTGTTAGAAGAATCGAAAACACTCTGACAGACACTAGGATGATAAAGGTGGTCCATTCAATTGAAACTGTACTGGAAACGAAGTTAATGATCTTGCTAACACTTTGAGACGTTTCGCTTGTCACTCACACCACACTGCTATCGAATAAATGATACTAACAAGACCTACAGTTTCGCACATTCGGACTTTTACCAAAATCAAACAAAAAATAATTCTACCCCAAAAATTAATGATATACTGTCAATGGAAATTTTCTAAAAGTCACCAATGTAGAATATGATATAAATTTTGATATGTCAGTGATGTATGGTTTTACATTAGATTTCCTGATATTAGTCCTGATGGTCTACCATGTAAATTGACGTAATCGTGGTTAACATACCAACGTTCCATCACTGTGATACACGATCGGTCACCTGATTAAGAAATACGACCTGAAACTGGCATTTTAGAATGACGGAGAGTCTGGATAAGGTCCAACAATTAAGAGAGGATAATTTTAAAATTAAAGAGAAACGATTCGATGTATGCGAGAAGATCAGCTTTAACTCCTGTTAAGTATAAGTGTGGTTGATCAACTGAATGACGAATTTCATGGCATTACGGAGCCTCAACAAATGTTCATTGGTGTGGAATCGGTCTTATCACCAAATAGACAAGAAAAAACACAGCATCCGTGATAACCTTTAACAGTAAGTCGGTTTTTGAAACAAATGTAAACCGTCCTAACCAGCTGAGTCTGTATCTTTGAAAGAAATTTTGTAATTAAAAATAAATATCAAAATTCACAAACTTTTCTGCTGTACATGTAATGATTATGGGAAAATTCAATCAATTATCCGCAACTAGACGTCACCATCCAATTTGTAAATGTTATAAATTAATTACATTTCGTTAATGGTACAGTTAGCCTACGCAAAGATCTAATTGAAATCTGTAATTTAATGCTTATCTTATGTTTACATACAACATGTATTATTTGCATGATAGATTCATTTAAATGTTGATTAAATAATTACTTAGAAAATTTGATCAATCAATTGTAATTATTATCGTTCAATTTTAATCGATTGTTGGATATAGTTGGATTATTTGATAAATTTTTCCCTCATCTGGTCTTGTAAGGTCAATTTCCCTCATTTATCCGCTTTTATAATAACGACTATAGTAAGGATACATAGGATATACCGATAATGGAAATACGTAGACCGTAGATAATCGTATTTCGTTCTTATTATCCTCCACAACGGATCTACATTCGAAATTAGATTTCATGAAAAATGCAAGATATAAATAGGAAATTGCGAATCCCATATCTACATGTCTATAGAAATTACGATTTCAATAAAATATCTAACAAAAGCAAAAAAACAAAACAAAACCGAAAGACGAGTTAATTAGTAGACGTCAACAGCATTCCCTGTAAATAACTAACAAAGTCATTTCCTAATAGGGTGTTTAGAGCTAAGCTGTATAGTGTCGTAAATTATACAAGAAAGCTTTTTAATATAAAATGCAATTTCACTCTACACGAAGGATTTTCGGAAACTGTGGTCATCCTTCACTGGGTTATTTCCGTTATTTTCCACTCTTCGCCTCCACTTCGTCGGCTTCGTTATTCATTTATTAATTTTTCGGGAAATTTAGCGGTGAGAATAGCGAGAATGTTAAGTTGAAAACAAACATTCAAGCCATCCTCATAGCTTTTAACTTCATTATGGATAAAATAGCTTTTAATCTAGAAATCTTTCTGCAAGTTTTTAATAGTTATGGCGGATGCATGTTGAATAAAATAAAAAAAGATTTAATTTCTCCCTAAGCGTAAACATACAAAAACAAATTCTCATTAAATGGAAATATGGAATGCAATTATAAATAAAATGTGTAGGTAAAGTTTCATCGTTGTTGGTGTTTTTACGATAAGAAAATTTACGATTATGATTCAAAGATTGTTGTTATTATTAAATAATTGTATTGGAACGTGCAACAGATAGTTTTGTATTGTAGCATTTAACAAGCGACAATACAAAATTTGACATTTAAAATGAATGTCGTCTTTGTTGGTAAATTCACTTAGAAAATAGTCAATTTCGCATTTATATTCAACAATGTAACTCGATTTCTTCTATGCACATTGTCAATTCTTTCAAATATTTGAATGCAATTTGCTTTTTAATGGGTTTTCTGTAAGAAAATGTCGATTACCTTTCTTTTTTCCTTCCCCACTCCCTTGCTCGTCTATATCATCAAAACATCTAAATCTCATCTTATCTATATAGCCATATCTCTTAATACTGTTGAAAGCAAAACGAAGTCGTTCCACGAGATTATTATCCGGAAAACGGTCTTATTGATAGTAAAATTGTACGGTCCATTTTATTCCAACTCCCCTTATATAGTTTAAATCGATCAATTAAGTTGAAGAAGATGACAATATACTTAATCTGAAGGAAATTTGATTAGGTAGATGGCTTGATGTAGACAGTAACGTCAACCTAAGAAAATAGCCCTCTATAATAATAACATCAACAGTTATGGAAGCCTTTACGTTTTCACCTACTTAATGCGATTGTTCGGATGTTGAAGGTATTAAAAGACGCCACTTTATAGACGAGGTTCTATACGTGCAAACTACAAAATAGCTTCCCAGAAACAAGCACAAATAACAAGGAAATTTCGATAGTCTACAAGAAGATTTCCACTGTAACAAAGTGGTGAATCTATAAATTCAACAACAGTTCGATTCACTATCTTAGATGCTATAATTCGTATTGAAATGTTCAATTATCAACATTAGCGAATTCAAACAAACCAATTCGAATAAACTTTTACTAGTTGTAGTTGTTAGTAGAACTGCAAATGAGACTAACGTAGACTCCACACTAGACTATGCCAAAGATAATGTTACTGTTAGAACTCAACAGGGATTGTTCTAGATGGTGTAGTTGAAAGTTTCGTCTAGTTACATACAATTGTTGGCGACATTAATGATACTTGAACTGTTAGTTAGTTTAAAGCTTGTTTTCTCAATACATTCTTTCTCATTCGCAATCAGTATGAAAAACACAATAGCAAATATTGTCAACATTGTTCAAATAACATTTGATAGTGTTTGTAATGTCATCGTTGAACGTTTATAATGGTAACATTATGATGAAGATAAATAGATTAATAAAATTTTCAAGATATTGAGATTAGATTAAAATTGGTGGATGCGCTGGGCGATTCATTCCAGTACTTGATAAACAAGATGAATAGACCTAATTAAATAGCTTTGTACTGACAGTGAGTGGGTTTTTTTTGTGATCTTAACATCAAACAAGTCGTCTGTGATGTCATAATTTGATTTATAAGTTTCTTACTTTAATCAAAAAAAAAAAATGAGAAAACCAACAAAAAGTTATGATTAAAGGGAAAAAAAACAACAACATTGTAATCAACTATACATGTTGTTTACACAAACAACAATTTTTGTGTTGTCAAATACAGACATATTTTCAATCAAACCACTAGTAGATTGTGTAAAATAAATTGAAATCGCATACGATTCGATTTTAATTGAATTAGTTCTAGTAGAATTTTATTGGGCACGTAAAATATTTGAAAAGTTGCTGCAGTAACAAATGCAAAATTGCATTAAAAATTCATCAAAATACAAGAAATTCTACAAGCACTTTAGAGTATAACACAGCAACTGTTAAAATTCTTCTTTAGTTTTAATGGATATCTGCTTAAATTCAAACTATCATTAAGATGGACAGAGTTGATAACGATACAACATTACCGGTTAGTTAACGGATCATAAACATATAATATTCGGTCGTTATAAACGTACGTGAGGTAGCATTTAAAACGGGCAATGTTCGTCACAAATCTACATCTTCAGCTAATCGGTTTGCCACGATAGTGATAATGTAGAGAACTTGAATTCGCATACTAATAACCGCGTTTTTTTATCAAAATTATATTCGAATACGATAAATGATTCAGGAACATTTTCAAATGACAAAAAAACCCATCAAAAACCGCTATTATTAAAAGAAACTCAGACAATATTTCATAAAGATGTTACTTCAAAAACGTCTGGAATTATAAAAAGTAAAACTAGATTTATAATGTAAAGATGTAGTAGTATGGTGTAGATGCACTTTGAAAATGTCGCTCTTTCAAGATGCAAACATATGAAGTACAAGCTTGAAAATGTAACCGTCTTGAAAGTTGCTTTGTTGTGATACTTTGCAGATTTTTATGAAAATGTTATTAAATATTGGTATACAGCTTTATGTATTAGTTCTTTCTTTTATTATTTTTTTAATATAACGTCAAATAAGGATGTTGTTGGAACTATAACTTTGTTTTCGTACAGATGCACTAGAGCGGGAAAATAAACGAGTCGGAAATTGTACATCACTAGAGAAACTCACAGATTAGAGAGGAATGGAACTGTAGCCCTTTACGAAATTGCCAAAATCATTATTGCAAATGCTGTACAGTATATATTAATTCCAACTACCATATAGATATCGAAATGGAGTATTGTTATCGACAATATTGCCTGATATTCATTTAGATAATGTGCGATTTTCTTAACAACTACCGATAATATTTGAAATTGTATTATTTCTTTGTTTTATTGTTAAATCGAATAAATCATTTTATAAATTGATGTTTGTTAAATTTTATATTTATGAATTTGAAAGTTTCCATATAACTTGACATCATAAATCTTCGAAAATGTTGAGAAAAGTTTCGTTAATGTTCCCAAATTCCTTATATCTGTCTCTCTTCACACCCAACTCATACTTTCTATAATCGTAACCTAAATATTAAGGGTGAAACAAGTATCATTGTTTGACATTCACAATTTTCGATTAAGACTACAAGTCGAGGTCATTATGTTGTTATTATCAAGTAAATTAAGTAATTTATTTAAGGAACAGTATGGTAGTGAGACAGTTAGTAGAGTAGAACGAGCCTAATTGTTAATTACAGGGACACCACTGCTACAACCATCACCAACGTTGGGTTAAGGATGTGGCAGTTTAACGTTTATATAACACGACAGTTTATATAGAAAGGGTGTCAGCCCCTCTGTCTCTTACTCTTAATGCAGAAATGTATGTATTAATTAATAGTTTGTATTATTTGCAGGTGACGAATTAGAGTGAGGATAACACCAGGACAAAGGATCGACTTTGTTAAGGTACATAAACGTTTCTTATTTCTTTTCTGAATGATATTTGCAGTATTATTAGACTTTAGTGTAGACTCTACACTGTAGACTAGTACTATGTATATAGAGGAAAGAAAAGCTCTATGTTGAGCCTAATTTAATTTTACTTTACTAGAAGAATAAGGATACCTTAACAGAATATTGATGAGGTCTGTGAAAATAAGATCAAGAATAATTTCTACATTGGCAATAAAATTGGAGACAGCGGCAATTTTATTGTTGGAATTAACAAAGTTTTGTTTATTAGTCGCTAATTAGTGACAGTCTCTAAACGAAAAAACGTCAAAAAGCTTGTTTCTCATTTTTGTCCACAATTCTAGAAGTAAGAATCTTGTTAAGTCGTTTCTATTCGAGTTCACGATAAAAAAAAACTGTAGAATCCAGCATTCCTCTTGTACGAAATGAATAATTCTAGTTGTGTCAGTTAACGTTCCTGATTTGATTTTTACGAGCGACGCAGGTGTTGTTGCTTTGTTTTCCATCGTAAAGTTTTGCATTTTGCGATACACATCGGACTATCGATAACCAACCACACTAACACTATAACCCATTAACCTGTCTTTTTCTTAATATCAGTCTGTGATTTATTGTTATTCGTTCAATTTACATGTTTACCTATAGTAATACGAATAGAAGCAGAAAAATAAAAAATTGATGATTAAAACGTGCCCGGTGAATAACCAAAAAATCTATACAAAATAACGATGCAATTACTTGATGGGGTTTCCGTTAAAATGCAACCGCTGCAGAAAAGTTAGAGATTACTTTTTTAATTCATTAAAGAAACTCCACTGACAAGTTAAATCCAAAACTTCAACTATTTACTCTGTTAATTCGTTCTTCTTCTTTATTGAATCGAAGAGTTCTCGTTTTCGTAAATCTTAGATTGGACGTACGTATTATTTCGATTCGTACGAACATTTGTTTCAATATAGGAAATTTATAGAGTCAATTCAACACTTTATCTTCGACAGGTCAGGAGAATTTCATTTATATTCCCTTGTTACTTTAGGTAGAATTCCATTTATTTGCTTCAAATATCCCGGTTTTCATTTAATAAAATTTGAAAATTTCAACACTTAATGGAGTAAAATTAAAAATGTTTGCAATTATTCGACAAGAATTCCTGCAGGATTACTCTACCGAAGTCCAGACAACGCCATCGCTCGGTCAATTATCGTACAGAAATTCAATACGATGTTAGAGAGTTTCGGTAGAAAACAGCTAGGGTAAAATAGAGTTTCCACCAACGGAAAAGTGGTTGTAGAAAGTAGTGACACCTCGTAATCCATACTTGAACACGAATTTTCCATTTTATTACATTTCCATGAATTCAATTACAACTTACAGATATTTAACAGCGTTTTTAAAATTAGCCTTTATGGTAATTAATGTTTATGGAAAAGTAATTGATAGTGACTTGAGTAGTCGTAAGAGAGAGTGTTGGTGCATCGACCATCTGTGCTATTCTGTAAGCAATTTGAATTTATGATTGCTTCATTTTTTCGTTTTCCGATTTTCGAACGGAAATTTCAATTTACAAGTACAGTCTGTTTACAAATTTCCCAGAAAGTCCTTAAAATATTTGATAGAAACTTGACATGGCTTCTACGTGTTTGTTATGCAATTTTTCGTTTTAAAAATACTACAAAAAGGCAAAATATTTTCCATGGAAAGCTTCCTGTAGGCGATAAGAATAAATCAAAATATTACGGATAGAAATTTGTAAAGAAATATTTGTAGAAGAGAATATTGAAAAGTTGAGTACATCATATGAAAAAGAAAAACGACATTTATTCGAAAATCTCACAATTTCGACCCTAAATCATGCCTCTTACAGAGGCGGATTTAAGCCCCTTTCACACTACGGTTTTCATTGTACGACGACATTTTTTTAGTAGACTGAACAAGTGCATAACCCCTTTCACATTCACATTATCCGATCACAGCAAAAAGCCGTGTCGCAGCCGTCCATTGCCACTGAAATCGACGGCAAACGGATGGCGACCGTAAGCTCAGTGGCATGTGTAATCAAATGCATGCTTTTACATTATACGGTTTTTTGTGAAAAAATTGTGACAACAAAAATCTATACATAACCCAAATAATGTGAAAGGAGCGTCAATTTGTCGCTTGTTTGGATTTTCGCCGTTCGGTTTTTCGCTGAACGGTCAAAACCGTATAGTATGAAAGGAGCGTAAGTGGCTGATAGAACTGTCAATTGTTTCACCTATCATCGATTCAATCACGCCAATTCCAACAATGACATTGCCTGAATATATGACCATCGATGTGTATTGACTCTCTTTTGAAAGTTGTCCCAATCCGCCCCTGAACTTTTATATTGTACGAACCTACGTTGGTATTTTGACTAAAATCGTTACATAACTTTTCGAAATTAACGTTGCAGGATTTTTATTATTGCCACCACCTCACTTTGTAATAATCAAGAGAAACTCCATAATGACGAAATTTTCCATTTAGTGTAGTGAACCAATTACTGAAATTGAATTTTAAACAACTCATTGAAGCTGTTGTCGGCAATAACAACCAATCTAATTTTATTTGTTGACAAAAACATCCACTTAATCCACTCTTGAAACCGAATAAATTGAAATTTGAATTTTCAACACTCTTTTTAATGTTTTTATCTTCTTTTCCTTTGTTCTACTTCAAACAATATTTTATCATTTTCTTCCAAAAATAATTCGATGATTAGATGAAATTGAGTTTTGGGTTGTGTTGTGAAATGGTTGTTTTGATATGAGAATTTGAAAATTGAAAATGTAACGAACGATGTAAAAACTAGATGAAATCACGATAACTTCTTACACAAGTTATTGTTGTGTAGGCTCGGGTTATCCTGGGTAAGGATAAAATAAAGAGTGGAAGAGATGGAGATCGGGTGGGGACGGAAATGACCCGGTTACTTCTACAACTGAGTCAGATCGATGGCTGACGTCACAGTTTACAGGGTTATATTTGGGACGTTTTTAAACAAAACTGTCGTTTTATCGTACTGAAAAATTCGATACAACCCCTATACATTCACGTTATTATTCATTCATCTGTAATCGAATATTTGGAATTTGTTTGCATTCGGAATCATGAAATTTTCTAGAGCAAACAGAGTGAATCCGGTTCTGGTGTTTATCGCTCCATATGCTCTCATGTCTTTGTCTTATATTGCAACATATGTTGCCAGCCTCCCAACACAGTTTCATATGGACAACAATAACAACAACAACAACAACAACATTTCAAACTTTATTTGATTTTCCATTTTCACTTGTTTAATGTTAAACGAAACTAAATTTAGAGAATCTTTGGACAGGTTCCCAATATTTATCCCAGTTTTCTAGAAAACAAGTTCCATATTCTATTAAAGTCTATCCGGTAGAAAATAGATAGTAAATCAATAAAAGTAATTGGAATTTTTATTTGACTGTTCAACAAGGAATGGTTGTCTAATAAAAGAACGAATTCTGGCCTTATTTTTACCTTCTCCAACTATCTTTTTCCCACATTTCCCCAGCTCTATCCTGTATTCCAATGTGTAACGCCAAGGTTTAGGTTTTGTATATGTAGAGAGATAGGGATGGGAGAGAAAGAGAGAGAAGTTGGAATAAAACGACGTAGCAAGGTAAGCCACAGGCAGTAAGTTCCAATTTGTGAATTATCCTGACATTTTGACCCCGCTTCATCTCACCACTAAGTCCAGATAAAATCACAACAGTTTTTATTTTGCTACCAATACAATAACACAGAAAGTAAACAGAAAAACTATCCACAATATTAAATTCAATTTACAGACGGACACAATTGTGGTTTCAATAAAGCGAAATTAAGCGACTGGTGGAAAATTTGATTGCTTTTCGTTTGATAATGCCGATTTTTGTTGGAAATTTACCCGGCGCCTTCACCAAAATTGCTTATAAGAAGGATGTTATTTTATTTTTTGTTAGTCATACAATTTAACATTTGATCTCGCTATGTAATACCTGGATAGTAAACAGAAGCTGTTATTCAAAATGGAGTTCACTGCTAATACATCTATAGCGTCTTTGCTTTGCATACCAATCTGACTTGATGACACATTTAAATCAAATGGCTACATTATGAAGCAAAAAATGCACTTGTTTTGTGCAGAAATATGGATGATTCATTAAAAATTAAGACATGGGTGTCACAACAATTTTAATTTTTCATAACATTGTTGTTTACTCAATTTTACAATTCCTGCAGTATACTGCCATCTTTGAGTTTTATGTTGTTGGCTCTAAGCCAAATGGCACTTGAACAAATATTACTAGTAGCCTGTTAAAGGCTCAATCTTTATCTCCAGCTTCAAAATACTTTCAAAAAATTTGTTTAATAACTAAAAGCTTTACAGTTGATTAACCGAATGTAGCTGAAGTTTTGTTTACAATGCGATTAAAGTAGCTCTAAGATAACCAACTGTGAATTGTCTTTAACTTTGATCACTTTAACACAGTTGTTCGATAAAGTTACAGTTGATTGCGTAAACCAATATTAAATAATTGAGTGAAGATTGAATTTCTATTCTGCAATAGCTTTGTATTGTTAAAATTGTTTGTTTATTTGATGTTTGTTTTAAAAATTGGAAAATATATACAACTACAGGTATATAATAATCAAAAGCTGAAAATTAATGAGGTGCATCATAAACTTTCTAAAATTACATTTGATCTTCTTTTACTACATACATACATGCATATCCGCTTATGGCTGTGCTATTTACAAAACAATTGCGATATAAAAGATTTAGCAAACAGAAAACAATAATAATGCTTCGTTCTATTTATCTTCAGTAGCAGTGAATCAACGCACAAAAACAGATCGTTACAGACCCCTTTTCACAGCTTTCGCTATCTTTAATGTGTTAGATGATCACAATAAACGGTTCTACATTAACAACTAAAAATTCGTCTAAAAAGAAATAACAAAAAATTACTTCACGATAGAGATGGAGAAATAATCCTGAAACGTTTTATATAAAATAAAGCTATTTTAGATGAAGACAGAGATTAAGATCGAAACATAAGCTATAGTTGTTAAGATTTCATATAGAAGCTTTAGATTCTACCACCAGAAATTCAATTATTAATTATTTAGTAAGCCTCAATTTGCCACCATTACCCAATTTAAATTATTTTAAACCAGACCCATTCCCCCGATTGTTGAATTGTTAAAATACAATTGTGCTGAAGTCCCCAAATCGCACATAACGAAACAATTGCAATGCATATGATGGTGAGCTGTTATCAATTAACCACCACTTAAAATTGTAATATTCATCAACCCCTTGTATCAACATTCAAATATTCACTATTTTCATGGAACGTTTTATTACAGTAATATTTTATGAGAGATTTTAAATTACCAGACAATATTCTGTTTGTCGTTTCTTTTTGTATTTTATAAATTATACGACAATTGTTTCGACTGATACAATTACTGTTGTGTTATTTTTTTTTTTCGTTTTATTTGAGGTAGATTGAAATTAACTAAGAAAGGGTTGCGGTCCTGATTACAATTTTAATGAAATTCCCGACTGTTACCACAAGCATATATTACCAACAAAATTCTAGGGAAATTGGTTTCGTTAGTTATTGTAATTAATGTTTTATCATAAAATTTTCGACAATAAGTAAATGGAAATTCCTACAATCTCCGTACATGTTTTTTCAAAGATTTTCAGTTTCTTTTTCATCCACATTTCGTTTCCAGATTACATAATTATTGGTGTTTGGTTGATATACGCCTGTTGAAAATTTCATTAATCTTATAAGACTGATAATGCAAGAAGCACGTTCGAATTTCTATTTGCAAGTTAAGCAATCCAATATCTAATCAAAATATAAATCCACAAGGACGAAGGGATGATGGTTGTTGGGTTGTTCACATTATTATCCGCTCTTGTTCTGTATAATCACAAATAAAACGTGCAACATGTCATATCAAACACTTGCGACTCATGTTTATGGTTAACAATAAATCCAAGCCAATAGATTTGCACAATATTACAATTCAATCCTCAACAATTCTCTACTACCGGAATATAAACGTAACAACATGATTATACACAAAGTATAATAATAATTTATTAATGAAATTCATGTGATATTTGATCGTATTTCAAGTGGGGTAGTTTAGCGTCAATCGATTGGTTCCAGTAAACTACCATGGACCTTTCATTTGGCCACAAAACAACCCCATTCGATACGACTTTAATGTCTTCATTGAACGTAATACAACGCGCTCCCAAAAACCCATAACAAATATGTTTCTATTCTATAATATAACACCAACAACGATGAGTATAGAGCTTTTAGGGGTTAGAATGTGCGCATGTTGCGGCGCCGTGACGCTCTGTCAAACGTGGTGGAGTTTCAACTCAGGGCGTCGCCACACTGCATATACTTCATCACCTGAACAGGTGGACGGATTCATTGCAGTACGACACACACACATACATACATATAACATACACGTTGATCTCGATCCGATTATACACGTTTCAATAGATAATTCAGTGTAAATTAATATAACGGTGATTATTGAATTCTAATTTCTTTTGGAAGTAAAGAGGACGATTTTTAAACTTTTTTGATTATTGGCGGTATTTTTTGATTGGGTCACGATGGATATCTACCAGGAATTAGGTGAGTTTTTTTTTTGTAATTATCTTATCGAATATTTGGCATGTTGTTATTGGGGGGGTAAATTGTAGTTTTCATAAATTACAATACTTCAGAAGGACAAAGTTTGAAAGTAGACGATTGTCGCCGGATATTCAAATCTTCCAATGACAACTTGAATCTTCCGGATGGATCCTCTATAATAATTCAGTATGTCCAACTAAATTCTATTTCAAGTTGAATTTTTTTTTATCAGATGATGATTATTATTATTATTATTAGATCAAACCGTAATAATTCAACGTTGAAATAATAATTTGAGTGGGTAGCATTGCGTGTTTCCTTCATATTTGTTGACCTTTATCGTCATCATCAATTTCCCCATCATCTATCTCTTGTAGTTTTCATTATTTAGTAATTTGTCGATGTTCACGAAATTTAATGGAAAAAAACAACTTCTATCTCAATAGAGTAATTTATTTTAATTATGCACCCGGTAATATTAACCCTTACAAGTTTCTCACTAGTGATATATAAGGAGCTTTCTAATTGGGTATATATTAGACACCTTTAGTGCGATCACTTGAATTGTTACTGCGGTACAATTACGTTGAGCTTTATATTGCTGTAATTGAAGTCGTATGTCAGCTTTAATAACACTGAAAAGATCGAAAACTACCCTATTTAATTGAACGTTTACGTAATACGCTATACAGTTGCCTGAATAACAAGATGAAACACCATCAGTCTAAGTCAAATCGTGAAAAGGAAACGGAAAAAAAGCCTTAACGACGTAAGCAATAGTTTTATATAATAGCCCAGAAAGTGGTGATTATCCTGGCAGTAATTGTATCTCTATTGTTATTCCTTTTGTTCCATTTCCAAACTTGGTAAAGTATTTGAACATCGTGAAGCAGTTGCTCAACTGGTGAAGAGTGTTGAAAACGATAAAAAATCCAATTCCCTATCGTCTTTTCCTTATAAAAACTAATCGTTGTAGTCTCAAATAGGGCTTGTTAAAATGCCACCGATGTTTCAAATGCGTAATAACGTTAAGTTAATTTTTGATTCCACCTACCTTTACTTTTTATTCGTAATGAGGGTGAGAAGAATCGAAAAACGTTTTAGTTGTGGTTTTTTTTCGTTCAGGGAAATTTACTTTAAATTAAACGATTCTTAGTTGAATTCCGTCCATGAATCTGTCCAAAATTACTTTCGGTTGTGATTAATATTGTCTGGCTTTGTGTTGTAGACGACACGTCTGGCTGTCATCCAATCTTTCATCCGACATTAATTTCAACTCGAGGAAAATCCTCTTCGATATGACCTGAAATCAACATGATTTTCTATCTAGTCTTGTTACGCTAACAAATTTTACGATGGATATAATAATCGATAATTAGACAACATCATAAAATCCAACCATATAAACATCTAAAATAAATATTATCATCCACTACAAATTGATGAAAACTTCTAAGCAAGAACGCAATTGTTGAAATAATTAAGTCATAAATATGGTAACTCAACCATAACTTAAATCAACTATAATAAAACTGGTGAAAAATTTATAGAAGGCCTGTCAACTGCTTATGTTAGCTTTAACGAAAATTTACAACAACATTACCATATTTTAAATAAAACATAAAAATATTTCAAAAGTTCAAACATCAGACTTGTTTTCTTCATTTTTTTGACTCAAGCCGGTCTCTCTTTGTTTTTTATTTTTTTGTTTAATCATAAGCTTTTACCTAACTTTATCAGATATGAGTTTTGATGGAGTAGTTTTAGTTACTATTTTCTGTTTATTTTTATCGCAATATTTTCTTATAAATGACACGCAAGTTTTGATGAAAAATTCCAAGGTCTTGTGTTAATATTTTTTTCAAGTAAAACTCGCTTATAACGAATCCTACGAAAGCTACCAAGACTGGTTCGTTATAGCGATTATGCAAAGCTGAAAGGTCGGCTGTTTGGAAAACTGAAAAACTTGAAACTCAGAGTTACAATTAGAGGGACTAGACAACAGTCGACGGGCGTCGAGATTCTGAGGCGCCAAACGTTCATTCATGAATTGTATGAGATAACGATTATCGATAAAGTTCATTTCTATGTTTCTTTTTTTTCGATTTTAATGAGACCAAACTTTTTTATACCCACTAGTTCAAATAAGAATTATTTCTAGAAGCCTTGTGTGATTACCTCCAAAAAAACGTGAACACATCAGTCGTCTCTTTATTATAACTGTGAACGTAATAACCGAGTTTTATTGTATTTCATTAATGAATATATTGTAGACTTGTTGTGATGTTTATGACAGGAAATTAATTCGATAGTTTGATAATAATTAACCAAATACTGAATTCTGATCTGTTTTACTACAAGACAGCGTTTCTAATTAAATGGAAGTAATGGAAAATTTAATCGAAATAAATTAAGAATTCCTCAAATTTAATTTATTCTCTTCTTGAGTTATGCAAATAGACATGAATTCTTCGTTATTTACAAAGAATATCTGATAAAATTTATAATTTTCCTAGTAAACGTGCTTTAGGTCACACGAATTTTATAATCCAATCCAATAAAATAAAAAAAAATACACACTTTTCAAAGTTTCACAAGCAATAATCAGAATTAATGTTTGAACGTGCTAGCATCAGTAATTGCACTATTTCTACAACTAGAACCACAATTTCGATCACATTCTGCAATTCTCTTCTATTCACGAAGATGATCTTCAATAAATTTGCTTCAACATAAACCTATTTCATGGGTAATGTGTTGACGTGTAACTATACAAATAAATTATGAATCAAATCACTAACTAAAATGTACCGAAATACATATTTAACAACGCTACAACGGTCAATAATTTGCGTTTAAGGAATTTTTTATAATGTGTTGTCACGCAGAACATAAGGTTTCCGACAATTCACCTAATCGAACGTTTCATTTGTAATCAAATAAAAGTCGATTATTTTGTATTTGTTTCAATTGGTAAGAAGTATGGGGTGAAAAAACGGTATCCACAATCAAATAGGATCGTATTCCATTTGTTAAAAAGGGTTAAAGTTGGTGGTCAAATCACCATCTAAATGCTCACAACTATTTTTTGCTGCTACCTTTTTTACTATTCGTTTCTTGTTGTTGTTTTTTTCCTTTTTTATTACAGTTGATATGAAGCCATAAACGGATTATTTGTAAATGGTTTCTTGTTTATTTACTCAGTACTTAAAGGGGTGGATGGCTTATTGGAGGTGGATAACAGCTAGCCAACCATAAAAAGTCAGAGAGGTGATGTGTATTGATTTCACATTAACGTGAGAAAACTTTGAAATACACCGTGTCTCCGCCTGACTATATCGAAATGTCTTTAAATTGTAGAAATAACAACATAAAACAATTTCATGCCTTCTTCACATGTTCTTTTTTCCTAATCTAATTGATTTTATACATCAATCATCATCTAGATTGTAGAATGACAGCAATGGTGGATGCGTGCTATTTTGTATAACGAGGAAATTAAAACGATCAACGCACCACCAACACGTCCCCACGGGAACGACAGCTCTACCAATAACTACCCTTTATTTATGTATATACAGATCGATTGCAATAAAAATTTCAATAAGTGCTAGTATTCTATTGAATATATTTCCAGTATTTCTTCAATTCATTTTTCATTGGGAGATGAATTAAAAATTAGGGCAACAAATGTGAATGCCCCTTAAGAATCTTGACAGTAACTATATGTAAAAGTGGTTGACGTGGTGTGAAATTTCCAGTTTTTCAATGAATGCATCCGAATTCTACTCTTATCCACGTTCTGGGTGGGTGTGACATACATTGGCAATGCGAGTAAATCAATATACAACATTTCCTCAACTATAACAAAACCAAAAAGTACGGAAATAATACGAGATGCGCTAAGAAAACAAATTAGACTGTCAATAGGTGATCTAAACTCGGATGAACAGTAAATGATTCAAAAAATTTAAACAAACAAAAACACCTTAAAAATTATTATTTATATTTACTACATGCTGGCAGGGTGGTTGAAACATTAAATCAAAATTCTGTTCACAACTGAACTATTCCATGCATGCTATCTTTAGTCGATTGATGAAGGAATTTTTCGGGGGGTGTAAATGATAAATAATTATGTGTCAAAAATTTTGCGTGCCAAATCGCTATATCCATTAAAATGATATATGTTCAAGCATTAAAATAAAATTAATTGCTATGAATTATTTGGGAGGCTGAGAGCGCGTCGTGTATATATACGTAGGTATATATACGAAAAGCTTTCAACACTGGCACGCTGAGAATTTCTGATAAGACTAATAACAACGACACATTATTTATTTAAACTTATACAACCATTGGAAAAATATTTGTAATCAACGAAAATCAACCAGAGAAATTTGAAAATATCCAAAATTCCATCCACACAATACGACTGTAGGTATATTTTGCTTATCAAATTGATGAATCAATAATTTACAATTTCCATGAATTTATATACGAAATTAATTAAATCGAAAGTTTGTTGAACTGGAAAACAAACCGATAAAATATAAGCAATAGTAATAATTTTATTTTAAGTATTTTTCCAGAATTGCAGACTCGGGCCTCTCCTATGGGACTTGAAACTCGAAATTCATTTCTATATTTAATTTGATATCTACCCGAGTTCCTTGGAACCTCTTTCTTATTTCACACAGAGTAGTCATGGTAACAAGCAGGAGTCTTCTTTTGGTTTATAGTTAGCTCACAAATAGAATTTCCACACAAACTCACATACATATAGTTAGATAGATAGAAAAACATACCAGGAAACAAACAAAAAAAAATATGTGGAAAACACCAACTACAAATTGATTTCCAGATTAAAGTTTCAATAAATTTCATCAATGCATTGTAATTTACTGCAACACGAAACTTTAATGGTTAAGAGTTTTGCACAAGTTTCTTGTAAAACTGTCACCAACGAAGATGAACTGAAGTTGTTTGAATTCTCCGGTTACCTCCACACAATATTGAATATCGGTGCAGATAGGCGAAAGAAAACTGTTTAATAATGGTGATATTTGAAAGAGAAAAACATTGTAAATGAAAAAATGTCCAACACAAGCTCGAATAAAACGAAGAATTCAATGTTCATTTTGATCTGATAAGGAAAAACTGGGAAATATCAAAGTATATCCAACATAATATGGTTTTCTTTTCGGAGCAATGAAATGGAACCGCACACTGTACACAATAGTTCTATTGATTTCTTTAGACTCGTTCAACTGTAAACAACTACAGAAAAATACAGAAACTAAACAATTTTACACCACTGGCGTCAAATAATAATAAAAAGACATCTCCAGTAAAATAAATAGAAATTTTCAATTAAAACATGAAATTTTATCAAAATATTTGCTCAAAAAACAATCAAAATTAAATATAAAAGTCTAGTAGATTTTAATATTTGTGCAACACTATCATATCTGATTTCTCTAGAGACAACACCTTTGAAACTTGCCAAAAAACTAACAAATATTAAAATCAAAAGTTATTGTTACTTTATTGGCTTTTTCTCGAATATTTCCATGCCCCTCATTCGTGTAATATACCGTAATAACACAGCTTTGACAGACTTTATACATAAAAACGAAAAAGCTGTATCAACAAAGCTTTTTCTATATTACCATCGCGGTGACAGTCACCATCAACACGTTCACATTTATTTTATATAGAGGGAGAAAAATTAATTGACTACACTCCGTATACTGTTACCACAACATTGTCTTTTAATTGGATAATCTCAACATCCAACAGGAACGAATTCATTTCTCTTTTTCTATTGCCCCACTTTTTCTTTTATATTTCATGATTTTTCTACGGGACATTTTTATTGCCGTATCTTTTCAAAAGAATCGTCTGGAATAAATTTTAAAATGAAATATCGTTCTCTTTGTTACCATTTCTCATAAATGATCTATACGATGGGTTGACTCAATGTGATCGTCTATAGTGGAGGACAGAGAATTAACCTGTAAGGCGTCACATTTATGTGAATAGTTTTAAATCAATTTTAGATGAAAGGAGAATTTATATTGAAAATAATGAGGATTATGTGAAAATAACAAATAATAAAAGATCAACTTTATGAATATCAATGATTTGCGAATGTGTTACCAATTGGAAATTCATCTATCTGCATAATGGATGGAAATTTCTAACAATTTTTAGTTGTTTTTTTTATGAATTGACTGAAAGCTTAATTTTATTTTATAAAAAATATGAATCGAAAAATAAACAAAATATCTAAAATCTGATTGCAAGTAAATTTTGGTGGATGCGCCGGGTGAGCACGTTCTACAAATTTGGTCTTTTTACACAAAACAATGGTTACTAGTATCGTCTATAAGAACATTTATAGAGTACTGATTCAATATTATTGTAATAAACGGACGAGGGTCCTCATCGTATCCAGGACAACCACTTAATGCCATCAATCTTTGCAGCCCACTGATTTTATATGAAGTCGATTACGAGTGGTTTATAGAGGTGTTTTAGTGGAGTATCGCCCCAACAGGACTGGATTAAACAAATCTTGTTTTTTTGGTCTTCTTCAATTAAGCATAAAATAAAAAATCAATACCTCATGAAACAAACTCAATTAAATCGTTCCTCATGGTTATAATTATAGTCGGTTATTTTTTATATTTTTTTTTGGAAAATAAATTGCCATAAAATAGAGTTGTCGTTCTGTTCCAAAATAATCGACTTGACACATCAAAAGTTAACTTTGTTAAATGTAGTACGGTAATCATATTATCGTTTAGATTTTAGTTTAGAGTTTATAGGATCCCTTTTACTTATTCGAAAGGCAACCTCTCTAGAACAAAGGCACACACACACAATGTAAAAGGAAAAATTCAACTACCAAACATTTCCGGAACGTTTCTATATGAAATAGAAGAAATAAAGAGAACTTTAGAAATCTCAACTGGATGTGATTTGAATTTAAATCACAACAAAAGGTTACGGATCAAGATAAAGGAAGCTCATTTAAAATAATCAATTGTTAATTACAATAGACATTATAAAGTAGAAGATTTCATAAAATTTACATAATTATTAACTTACAGTTTTTGTAAAATAATTAATTAATTACTTTACATTCTCTCAGTTTGATCATTCAAGTACATAAGTTTCCTGCTACTACAGAGGTCATAAGATGCTATGTAGTGGTTACGCAAACATACATACAATGCAGGAAGATATATTTTAACATTGCTGTGCTGTTTAATTTAACTAATTTCATAGTTTTCAAACACGTACGAATACCTGAACTTGAAAATTAAATGCGTTGACAGAGCACTAACTTAAAACTTGGGAGACGATAATGAGTTTGGTTGCAAATGTAAACTTCTATTGCAACACCTCAACAAGTCTGTCAGAAACACTGTTTTAACGTTAATAAACCAAAGAGTCAACTCTGATATAATGACAGTGAATGTCTTTTAGCCATGTTGTTAATTCTGACATACAAGAGTCAGCACAGTAAAACAGGAATAATGATAAATGGATGCAATTCAAAGCAAAGTTTTGATCTCAATTTAGGTTTCCAGTTGTAAACTGAAAAGAACAGTGACAGCAATGAATACAGTTTAGTAGGGAGCATCTGTTACGCAGAAATTGCCGGTTTAGCTTTGGTATTCTTCCTGTACTGTTACACTTAAATAAACAAAAATCTGTAAAGTATAGGTAGCTTTCATGTTTCTGTCATATAACGATATTGGATTACTATTCCGAAAATGCAGGCAATGTCGTTATAACCGAATTCTACTACATAAATTTTTATTAAAATTCGTAGTAAACTTTAATATTATTTCATCTCACCCATCTTACTTGATAACAACCAACTCATTTGTCCTCGAAAAGGCCTCCTTCTGTTCTACTAAAGCTATAACGGTTATAGGCGCCACGACGTCGAGCGTCTGGGATTAGACACATGCAATATTCTGGTAGGAAATACGTGATATGTTTTAAAAATGTGAATTTTATTCAAAAAATTAATATAAAACGATTGCTGAAAATTACCCAAAAAATCTTATAAACATTTTACAATTACAATATAAGTTAAAATTACAAAATTTAACAGTTATTGTGTTCCTATTAGATTTTATTACAATAACAACGCTTTTAGTGAGGTTTTTTTTTTATTTTGTCGTGTGGTATACGAGACGAGGAAAGCACGTCATACACGCAATATAATGTCAGTTCTCGTTCAACAAGCCTGCTAGTTGGTTCATTCATCCAGAAAATTGAACGTTCCAATTTAATATTTTTCAGTTAAAGTTGCGAAACAAATTTGAGTTGTTTGAATTTTTCGGTTTCTTCAATAAATTCATTGAAAATATGCCAAATAAAAAATGGATAATACTCAATAAATGTGATGGTATGTTATAATAACAATTTTAATATTGTTGAAAGATTACAATTGATTTTATTGTTGTTGTAAAAACAATTGTAGATGTCTATTATTGATTAATGTGTCGCCAACAAGTCGCCTATCTATTATAAATCAATAGTATTGATTTTTCTTTCAAATTGAAAACAGGAGATATTTCACCAAGATACTTTTCGTTAATGAACGTGTGTTCGTTGAAAACGTTATTTTTTTATTAATTACTGAATTTATGGGAAGGTAGGCGAACATCCTAGATTACTTAGAATAATGGAAATTTGCGCCCATTTAGTCCAATATGTTCATCAGTTTCATGATGACCATTATGGGAACAATAGAGTCGATTATTCAGTTATTTCAAGCAAATTCAGCAATTCGTATTGTTTGCCATTATAATTTGAATTGATGAAATAGAGACAACAATACAAACTTTTTTCGATCGAACGGCTTGGGGTTTTTTTTTAAAAGTTAAAGTTGGAATTTGATGAAATTCTTCGTGAAAATAGCGTTTTAGTACAATCCATTGAACTTTCGTTATTACTTGACAACTTCTTTGATTGACAATCTTGAATGTGTAAAGTTTACAAACTGAGTTTGTAATTTGTGTCATAACTATTAAATTTGATAATAACGGCATAGCTACTACCTGAATTTGGTATAGACAAGGGAACTATTTAGTTGAGACACTCAATTAAACACTCAGCTGACTAGTCGTACGACTTGTTATAACTATAACATCACAATAACAAAGATACTATCAAATCATTATTATTCAAATTAGAATTAGAATAATAAAATTCTATTGTATTGTGGAATTAATTCTACCACAATGTTAATTAATTATTCAATATTTCATGAAATAAAACTGAGGGTGTGTTATTAGATTACCAAATCGATAATATCTAAAAATAAACTTAATCGACCATCAAACCAATAAAATCGGAAATACAACAGATTTAGATGGTTGTTATTGACTCAATTCATTCATTTGAATGGAATATAAAGAAATTGACCAAACATCCCTATTATTTTGATAAAACACAATCATCATCATGTCTATAAATATCCCTATTGAAAATAAACAGAAAGAATAAATAATAATAGACGCGCCTTCCCTGTAGTGTCAATAACCAACAGATATGTTTGGAAGAACACACCAGGATTGTTGTATTAATTGAATCGAGCAGCAACGCTTTCAGAGATTTATCAGAGCCTTATACCGCCTGTAGTGATGATGGTTTCTTTCTATCGTCACACACAAGCACACAAAAAACAGTTTATTTGTTCGAATAAATTAAAGCGAGAACGTTGAATTGTTGGTAAATGCAAAATTTGAACAATCTAATCTTGTTCAAGTTTTGTAATTAACCCATTTAAGACTGTATTTGTTTATTTCATTATTGTTGGAATAGCGTGTTGGAATGGATGTGAGATCAAAATAAGAATACATTGGTAATAGCAAAAAGTATAGTACTCGCCGCTTAATAAGGCCATAACTACATATAACCTAACAAAAAAAAACACAATAAAGTACCCATTTGTCATACATCGATTAAATTGATTTAAATGTGTATTTTGCTAATATTAATATTTGGTGATTTTCATCAATTTGGTTTGGAGTCAGAATGACATCTTTAAGCGGCGATATCTGTATTTTTATGTCTAAATCTCGTTCTGCCTATTTGTTTGGATTACTTCCTTAACCAAACAATAAAATCTACCGATTTCCAACTGCACAAAACATATTTCATTGTATGTTGTCATGATATTGAATTAAATTCGTTTTAGATTCAAACAACTAAATCCGACATTTATAGTTGATCGTAAATTTTTCAGTTTAATAGACATATCTTGTCGTTTTTTCACCAATACGTGCTATACGTGCTAACTTGATTTTACTTTTCTATTCCAGAAGTACAACAGCAACAACAACAACAACAACAAAAACAACAGCGACGTGATGCGTCTGAAATCAATAGACGGACCATTGTCCGTTCATAATGGCAATAGTAATGACATTTTGAATTCACCAAAACGTATAAACACACTACAAAACAGTAATATAAATTTTACATCATCAATAACAACGACAACAACAACAACATCATCAACAACAACAATAAATGGTGGAGTTTTCGTTGAAACAAATGAAGAGAATTTGTTGAACAACATCAACAGCACTAAAGATAAAGTGCAATGGTGCAACCCTTCACAACAAATAGGAAAACGAACATTAACCAACAACAACGTCAACAACAGAAATCAATTGTTAAATATCAACAACAACACACTGGCTGCTTCTTTAGGTACAACGAGGCACGCAACGGCCTCGTCGATTTATTCCGAGTCCTCACCAGATGATAGTCTGCTCGACTTTGAGGGTAAATTCTGTACAAACTATTTAATTAATTATTGTATCTGAAAGATTATATTTTATTATTAGACGTTCATCAGAACGTGTCTTCAGCGGACACTTCACCGCAAGAGGAAAACCAACCATATGATCTGTCCGATAGCGAATCATCTGAAGAGAGTAATTTGAGTAATGGTGCAACACTTCAACGACGCGGTATTGTCAATCCAAACTATCCAGGATTTCAACATTTAGCCCACACATTGGATTATGGTATTAAAACATCGTCGGACACAGATTTTACAGATGATGAATATGAATCAATAACGAAACTTGAGGCTAACAGTATCAATAATAACGACGACGACAACAACAACAACAACAACAACAATAATAATAACAATAATGATGATGATGATGATGATGATGTTGATGATACCGATTATCCAATCGATCATATCGATAGTGTGAATCGTTTAGATAGTGTTGAAAATATACAAAAAGTATTCTATGATAAACCAGTATTTGATTTAGCTGAACAATGTGGTGAGAATCGTAGTCCATGTGATGATTCGGAAACTAGTGGCAATTCGAATCAAACCAGTGATGAAGATACAGAAATCAATCTATTACAACAACAATCAGTTGAATTCAATATTAAAACGGATGAGAAATTGGTTCAATTACCGGAAAATCAAACAAATATCATCGGTGATTTTCGCAAAGAAATCGAACAGGAATTTGGTAAAATTACATTAGAAACGAATTGTAACGAATTACCATCATTAGAAGAAGCTGTTGTTAAAGAACTTGAAGATACTATAGAAAAATTAAGTGAAGCTATTAAATTAGAAGAAAAGACAATCACTTATAATATTGAACCAAATTTGGAAGAATCCCTCGATAAACTATCACCATCGAAACAAATACCGCCACCTGTAGTGTTAGATGATAGTCAAACAATTAAAACAATGGCACTAATTAGTGAGAAATCAAACAATTTACAAACGAAAATGTGTGATGCATTCCTATCTAGTGTGCAAGAGAATCTACCAACAATTAAAACAACAATTCACGATAATAAAACAAACGATCTAATCAAAACAACTGAGATTATTTTAAAAGATTCTAATCGTCAATTAGAAGAAATTGAAACACAATTGAAAAAAATCCGTTCAAACACGAAACAATATCAAATGCAAATAGAACAAGTTGACAAATACAGTAAAGAAGAGTTAACCAAAGAGTATAAAGAGAAAGAAGACGATACTGCTATACCGAGGAAAAAGGAAAAAATCGATTATTACGTAAAGAAAAGACGAGATTATAATCAACAATTTGGTAGTTTAATAACATTTCCAAGACGTGAATTCGGTGGTAATCGGAATCGGGATGTACTCAATCGAAGATCTGTACCAATTGTTAAAGAAAAGAAACGAACGTCACCTGAAATTTTAGGTAATGTATTGATTTCTATTTTAAAAAAAAATCCATAATTACAAAACCTATTTGCTATAAATCGGCTGCCAACCAACAAACTACATTACGTTTATGTGTGTAGGTGGTTATTTCTCTCTTCCTCTCTCAATTTTTCTCACTTCTATTTTCTCTAACACTGTATTAATTTAGAATGAGTGTATTTAGTTGATGTTGGCATGTTTCAATACATTCCATATTTCACATTTTCACTTGTATAGCCCACTGTATTGAATTAAACGATAATAGAATGAAAATGTCAACAGTCGAATCATCTACTGTTTCAGGTGGTTTTGATGTTTACAATATTGAAACAGCAATGCCGAAAATTGATTTAGAAGCGATCGAATCCCATTTAAGGGCGGCTAGAGAAGAGGAACGAAGGGTAAGTTTTAAATCAAATTTTATCATATTGTTTCTATTAAAATTCATCGTTGTAAAACTATACCAACTAACCAACCAACCAACCGAACAGTCTATCTGTTGATTAATCCACATCGTTAAATTTAATCAGTTATTTAGTTCAATTTATTTGAGCGGAATGATGTCATGAAATGAACTTGAAATGCTCCAATTGTGAACTTGTACTAAATTCAACTCTATGCTCATCATCACTTTTAATAATAATTTGTTTACATAAAACACATGTTTACTTTTCTTGTTAAATAAATCAACCAAAATTATAACAGAAACGCTAAAGGGGTAAGCTGTTTTGGTGATGGTATCATTACTATTGCATGTTAAACGAAATTTAATTAAAATTTAAATTATTATCAACAATATTGAATTTACTTAAGCGGAAACAGGCGTGTAGCTTATATTTCAATTTTTTGTGTTTATTTTAACGATCCGTTTGTGTTCCGGAAAGACGTCATCATCATCATCTCTACTTAATAATTTTGTTGGGCAACTGTTTGTTTTTTTGCTAATAGAGACTGATAGTGATCTTTATAAAAAAAAGTTATGATTTTATCCACTTTTAGTAAGATACGGAAATAAGAAATTTTCTGTACGAATTCATATCTTTATTGCCGATAAAAACCGCTATAAAATCAATAAAAATAAACTTTTCGATGATCAAAACATATCATATAGTTGGAAAATATGCGATCATACTTTTTTTTTACAAGCAATAAATTCTCATTCATCACGTTATAATTTGTAGTTTAATAAACATTGGAAAATTTACAATGAAAATTATGAATTTTTCAATAAATAGACCATGTATGCTTTGACATGGCTAATCCACTTCTACGACAAAACGTCGTTTTATATCTAATTTCTGTTCAATATCCCATTTGTGACCTGACCCAAAAGTCATCCTTTTCATCAAACAGTCGATAGAGCTCTAGTGACCTGACTAGGAAACTAATTGCTTGAGTCAGGTCAAGCCAATTCCAATTTTACGAAAACTATAGTAAAAATTACCCAAAAAATTGAGTGTTGCTACACAAAAAGACAAAGTCGAGGTGGTGAAACAGTTTGTACTTACAATTAAACACAAAGTTGTAGTGTGTCTATCCTTAAATGTGGCACTATGGAGCTAGTTGTTCTACTTTATTCTAAAAGTAACAAAAACGCTAAACTGGAATTTTGTCCAGCATTATATTAACAAAATATTGGCTAGTAAAAAGTGTCTATTACTCCTGAATGGCTAGTTTTATCGTAATATAAAAATGTTAAATTATGTTATAAATTTATTATATTACCATTAACTTGTAAGATCGTTATCCTCAAGGGACAATTTCAATCCACAACTTATCGTTTCTTTTCGACTATTTCGTCGTTATCATAACATCATCTTTTGATTAGTTTATATGGTTTTTGTTTTATACAAAATAAGAACCATTTGATTTTTTTTTCTTCATTTCCTCATACGACCTCTAGTTACGTTTAGTATTAGGATTTATATATTACAGACACCTCATAATAAAAACTTTACTAAACCACAATTTTTATATCATTAAAAGTGGGAAATATAGCAAAAATGTACCTCTACGATATAGTTTGAACAATTCTGTGGTAGATAAGATTTGGTAAAATAACTTTTAGCCAAACGGGTGAAAGAAGCAGTAATTAGTGCTAATCGAAAGGAACTACCTGATTTTTTTGCGAGATATATTTGTACTCTGTTAGCAGTTTTATACTTCTGGAGTTGAGTCGACCAATTTGGAAAAGACAGCGTATGCAAAACAACAACACCTATTTTGACTAGAATATTATGCAGAATTGTAATAAACAGATAATTTGAAAAAAAAATCAACTTCCTCTAAAAATAGATATAAAAATACAACTACTTACAATTAACATTTATTACAATATTACAGATAACATATCTGTAGTATACTTTTAATTATCTATACAGGTGTACGTTCCTATATCAATCATTTTTAAAATATAGTTCATCATGCAGATATCAGTCAGTTTGTGGTGGTTGCTTTTTTCTGTCTAATAAACAATACACATTTTAATTTCTGTTGTTGTTGTTGTTGTTCTTGCTTTTGCTGATATTACAAAAAAATCCATTTATTTACATTTGAATTTGTTATTGATTTTTCTATTGTGTCAAAAATGATGGATGAATATCTAATTGAAGAAAAACATCCGTTTTATAAACGATTAGTAATTGATCCAATGTTATCCGATGATCTACTAAAGGTAAAAACTATTAAAAAATAACAACAATATTCATTTATAATTTATAATTTGAATTATCCTTATCTTATCAAAATGAAGTCGATATTTAACAAAAAAAAAACATATCTTACAATTAGTTATATATTATAGGTGCGGTTCAGCTTCCCTTTCTAAACCTAGACTTAAGTTCGAGCTTGACTTACAATTAAATCAACCTTATTTTGAGGATACTTAAAGTAATTTAGATAAAATTTAGATGGAAGATAAACCGTGCGTTAATTATCAATCCAATTCGAAAAATTTCGTCTATTAAGCCAGGTCCACACATGCGTGTTCGTATAGGAATATTCGGTGTTGGTGTACGAATACCGAATATGTGGACATATACTTTGTACTCACAGGGTAAACATTCGGTATTCGTATACAATCATGAATATGTTCGCTCTAGTGTCGCTAAAATGACACACAAAGTGTACGAATATTTGCTTTAACCATGTTGTACCGTCTACACATGTGTGGACGACTGTTTCCATTATTATTTATCAGAGATGATTTAACCAACCAACACGATTATTCGTACAGGCATGTGTGGACCTGGCTTTAGAAGTTAACTTTTGATTTGTGGATGATTTTGATTTCTTCCTGCACAGGATGTTTCAAAAACTTCATCCTTTTTATCTTTATCGTATATTTTCATGCTTTATAAGGACAAATCGAGAAGCACACAAAAATTAATCTAAATTTAATAATAAAATATTCATATCTAATAGTTGCGAATAAGATATTAGAACTAGGAGTATACAGAGAATAAAATCATTGGAAAATGCATACAAATGACTGTTCACGTAGTAGAAACTATAGGTATAGTTAGTGAAATATGCAGTTTTATAACACCGTTGGGAAATCTTTTGAAATTTATACGTATTTATTCACAAATAAATAAAAAATTGTCTACGATCGTACGGATTTTTATTTCTTTTCTTAACATATGCGCCAAATGATTTATGGAATGATAATGATAATAAAAAATTATTTATATAAATATATTGAATGAAATAAACATGACCTGACCCCCTTTTTTATTTCGACGCCGTTAATCATTACTGATATCATTTTAGTAGGTACCTAATTATGAATTTGTGAATAATTTCGAAAAATATCTAGAAACTGGTTAGAAAAAAAAAATACACCTAATTAAAGCTATATGGTCTTCTGAACCGTGTCGAAAAAGTGAAAATACAATTACTCATTATCCCCCTTCTATCTAACTGTTTCGTACTAAATAGATCCGTTCTCAATTTTTTATTTCCAAACTATCAACACTATAATTTTAGAAAATGCCATAATAGAAACAACATTTATTGAATTTTGTTGATTTTTCCAATGAAATTCTATAAATACCACCGTGTTAGTTGATAACAATTTGATAAAAGTACATCATACTAGAATTTATCGTATTATTTCCGGTCAATATCATCTTGTTGTTGTCATTGTTGTGTTTTTTCATTGGTTTGGATTTTTGTGAGTGACTCCTCTATACATTTTTGTTATCTATTTGGAAATGACGTCGTTAAAACGTAAAAGACATTACAAGAAAGACACTTCATATCTTTTAGACCTTTATACGTTAACATTCGACGAGAACGACACATTGGAAAGTTTAGATTTAGCTGTAAGTAGAAAATAGAATTTATATACACACCAAACTTGTTTTAACTAACCAAAAAGTGGCAAAGAAAGAAAGAAATA
Organism: Lydus trimaculatus; assembly: GCA_037414755.1. NCBI lineage: Eukaryota > Metazoa > Arthropoda > Insecta > Coleoptera > Meloidae > Lydus > Lydus trimaculatus. Next base: position 185,201 of record JAZBGY010000017.1, read on the forward strand.
AAGTTTATAACAAAGTTTTAGCAAACAAGACCCAAACAAAGAAAGAAATAAAAATAACAAAAATTCCATTCTTATATATCATCTTCACTAAATCATTTTCAATGAAAACACAGACTAATGTTTATGCATTACAACCTCAGTTTCATTGGATTATGAAGAATGATATTCTAAAAATATGCGGTTCATATAGAGATTTATACGAAAAATTTCAAACTAAATGCTGAAAACCTTTAGTTTTACATAAATTTGCAAATTTTGTATAGTCTGTTAAGTGATTTAAGAGATCCATAAAATAATAAAAATTACTTCACAATAGATACAGCAGCAAGGAGTTGATGAAAATTTAACAGACTATACACCCTGTTTGGCTTAACTAGCCCAGGTGACTGAAATCCCCATTTGTAGAAAAAGGACAGAAATATAAGTTTCAAGAACGTATACGGTGCCACATCAGTAGTACGTTAGCGCAGTCAGAAAGGCAGTAGTTTGATTCTAAATAGGAGAAATGAATGTTAATTTCTACAAATGGGGATTTCAGTCACCTGGGCTAGTTAAGCCAAACAGGGTGTATATAAAAAGTCTCGATTTGAGTCTTGTTCTTCATCTAACACTGTAAATGTTCAATACACTAAACTTATGTAAAATGTACAATGTGTAATGTTTGTGTACATTTGATAGAGTTTGATATTTCCGTAACTACTTTTTATTACTAATCATAAAATCGGTTTTTCCATGTTAAATATTCTATATAACTATACGAATCTATGTACGTCTAACACTATTTATTTGAAAAGTTTTAGATAACTCAAATCACACTTTATAGCAACATTTACTATAGAAGTTTGACCATATTTTCCCTACTATAACAATATATTTGATAAGCAGGATTACGTGAAAGTTGTCATCTTAATAATACAAAACTTTATAACTATACTATAATAGATTAGAACATTTCTCCTTTTGTAAATAGAATAGATGATAATAAATATTATTATTATTATTATTATTATTATCATTACTGGGGTATTATAGAAAATTTGTAGACAATAGAGAAAATCTAATTAAATCGCCTTAATATTAGAAATAATAAGTTACAGTACATTTCATATCACTAAATATAGCTACTGTTATCATTTTAACTATATTAAATAATAATAATCCGGTAAAAGTGGTAGAACACTTGATGAAATATGGGAAACAAGAACAATTGAACCACACGAACAATGCTATAGAAATTTCAAAATAATAGCAATAATGAAGATACTAAAATTTAACTGAAAATAGTAAATTTTGTGATTGAAATAAAATGTTTTCAGAATAATAACACTGTTCTGCAAATAAATAAAAAATTTTCTTGCTCAAGCACCAAACTACATAGATCTTATAGATTTTGACCAGCTGATTTCAAATCTGTTCTTAAAATTGCTCTATCACGTCGAGTTTCTGAGATATTATTATTTTAACATTTGAAAGTAAGGAACTAGTTTTGTTTTGTAAATACTAATTTAATACTAACAAGGGAGGTACCCGAACTCGAACACGAATAATCAAACGAAATTTTGTGAATAAGTCAATTTGAGGGTGCTAATTACTGTAATGATAGCCATTCGTCCGTAAAATTAAGTTTCTGTCCAATATTTAAGATTGAAAATGTCGTATTTTTTTAAAGTTCGCGCGCAAATTCTCTGACGAGGTAAGCTCATCACAGCCTACTATACAGAGTTGGTGGCTCAAGTGTCGCAGTGATTCGAGATCTGTATGTGTAGAAAAGGGACAGAAATAAAAGTTTTAAGAACGTGTACTGCCTTTTTGACTGCCCCAAGGTACTACTGAGGTGTCACCGTATACGTTCTTAAAACTTTTATTTCTGTCTCTTCTCTACAAAATGTTCGATCTCGAATCACTGCGACACTTGAGCCACCAAGTCCTGTATATTTTATTATGCGGTATTATTAGGAGTGTTTTTTTTATTTATTTTTTTAAATAACAAATTGAACACCTGTAACTCAAAAATATGACGGGCCGGACAAAATCTGATTGCCGATCTGAACTCAACGGGCAAAAATCAACATAGTCCACTTATCAATCTCTTTGAGCACATTATTCTGTAGCTCAATGAAATGAATTTGAACTGATACTTTACTCGTACCTATTACGCTCATTTAAAATGGGAAAACAGTGTACTCACTGCCTCCGAGAGTCTGAAAGTAGCAAACGGTCTGGTATTACCACACTCTAGCCGAAAACCGCTTAAATCCAAAGAATATATGCGTTTATATGTAAATAGTAACTATTGCCTTTGAATTTAAAGAAATTATCAAGAAAAATAAAATAGATGCGTGTAATTCAAAAATGTGACTTGCTGCACCAAATCTGCTGATTACAGATTTAAATAAAGCGTGCAAAAATCTATAAAGTCCGCCGATCAATTGCATTAAGCAGACTGTGCTGTTGATCAGTGAATTGAATATATATATACTAATACCTTACGCACACCTTTTACGAACGAATAAAATGCGAAAACAGCGCAAACGCTGCCTACGAGAGTGCGAAAAGTATTAGACGATATGCTATTAACGCACTCTAACCCAAAGACACTTTGATCCAAAAGATGCACATGGTCATTCGTAAATGGTAACCATTGTCTTTGAATTTAAAGAAATAATTAACAAAAAAAAGGAGATCTGTATCTCAAAAATGTGACGTGCTGGACCAAATCTGATTACAGATCTGAATTCAGCGTGCAAGAATCTATAATTTTGAGCAGATTTAGATGCAGACCAGTGTAATTGATAATATCGATCAATTTTAAATATTTCCCGCTTATTCACATTTCCGGTTGCATAAGTTTATATATATAACCTTGAGGATTGACAGGTGTTGACTATAATCTATCGATCTTTATCTAATTAACTAATAAATCGATATAACTATCTTTATTTAACAAAATACAAACAAAACAACAAACCCCTGTCCGTTGTTGTTTCGTTTGTTAAACATGTGCCAGCTGCAAAATATAAAAAACTTCTCTTTGTGTTTTCATAAAGAT
>JAZBGY010000018.1:0-42090 GCA_037414755.1 Lydus trimaculatus
TGTAATAAATCGAAAAATTGAGTTATCAGGGGGTAGTAAATTACCAAAAAACAAAAATTCAATTCATAATTTTCGTTCGTTAGACAGAATCATCATTTCAAATTACAATATACGGAAATTAACTATTGAAATTGTTTATTTTGATAAAATCGTTGATCATGACCCACTTTTATGCTGATTACACATCAACCACAAAAATCAATATAATCAACCGAAAATCGACTGAATTGTGTGGCCAAACAATTCATCATCATTTTTTTTATTTATTTTTTTTCGGTCGTCTTATCCGCTCTATTTTGCGGTTTCCAACTACGCGACGACGCCAAAATTATTGTTGATTCATCAAGAACACACTCTCTACTAGCAAAAAAAAATGATGATGATTTCTGACAACTGTGATAATACACAAAAATTACATTATCATCCAGCTAAATTTATCGAATGATTTTATTAAATTTGTAACCGAAAAAAAAGCAATTTACAACATATGGTGGCTGAAAAAAACGCGGTTCAACAAAGGAGAGTGTTGTGTTGAGTTGTTGCAAATCGTGTGTTCATGTCTTTGGAATTCAGCTAAAACTTTTTTTTGTTGTATTGTTGCTGTTATTTTGACAACAATCTTTCGTTTTGTTGTCGCTATTGTAATACGTTCAACCCTTATTATTGTTCTTTGAAGTCATTTTGTAGATTTCATGGATCAACTATATAGGTATACTATAGAGGTTAAATATTTGTTTGGTTTTTTATTACATTTCCATACACGTGTATTTCCGCTTTTTCCCATTTCTCTAAATATAGTTTAACACGTGTTTCCGTTTTATCGGTGTTTTATGTTTGTCGAGAACAAAACAAAAGTCACAACACCATCACCACCACCCCCCTATTACAACTGTATTTTACACCTAATTAAAATCGGTTATTATTGTTGGAATTAAGCATCTGTCAATTTGGCGTTATTATTGTTTATTTTCCAAGAAAATGAATAATCCAGTTGAATGACGATAATAAGCCACAACTTTATGAATAATTTGTTGGTTTTCATTAAAGATTGTTGTTTAAATGAAAATTGGACTTTGGTTTTCCACATCTTTATCACCACCTTAAAAGTTGATTGTCAATTAGTGGGTTATACTTCATCTAGTCGGACTTCATCAGCTTAACTTTAAAAAATAATAACTTATGTAGAATTCGTCGACAATCTACCAAGTTAAGCCGACTGAATCGCAATAGACGGACTGTAAAGCTAAGTCCTCCTAAGTATTTGTTTTCTTTAACCAACATTTCCTTTATGTTGTTGTTGAACAATCGTTGAAAACCTGGCGCCTGTCGTCGTATTAATTCTCGAACGGTTTTCCTTCCTTTTGTTGACATGACTTATTCTTCAGTATTCTTCACGTCATAGGTACAGACGAGAGATGTTATTTTTAAATCAAAAAGGACACCACATTTTGGAATTTTATTATATCACACTTAATAAATTAACTGTCATCATTGATTATTTTCTTAATTATTATTATTATTATTATTTTAAAACTTTTAAGCTTGTTTATGTCTGACAAACTTGTGGAAAGTTGTTGAGAAGTTTAATGTTCCAATGGGAAACTTATAAGAACAACGATTAATACAAGACGACAAACATTGAATATTAAGTTGGACGTTGCCGTTTTAGTGGATTTTTCAAATTACAAGTACAAAACAGAATCTTATATCCTCTTTTCTCATGTGTAGATGTACGTTTAGATCAGTGGCGTAACTATTGTGAGTCACTTGAAATTTAGATTTTAAATAGAGAGACTTGTGGCAGAATTACAACGATCTTTGTCTTATACGTTAGAAGTCTTGCGCATTTTTAAATTATGAAGGATTCTAACGGACACGACAGAGATAGCAACTGTGTGCTAATTAAGTGGGACAGTCTGTATACGCGGTTTTCTTCAACACAAGCTCGATTTGTTTAAAGTTATTTGATTTGATTTTTTTAATTGACTTCCACAACTGGCATATGTTACCAATTATGCACAACACTGGTACTATTTCATTTATAGATAAATCAATTTGTTAAACTAACACTTTAACTGATATAACAGGCGTCTAGTTTTTCCTATATAATGGCGCCGCGTCATTTATGTTAATTATTTATAAAAAAATTATTAAATTTATGAAATGGCTTTATTCAATAATTTATGTTGTTGTTGTTTATTTCTCAATAAGATGACTAGAATTGAATTACAATAATATCGTCCTTCTGTTGTTATTATGACTGTGACAAACATAATTTCTATTCATAACACATAAGTTTTGTGATGATATTCATCTGCAGTTGAGAGTAAATCAAATGTTTTAGATGTTTTATCATTTTACGAACAGGTATACAACACTTAAAATTACACACAATATAAATATTTATCATTTCGAGTTTCTTCTATACTCGATGATGAAGAAGAAAGTCTAGCGGAAGTAAAAAAAAAATTAGTAATTCAGTCAGATCACGTGCTAAAAATCTTATAATTTTTAATTTGTAGATCATTATAAACAATTTATAAAGGTGTTTTGTTATGAATTTTTATTTTCTTCAGATTTTTCCGCTCCCTAAAGACTATATAAAACATGTGTAAAATAAAACGTACAAGATGAAATAAACAGATCTTGTGTGTGTGTGTGGATTGTAGAAAAGAACGAGACCGGTATGCGTGTCAACAGAAGGTAAAATAAATAGCACTCCTCTCCAATGTCTGGTGTATGCCGCTTTTTCTTTTCTCCAACAACAACAATTCAACTGGATATACTCGACAACAAATTCCACATTTTGGTCGAAAAATATTATTGTAAAATCCTATTCCTCGCCTTTTAGGTTAATTGCAATGTAGACGTGTAGTACATATAATCAATAATAAAACTTGAAACGTGCATGTATTGATCTTGAGAAACTCTTTGAAATGAATGTTTTATGCTTTTCGTAACGGTCGATTACAGGTATGTTGTTGTTGTTGTTGTTGTTTATAAGAGTTGGCAACACTATAAAACTACCAGTAATAGCAGCATTAATTGGAATACCAGTAAAATTTTACAACTTTTCTTAAAGAACTGAAACGATTTTATGTTATGAAAGTTCAGATGTTTAGATTTTACGACAGAAAACGTCTACAGACTAGGTGTTTCCAATACGAACACAAGAAAAACACTAGTACCACCTACTCTTGGGGGTTTCGCATAAGTTAGAATGAGATAAATAGAAAATAAGCGGTAACCGACTGAGAATGTCGACCTTGTCTGGTGCATTTGCCCGCTGATGTTTCACCATGATCATGACAAAGATAGTAAAATAAGAATTTTGTGAATGGAAGAGTGTGTGCTGTTTACAGAAATGTTTGAGACTACTGGGTCTTATTTTGTTCTTATCTCTACAAAACCCCGAAGAGTTGCTGCTATGTTTCTCCTATGTTCATATCAGAAACGCCAAGTCTGTAGAAGAAATGTTTCTTAATGTATAGTCAACCAAATTTGACTCGACTTTCTTCTGTTGTACAAACACACAACAGCCAATTATTTTATTATCATTTGATAACGTAAAAGTTGAACAGAAGTTACCTGTTTTACATTGTTTATAGCGGCGTTTTTCTATTGTTTTTCCTATCCATTTACTAATAAACCGACTATTTATAATGAGTGATAATTTTTCAAGTGATGTGTAGGAAATTATCTTTACAAAGGCGGAAAACAAAGCGGCACAATATATATTTACAGTACAGTAATAAAACTGTGTTGAGGAGGAGTTTAGTTAAATATTGTTGTTAATGAAGACGTATATACCTACAACCTACAAGTCAAGATAAAAAATTGTGGTTACTATTATTTGTTCCATTTTTTTTTTAAATATAGTATTTCTAAAGAGCTTATGTGTATCGTCTTATTAGATAACAAAAGATTACGAAAAGATCTCAATTTGTAGTTCTATTGTTTTTCGTCAAAAATTTATTATTTTTCTTGTTTATCGATTACAAAGTGGAGTGTGTGGTGGCATGTGTATTGATGAAGAGAATCCCTCAAGTCACGATCAATGAAATTCTATTGTTTGATGGTTTTCTATACGTTTAACTTTTTACCTTTATCTATATCATATCTACCTGAATTTTGAATAGAATTTGATTTATAAGGTTATTATGTTTATTTTGACTGTTTTATTTAACAAAAATGATAACAATGGATGTTGTCTTTTTTTTTTTTGTTATTTCGAATGTTAATGTGTTTATTTGGTACCGAATCACTCTAGTGTTGTTGTTTTTTTTTCTTTCTCCCTTATATTCATTTTGATGAATGAATGATAACAACTGGCATATTTCTGGATGGGGGAGAGAAATATTTGTAAACACGTAAAGTAACGGTGATTTACGATTAAATACAAACAATCAAAAAAGAAACCAACATTAATGAGTTGATTGAATTAGTAGAAAAATCTTTAGATAATACTAACAAGACCGCATTCTTGGATTCTCTAAAAACGGCTTTATAGTAGATTTAAAATGTAAGGTTTGTTTCTACCGTTGATTGGAAACTGTTGGAATCATCATGAGAAACGGTAGAACGCATAGCCTGATCAATTTTCGCAAATACTAGCTTAACAAAATTTGGAGAATTACAAAGCAATTCCTGTCGGATAACGATAGATGACTGTTTTCCTCTATTTCAACTACCACTCCGATGACCCCTTTATAAGGGCCGATAAGAGGGTGTTCATGCGGTCAAAATTACCGGAAGGCTCGTCATTTTTTACGGTCTGTGAAAGAATTTTCGTCGAAGCCTGTGGAAGAAATTCACCAGAGCACGGTCTCGCCTTCCGCGACCGTATGCTTAAAATTAGATCGGAACAAACGTATGTTATCTGTATCGTTGACTCAGGATCACAAGGAGTTGGAAATGACGGTGAAAGCGGGCATAACACAGTTTCATTTTACAAAGCATACAGCTAAATCCGTGAAGGGTCCTCGTGTGTCACAAAGAATACACAAAGCTTCAACCTAGATCCGGTACTGTCGTTACAAAAAGCACAAACGAAGTAACTTTTACCTAACTTGTCCATTTTGATCGAAAAAATGAAATAAGTATGAATGTTTTGACGGGAAAAAATTGAGAAAGAGGAGAACTAGATGATTTTTTTCTAATTAATTCCTCCAATTATCCTCATAAATTTTGGAATCAATGTAGCAATAAACCCTCGCTGTGGCTTGATTAAGTTTAATTAACTATATAAAACACATTTATCGTTGGATTGTGGTAATCAAAAATTACCAATAGGATATCCGAATCGTGTCCGGAATTTAGCAAAATTCCGATGGCGACCCCAACGATCTATTGAAATTCATTGATATTACAAGGTCATATGGTAAAGAATGCGCCACCATGCTGTGCTTTATATCCATGACTCATTCATGTATATATATATATCTATAAAATACCAAAAGTGAGCCCCCCTTCGTGCAGTCGTGGACAACAAGTCTCAACTATAACTCGAAATCCAGTTCAAACATGCCAACTGGTCTACTAAACTATTATTGAATCAAAACCAAAAAGGTATAAGAAGAAGAAAAATAAAAAACAGTCTAATCTTAAGGATTATGACTCTCTAATTTGGTATTTTTGCCATTCAAACAACAATTTTCAAGAATTTAAAGCTGTCTACCTGGAATCGGAGGTATTCACACAGATGACAACATAAATATAATAGAAAGAAGAAAAAGAAGAATAAAAAGAAATTGTTATAATAGAGATTGTAGACTTGTGTGTGGAGTCTCCTTGTAATTGATGAAGCGTAAAATAAGGCTCTTTCTCGGATATATGGGGGTTAGACTATTTAGTCCGTTTGTAATATAAATAAAATCGTTTCGATTTGAAGCTTTATAAGAATCGATAAGCATTAAGTCGAGCGTGTGAAGAGAGGTGAAGTGGTTGTTGAACAACACAAGGTCTTTTCGTTCCTTCGTTCTTTTTTCCGGTATACCTACTCGTATATTACTATTATTATTATTATCATCAGTAAAGTCAAGTCGTTTAGAAAATTATTTGATAAAATCAACTTATTGAAATGTTAGTTATATCGGATCGAAAGCTGTTTTTATTTAATTTTTTTTTTGAATTCAAAAGATGGATATCATTATTGGAAATTTTCTGCAAATACCTGACCGGCGACACCTACACGAACACCTTGACGTTGGGCCATTGAAACAACGCACCTTGAATTATTATGAATGCATTGAAAAATATGCCATCAACCCTGTCTTGTATGTGTGTAATGATATTCGGATTTTTGCTGTCGAAATACAAGACGTATTGACGTATAACCCTGATATGTTGTTGTTTCACAGTTAATTTAACGATTTCCTCTTGTCGGAGAGAAACACACAAAAATTAGTCAGAGAAAATACAAAGACGATATTTGTTTGAAGATGGAGACGCAATAAATAAAAAAAAATCTGACACTTTATAGTGGTGCAACCTAAAATTATCGCGTTCCAAACTAACAACTTTCCAAAAATATTAGAAACTTCGATAAAACCTTCAATATAACACACTGCAACCGGATTAAATTGACCACCTTGGCTTTTACAAAAGATAGCTTTTGTCTACTGTAAAAACTGTTATCATTAGGAGCGGTCAAGTCAAATTTGGTTCGTTATAATTGCGATGATGACTGGATAGAAGCTGCGCGACTTCATTAACGGTTTCATCGCTATTGCTTTACTACCTCACCGCGATGGCAATGATCAAAACTTGCTTTTTCACCGTTTAAACTCGATAAACCTTGCTTGTTCTTATCTCAAAAATTGTGAATATTGGCAATTTAGATTTCAGTTCTAGAACCAGTTTTAATTAGATGAGAATTTTGATAAATCGTACAAATATTTTATTGGCATTTATTGTGTAATATTAATTATAAATTCAACAATAATTTGAATAATTACAATGTAAATTAGACAGACGTCTTGTATGTAAAATTTTGTATAATTATTCTACCATTAACATTCTAAAGACCGACAGTTGCTTGGATGTAATGATTTAATTAAACGTTTGCACTTCAAACAACATTGTTAATAACTGTCAGATCTACACAAATAATTAAAAGAAATTATATTAAAAAATAAAAACAAAAAAGAATTGTTTAATCGAAAAGACCACACCTGAATCTAAACAAGTCTCCCATAAAACTCCCTTGATGGTCTTATAACTAACAACTGGCATATACCGATATAGAAACAGAAACAGACCACCCTTCTCGATCATATTTGCAACAATCATAAATAAAATTAATTAAAGAAATCCAACCCGATTGCTGATTGTGTACGATTTTTTGAAAAAAGTTTTTTAATAAATTTGTGTACATAAAAGTTACAGCCGGTCGCATATTTGTGTACACACTCATATCTTGCTTTTATACAAATATCTATCTTTGTCTGTTACATCTGCATATCAACACACATACAGGTCACAGGATGGAATGCAACAGGAATCCTGTTGTATTGGATGCAACTAGAACGGAAATTTGTTGCAATCAAATTCGATTCATGTCCACAATTTTTTTTGGATTTTGTGTGTGTTTGATGTGTTTTAAAATAGAAGTTTTTTGTATATAATTATTTTTTTTTTTGGTTGAAATAAAAAATTCGTGTGCATTAGAGAGGATTTCTTCAGGTAGACAAGTCTGTCCTTGTCTGCAATGTAGATGACCGGTCTTTTCTTCTGTTGATCGTGGGAGAGAATGCGCCACTAAACATCCCAAGAATGCGAATGTTTTAACGCTACCTAATTAGTTGTAAATCATCGATCGATAACCTGTTATCAATCGATTTATTTTATGGAAACAACATATAAAAAAAAATGGTATTGTTATAACAGAAATTGTTGGGAAAGTCGACTACAGTTCCTGTTGAAGGTAATGGAAAAAAAAATGTTTCTAGCATCACCACAATGTAAATAGAAAATGTTTATTTACAAAATGCTGGTCTTATTTGGGAAACGAGAATCGTTGTGTATACTTTCTTACTCTACAAACATACAACATTCTTTAGTTAACAGTAAGGATTTTGTTAATTAGGAAACGAAACGTAAAATTAACCACCATTTTCTTCTTATCACAATAGAACAGTTTAATTAAAATCTGTTGTGTGCAAAATCCTTTTTACACTTTACTAAACACGTTAATACGGTAATTGAGACCATCAACTGTGAAAAGCTGTATGTGTATTGATCTACACACTTTTTCCACCATCTTCCTTTGCTTTTTCTTGTAGCAAAACTTACAGTGTATGAACGCCTTTAGCGCCTCTCCGTCAGTAATTTATAAATAAAATTATAACCATCTAGATAAATAATAATAATAAGAGTTCATTGTATTGTTGTAAAGTCGGTAATCTTTATATTCACAACATCAAAGCAATTATTCCCATTTTTATGTTTTCAAATATTATTTAAATAAAACAATTGTTGCAACAATTCTTCTTTTTTTTTTAAATAAATAAATAAAACAGTGGCAATAAAAATATGGAGAAATAATTCAAACAAATCCTAAATAAACGTCTAAATGTTTTTTAAATTGTTAGCAGATGGTTTTGATAAAAAAAATATAATTGTGTTGTGTTTATTTTAAACAACAACAACAACAACAACAAAAAAACAATAAGGGAAAAAGCGACTTCCATTAGGACAACAAAAACGATATGCAATTAGAGTCTCATTTTTCTTCCTTTATAATTTTAAGTCCTTTTTAAGTTAAAATAGAAATTACAGTTTGTCTTTTTGTTTTTTAAAAAAAAAACAGTTTATAAACTCTCACGTATTTCTTCAGTTCTCAAATATCTTCTTTCTTTTATATTATTTAGTTTACGCTCTTTAAATTGTACCTATAACTGAATTACCTGTAATTTATTTCCTATTTATTATTATAATGTTAGTTATTTATCTGCCATTATGTTGGTAACGGCTAATATTTCACATTTGCAATACTTAAACTATTTAATCAAGTTTTCTATGGGTTTTTCACTTTTGTATTGTAGGTATAATTGGTACGCCTGAATTCAGTGATATTCTTCCACCATAAAGTTGATAACTTGCGGTTCAAGTGCGTTGCTATTTTTAGTGTTTTGCACCGATTTAGGTAGCTTCATTGTGTGAAGCATGCGTTATACGGACACTTAAAGCTTATAGGCGCGTACGTAAATTTGTCTTAATTTGGAACCGATGCGCGATCCACATTTGCGGTCAAAGCACGTTTTAGAATTTACCGCACTTGACGGTCGAATAATCGCTCCCGCTCCTTAATTCTCCATTTGAGTGTTTAATCGCAGTTCTGGATACACTGGTGGATGCTTCAGAAACGACCAGAATTGGCTGCTGAACGGCGGACTTGATCGCGACCGCACCGGATAATGGAAATGCACCCGTTGACTTCTGTGTTACTGATGTTGATTGAACCGTGTGTTTTGACCGCACGTGTATTTTGGGCTTTAGCGGTCATTCTATTTATAATTTTAACCTTTGACTTTCAAACCAACCGGAACGAACATATGCCTGTTTCGTTAGAGTTTAGCGTTAACGTTTCTATTACGGATGGTCTGATTATATTATTAATTATGCTGTTTTAACATCATTATGTTATACGAAAAATAATAACGAGTTGATTTCTTCTTATTTTAATGGGAACAATAAAAACTCATTCATAAATGTAATAATTTTGCCGGCATGTAAATTACAACTATTAAAACTTGGAATATTATAATAAAGCTTGGTTGTTAGATGAAAATTATAGCTTGTATGTTTACACACACACACACGCACACATACACACACGCATAAACGGGTACACCCACAAGACATGATTTTATTGTCTTACATAAACGACTGATATCATTGTTTCTATGTTTTACATACAACTTATTGATGTAAATTTAATTATATTGCGTCTAATTTGGAGAAAAATAATGATAATTATTATCATCATTATTATTGTTGTTATTATTATTATAATGAAGCGAAGAAGAGGGTGATAAAGTAACTTATTATCATCAGTTTCCATATCATCCACCTTTCGCTACCCTTGCTTTACTTGTTTGTTTGTTTATTGATTTTCCACAATTTCCCTCCACTCGATCTTCTGTATCTTATTATTATTATTATTATTATTATTTGTTATTGTTTGATTTTTAAACAAAATAGGAAACATAGACTTTAATGAAGTTCGTAACAATATCATTGTTGAAAATAGAATCAAAATTATCCATTTTTTTTTTTTTGTAACAATTCCAATTAAGAGTCATATTGCGTTTGTTTGATTACAAAAATACATCAAATACATTATTATTGAATTTCATATATCGTTAATAAATAATTTGAAATACGATAAACTTTTATGTAATAAATTCGAAGCCAAAAACAAAATAATTAATAAACTTTTATTAAAAAAACTATTTCCGTAATTTCGAAATCAATATTACATTAATTATAAATAGAGAGCGGACGTATAGTCGATTCATAAAATTTTCAATCGGTCAACCATTATCGTTACGAGGTTATGTTGTTGTTATTTGGTACTGTACAAATATTGAATTCTACAGACTTGGCGCTTTTAATACGAACATAGCCATACATTATCTTAGAGGCGGTCTAAGAATTCCGGCTATTGACATCACCCACACTTATAATCACAAAAATCTTATGTTGCTATCTTTGTCAACATCGGCAAGTAAATGTATCAGATAAAGATCGACATTCTCGACCAAATATTAAGAATTCTTGTTCGTAATACAAACGCCAAGTCTGTTGTATAAGGGAGATTTCTGATATGGAGCCATAGGTTTCTCTGTTTCACATTGTTTTAATTTGTGCTCTCATACGTACATACCTTTCTGCAGTCATTGACGTCTGAAAACAGATGAAGACAGTCCCCACATCGTTTTACCTTCGGTATCGACCTGGTGAATTTACGCCACCGTTCCAGTTATGTGCAGAATTCAATATATGTACAGATATTTTATTCGCCTAGCAACTAGTGCGTAAATCTCCGCTCCTTATTTATTATTATATAAATAAATATCGGAATTATGCATTGGTTTTAAATATAAATTCAATTAACTTCCTTGATATTATCAATTATTTTCGATACCTATAATCAATAATAATTATGATAGTTTTATAGAAATAATATCTATTGAGTAATAACAACTAATAATTTTTCATCATCATTCTTTTATCTGGACTAATTATCAGATTCGTTCATTATACATAGATAGAATACTGTAAGTGGTTCTATTGCGGTTGTTATTATTATTATTATTATTATTATTATCGTGAATGAACTATTTTTCCACTCTTTCGCCTACTATTAATAAGAAAATAACATTCATATAGAGAGGAAAAAATTTTAAATGAAAACAAGTCAATTTCTAAATATGGTTGGCCAGTAATGATGCCATCATCATCATCATCATCATCTGATTCTTTCTTTCTCTTTCCATATAAAGTAGCCGAAAAAACAAATCTTTAATAGTTATTGCTTGACTTGTTTATATCAAAAAAAAAAGAAGAAAGATAAACCGTTTTGCATTTTACAAGTCTTAATTTCTTGGAATGTCTTGATTAAATTGATGCTAAATAAACCGCAAAAATTATTTTTAACGATGCAATAAAATAATTCTCAATTTTGTATTTCTAGCTATTTAACAAAGATATAAACCCATCTTATTATGAATATGACTCTTGTTTCACAATTGGTCTGTAACATATATAAAATACACCGTAGGGATGTCATCGATCTCCCCCAATAGCCAGCTTTACACGGACGCTCTTAACCGCGCGACTGAGGAACGCGTGAAAATGAACACGCCAGTCAGCCAGGCCAAAGCACACGTAATCCTGCACGCCGAAATGTTGCATTGCCTTCACACAAACACTCTTGCGCGCGCGATTGAACGTGAACGTCCTAAATCACGCGGTTAAGAGCGTCAGTGTAAAGCCTACTATTCACCTATAGTAGCCAATTGGCCAAGGTAACAGCTGTATGCTTCCAGTGCCGTGCATATTCAAATTGCACGCTCCTCGTCTTACCTAACAGCTGCAAACGTAAATCTAGATGGCTCTTAAAGCTTACCGTTGTAGTTTTAAGTTTATTAGTGCTATAATCTGGCAAATTATAGTCATCCCATGGTGACGTTTGAAGCATTCTGCGTTTAGTATTAAACTTCGTCTGTTTACTGTAACTGAGATTGAAATTTTGCTACCACATTATCAAATACTCCTAATTTCTTTGCATTGCTTATCAAAAGTGCTTCTTTTGCAAACATCTTATCAGCATATATTGCAATTGTTAATGCTTCACAAGATGTCTCTACCAAATCATTTTGCATCAACAATACTCTAAGGTTCAAACAACTGATTTCTGAGTTACTTCCGATGAGAGCATCTTCCACATACGTGCATTACGAATTTTGCACACAATATAAACATGTACGCGTTCCTTTGCATATTTGTTGTAGCGTTAAGGCTTCAGTAGTACTATGACTTCTCACAATCAGCTAAATACGCATTTCCTCTTTTTGCATGAGAGCATATACATAGATGAGGTAGTCTTAAAATCTTGATTGTTTCGCTACTTTAAGGGAATCGATAACGGAGCGATTTACTCTGAGAAAGGCTCACAAAACCAAATCATCCGATAGCGTATCTTCTGGGTGTTGTGGATTTATTGTAGTTGTCCAGAGTTTTACCAGTTCCAAGTCAAAAATTTTGAAACTATACTTAATGCCAAGTTTTGCTTGTTTTTAGATATTTTCACTGATCCAATGCTTTTGTTACAGGTCCGTTCTGCGGCACTCAATCTTGTTGTGGATTTGATATTGAATCAATAATGCACCATCAGAGTAGACTCCAATTGGATAATTTCGTTAAAGAATCAGCATTAAGATTATCGAATCTTATTGATGTACGAGCAAGAAAATTTGACAGTAAGTCTAGATGGAAAAAAAAAATCATATTTTTCCTGTAATTTGATTGTTTTCTATTAATTTCTATAGGTATGTTCCGTGAAATGATGAATAATTCGAAACGTGAATTCCACAATATGTTCCAAAAAACATATGGTAAAGCGTATTTACAAAATGCTGATGTATTTAGTGATTTTTTTGAACAATTAGAAGCTTATTATAGAAAAGGATCATTACGTTTATCGGAAATGTTGGATAATTTCTTTGGTATTTTATATCATCGTATGTTTACTGTAATGAATAGTCAATATACATTTGATGAGAAATATTTAGATTGTGTATCTGAACATATGGCTGAAATGAAGCCATTTGGTGATTTACCAAATAAACTTAGTATGCAATTGAGACGTTCATTTGTTGCTACACGTACATATTATAAAGCATTATCAACAGCATCGGATACAGCAAAGAAAATGACCACAATTAAAGTGGATGAAGATTGTAGTAAACAATTAATTAAAATGCAACATTGTGGACAATGTAATGGTTATAGTAAACGACAGGGACCGAAAGCATGTTCAAATTTCTGTGCAAATACAGTTGAATACTGTTTAAGAAATCACGTCGCTTTCAGTACAGATTGGGACAATTTTATCGGTAAGTCAATCTTTTGTAGGTTAGTAGCGGATAACGCGCGGCGCCGCGCTGTTTCTCGTCTGCAATCACCCTTATTTCTCGAAAAATTAAAACTATCACAATAATTGAAATTAAAACCGCTTTTATTCGAAATTTCCCAACCGCACTTCTATTATCTTCAACCAAACAATAACTAGAGGTATATGATTTATAGAATTTCATCAAAACTAAAATAGAACCGAAAACAATGATTGTATTCAAATACATATAGTTTATGGAAATTGTATATATTTGATGTTTCTGATATTATAAACCATACAATTCGTCTGAATTTATGAAAACTTTTGTGAAATTTTTCTTATCATCACAAACACAATGATGAATTGATTCTGTACAACTGAAATCAAATAAATTTACTTGAAAGTTGAACTAGAAGAAGAACAATCTGAAGTGGAATCAATTGAAAACTTTACTATAATAAGTTTTCAAAATTTATGGAATTGAAAATCTTTATACGCTATCCATTTCGAATTGACCCAACAAAAAACATTTGTATTTTAAAACGAGAGATTTTACAATTAATGTTAAAGTCAAGTCGTCCAACTCAAAACAGATAGAGTATATCATAATTAATCATTGGAGTTACACATTTAATTTCATAGTCAATTACAGACATTATTGTTACGCCTATCTACTATACCACTGATATATCAGTTTTACAGCCTTCATGAATATAAATTCTTTTAATATCAATTATTTTCACACATATAGACAAAGTTGGTAAACAAAATAAAGTGAGTTTTAATTGAAATTGAAAACTATTTATAAAAATAAAACAAAAAAAATTATATAAACGTAAAATTTCGATTTAACGGACAACTAACCGTTGTTGTTGTATTTCTAATTGTTGACCGCATGGGAATAAAACCATATTGATGATCAATATACAGCCTGTTTCACTTAGCACGACAAGATTGCACCTATTAGAGTACAATTGAATGATATTTATTATTGACCTCTACTTATTTATCGATGGAACTGCTATTTTTATTAGATAAGACAGTTTCTTCGTTTCATCAAAATGACGATTTTTGAAAACGAAAAAATTTAATGGTTCGTTGTTCACAATTGCATAGTTTCTAAGAGATAATGAGCCTTTTTCCCATTTCAGATATGCTTAATTGTTTAGCTCTCAATACATTTTTAGACAAAGTACCATAAAGTAGGTTGTTTTTATTTTGTTTGTTTTAAATATAGAAAGTATAGTGCAAGGTGAAACAGTAGGTAGACAAGTTTCACTACATATATTGAATTAGTAACAAATTAAAGTGATTCCGCACGATTGATTTTACCGGACGACTAAACGCCAGTCATGTGAGACAGGCCTAATTTTACAGAAAAAAAAATTGGAAAAAAGTAAATAAGCAAGATAAAATTGCAGATTACCTTTATTTATTTTTTATTAACTATTAACTTTAGAGTATCCCACCGGAAAGTAGCCACTATAGTATATTAAACTTTATACTCTTACAATTAGATAGATTCTTTAGCAGAACCGGAATTAGGGCGTGCGAAGGAGGCGCCCACCACTGGTGCTAAAAACAGTGGGCTATATTTTACATACAGGTTGAGACAGTTCATCTAGGAACATAGGAGAATCTACAAACGCGGGAATAGTCTTATAGCCTTCGTCTGGATTGAAAAGAGATGGCTGGTAGAAGATTTATCAAATTATTCACCCACAAAACAGTCCTATGTTCCTAGATGAAATCTCTCAACCAGTATATACAGTGTTGGTTTTTAAAATGCGAACATTGATAAAAGTACCAACATTATCCACTCTTAAGGGTTTCGCATACGTGAAAATGAGATAAACAGAAAATAAGTGGTCGACCGTCTAATCGAAAGAACCCCACCCACACGTAGAGCTTTCTCTAAACATCACACCCTCTCCCATCTTTGTCGAGATCATAGTGGAACATATGCGGACAAATTTATCAGACAAAGATCGAATTACATCTACATTAGGTATTTTTGCATTTAGAACAACCAACACTATTTAGATAAAAACAAACTCGGGATATGGAGGCGTTATAAGTTAGATCTTGCCATGAGTGCCAAGTATCCTAGGTCCGACTCTGTTTTTTATGTCCCTTATCTTTCCGGATTTTTTTTTTGTTACAAATAAAATCATTATAACGTACAAACTTTCCAAACTATTTAAACAAACAATTGCGTTAATTTGAAAATTTATTTAATAACGAAGTTTTAAACTTTGATCAAACTGTTTGCAATTAAAAACATAAATCAACACATCAATAAACATTTAAATTAATTACAGATATGTTATATTATTTAAACAAAAACTATAATTAGAAATGATTAAATCGATACAATATTAATTATTAAAATTAATTAAAATCACATCAATTCCAGTTAATATTAGAATAGAAAACAATAATCTTAGATAATATTATTGTAAACAATAACGGCAACCAGAGCCTTTAGCTAATAACTCATTAATAATAATAATAATAATAAATACTTTATCAGTATTTAATGATGCCCCTCTAACGACATTTGGCATCATAAATGATTTACATAATTTTTACAATTTATTGTTATTTAAAGCGGGAATACACTTTGAACCAGTGGCGTAACATGGCTTTAAAAACTGGTGTTATCAAATTTAGTCGCCTATACACACATGGGAGAAACATAGCAGCAGCACAGCAGTTTTTTTAATGAAACACCAAACGAAGATCAAATTAAGTAGATCATCATTATCGGTTAAATACCACTTATTTTCTGTTTATCTCCGTTTAATTTATGCGAAACACCTAAAAGTCGGGATATTTAGGCAATAATGAATGGCTCTCCTAATAAACCGACAGCCCAATTAAACGAGATCTACGGTATTTAAAAAGTGTTTCTCAAAAGGTCTAAACTATTTACTTCTCGTGAAATACCTGGGAGGGCCCGAGCCCTCCGAGCCTACGCCACTGCTTTAAACTATGTACCAATTCAACTTGATTGTCTTATAAAACACAGTGGCATATTTCAACGTAGATGCACCACTTTATGTGATGTAATTCGTAAAAAAATTCTTTTATTTTTTTTTAAATTATTTGAATATCGAATTTCAAAGGTTTCGCCTTATGAATAATGCAAAGACTTGGCGACAATTTTGACATGTCCACCAAGTGGGGGATATGCAGAAATAATTAACAAGAGAATAAAAAAATTTATTATCATGCTCATTATACAGTCTGTGTGTATTTTTATAAATAATCGAAAGAAACCTGTAGGACTGGAATTTATTGGTAAAAATTCTTCAAGTATCATTTGAATAAGGTCGTCGTGTCGTTCTTCTATTTTTTTTCTTTTCATTTTTGTATTATTATTATTATTGTGGTGTTATTTAAAGCGTAAAATCCATGTTGAAGTTGGTTAAATATTAATAAATCCATCTATCGAATATATCCATAATGTGGTTGTTGTTGTTGTTGTTATTTTGCAGAGGCATTGGATAAAGTTGCGGATCGTTTAGTTGGTCCATTTAATATTGAAATGGTCGTTGAACCATTAAATATAAAAATTTCTGAAGCTGTTATGGATTTTCAAGAAAAAGGTAAACCAATCTCACAGAAAATCTTCAATCTATGTGGTAAACCAGAATTGAGTCGAAAAAAACGTAGACGACGTTCAGCTAAAATACAAGATAATATTGAAGATAATCCAAATTATGAAGTTAAATATGAAACATTAAAATTGAATGGTGGTGGTGGTGGTAATAACAACAATAATAATAATAATAAAAAGAAGAAAAATAAGAAAACTGAACCAGATGATAGTGTACCATCGTTGGAAAAGCTGATCAAAGAGATCAAAATAGTAAGTGTTAAAATTGTTTGTTTTTTCTACTTTAGAAACTGTCTGTTTATTTTTTAACGCCTTAAGGTCTATTCACACTCATGCAGGGACGTATTAGTTCCATTAGTACCGCGAAGTTTGTTTCATTTTTTTACGATTAGCGACTTAGTCCCGGTTCAACTTTTGCTTCCTAGTTTCATTTTAAAAAAGGAGCCTTTAACTACGTGACAAAGTAAAACGAATCTTATGTTTGACGAATATAACGCAAATTTATCCACAAAGTATATTAAGTCGACAATAAGCAACCGACGATGAGTCGGGTTTTAGGCGTCGTGGGATGGCTTGTGCTTTCCCATCAATTGTCGATAAACTTGGCACGAGTCAAAGAGAAGGCGAGCCTCCTTAGGCTCGGCTTGTCACATGTCGTACCTGATCCATAGGAAAATGTGGGTTCGCCACACTTCAGTAGCGCCCAGGTTGTCGTTGATAAATGTGGACTATGGCACTAACAAGACTCGGGCAAGACTTACCAAGCCAATACCAATCACACATCACAAACTCAAACGCGTCGTGGGAATATCATCCACGACCAAACCTTGCCAAATCACGCGCCTTGGGATTCTGGCTTAATAGAAACTGAGGAAAAATATCAGCACCACCTACTTTTGGAGGAGTTTCGCATAAGTTAGAATGAGTTAAACAGAAAATAAGCGATATTTGACCGAAAATGTCGCCCTATTTCGATCTTTGTCTGATAGCAAAGTAAGATTTTTGTCTTTGTGAATGCAAGACTAGGAAATGTTTAAAAGTGGCTGTAATTCTTATCTGCCTATCTCATTCTAACTTATGCGAAACTTGTAGGATTGTGTGGTGCTATAATTTTGTCCTATGTTTGTATTAGCAACGCCAGGTCTATATATGTTTATAACGTAGAATACGACGATTATTCTGCTGCTTGCTGGTTGGCCACTTTTTGGCGTTTATGTGTGGCTCACATGTGTCCACCAGCAGTGAGTAGTACGTTTTCCGAATTTTAAACTCCGTTACCTTCACTGTGCCTGCGTAGTGGAGTAGAGATCTCTTTTGGCACTTTTAGTGGCTGTAACCGTAGCCGATTTTCACTAATACTCCTGGGACACACTCGTAAACACCTTATTTGTCTAGGTCCGATAAGTAGAGCCTGGGTTACTGGCGTCTAAAATTCCCAAGTCTGAGCTATTCTCTTATTTTTTATTACTAATCCGTAACATTCCGATTGCAAATTTCAGTGGTGAATTGAAGGTAAACTGGGCTCTAAGCCCTAAATCTAACAGTTTGTTTTATCATAAAAAATGGAATTGAAACCACCGTACTCAATCTTACTTAAAATTGTTAGTAGTACATTTACTTCGGAGATCTTTAAATGGGACACTTTTAACGCTCTGACCCCAAGCGTGCGCTCTTCTAGGATCAATTTCAATGATGTATTCTGTGACGAAAAATCTAATCACACACAAAGAAGAATACAGAGTTGATTATGTATTTTTTGTTTTTGAATAATCTGATCTGGCAGAGAAATTAAAAATTCTCATACTCGTTCATCTTGTCTGGGAAATTGTACACGTGTTTTACTTTCCGTTTACATAACTTCGCTTAAAATTTAATAAAAACCAAAACAAAACAATCAAAAAAATCTCTCAATTACTTGAAGACAGATTGCAAAAAAAAATGTATATCTTGAAATTATTTAAATTTACCAGAAACGTATGTCGTTTTATTAATTATGAACGGTGGTAGTAGTAGGACGATTATTTGTTTGTACAAAGATACTGGTAGAGATTTTTGACGAGTCAAATATCTGTCAGAGATTCTTCTTAAAATAAACTTTCCTATACTGTAACTATATTTATCTATCGTATTAACATTTTCCATCTTCTCTCTTATATTTTGAACCATATTGATAAAATCATTTTATTTACAGAAAATCCGTGAAACACGACAATTCTGGGCACATCTACCATATCAATATTGTAATAATGGTACAATATCAGCACCACCTAGTGAAAATGGTAATTGTTGGAATGGTACAACAATTGGTGATTTTAATAAATTACAAACAAAACAAAAAACAAATTTCCAACCATCGATAATTGTTAATGAACAAATCTTTAATTTACAAGTATTTAGTGATAAATTACGTAAAGCCCATCAAGGTGATGAAGTTGAAATTGTTGATGATTCAGAAGATATATTGGATAATGGTGGTGGTAGTGGTTCCGGTTCCGGTGCCGGACCTAATGACGATGATGATGACGGTAGTGATGATGATGACGATGATAATGATAATAGAAATGAATCAAACAGAGAACATATAGATACCATACCACCTAACAATAATAATAATAATGATAACGATATTGTTCCTGAAGTGTTACATCCTAATAATGTCCAACCGGATGATATACCGAGTAGTACACGTCAACCTGAAGATAAACGGAGTTATTCAAGTGCTAATACGATAAGTTTATCAAGAGCATTAGCACAATATTTGTTGCCCATTGTATTAGTTTGGTTTGGTGGTGCCATAACGGATCTACTGTGATAAGTCTGAATGTTGTTTATTTGTAAATAAATATCACAAAACAAAACAAATAATTGAATTGCTATTAATTCTCCTTTACAATTTATTTTTGTAATTATCTCCTTTTTTAATTATTTAAATATATATATATAAATATGAATAATAATAATAATAAGAGAGAATAGCTTGAAAATGATACAAAATACAGCTTGTCGTTTTGTGTATATGTTTTGTAACATTTTATTATGTAATGTGAAATTAATAATGTAATTTAAATTAACAAACAAAAAAAAATTATACAAAGTACATCTTCACAGCTGCTTTATTTCAGAAAAATAATAATAATAAATGTAATATCAAAAATATATAAGAACAAAACAAAAACAAATTCAGTCAATATAAGTAGATTTTGGTCGTGTTTTCATGTAAACATATGCTATAATAAACACCAAAACAACAGCTAATGCTGGCACAACTATAGTACGTACTTGTTTTTGTACATCAGCAAATTCTTTCTTTCTTTGCTTCTTCTCTTTTGCCGTTTCTTTCGTTTTACCACCCTTCAATTGTCGCATATTTCCCCTAGAAAATCGTACATAAACAAACAATTCCAACAAAACCAAAAAAAAAAACAACTTACCACTAATAAAAACAATCCAAAAAGGCACTAAACACAAATATTGTTCTCAACGTATTGATGCTGACGTGTTATTGTTGACGATTTTTTTTAGGTTATGTTACACGTTGACAGTTCAACAGGTTGTTGATACTCGAGTGGAGGGGATGAAAGGTCAATGATACCAATATTCGAAAAAATAAACAAACAGGTCCGGATTAAAAACAATTCTACTCCAATTATATATAAAATTTAAGAATTAATCATATTATTTTTGTATTATTATCTAATACATATGTATGTATCGTTAGATAAAGATTACAGAGTATTTTTTAAATGCGAAAACGAAAAAATGTGGTAACACTGTTACCAATACATTTAATTTTACATAGCCTACTATAGTTTTCCGTACGCATATTATAAATTAAAATCACACAAAACTACTACATTTTTTTTTTCAAAAAATGGCAAGATATTGTTAATTTGCACCTAAAAATCTAAATTATACTGAAACAGGCTTATACTGTTTTGTAAATTAGACACGTTGTTGTAATAATTCTTCTGGTAAATTATATAAATTCAATACAGGATAGAATGTTGTTGGTGTTTCAACGAAATTTTCGGTTAAAGTAATTTGTTGTGGTGGTGCCAACACTGTACCAGGTGGATTTCTATGTGGCATTCCTGTCGGTGGTATACTCTGTGGTTTTCTAACTGTCACACTTGTATTAATACCATGCCGTCGTTTCATATGTTTATTATAATTTGGCCAATTAGTAAAATGATGTTGACATTCATGACATGAATATGGACGTTCACCAGTATGTTGTCGACGGTGTGTTGTTAAAACACCTTTAAAACGAAAACTTTTCCCACAAAATTCACATGTAAATGGCATAGCACCAGTATGGATACGATGGTGTTCTTTTAATGTGCCACGTTCACGAAATTGCCGTCCACATACATCACATTGATGCGGTTTCAAACCAGAATGTACTGAACTATGTTTACGTAAACGTACTAATGTTTTAAATGCTTTACCACATGTTGAACATACAAATGGTCTAGCTGCTGTATGTGTTAATAGATGATTATCTAAATTACCTTTTTGTACAAAACTTTTACCACATTGATCGCATGTATAATCTCTAACACCGGCATGTATACGTTTATGTGCCATTAGATTTGGTTTTGTACCGAAACGTTTCGGACATTGATCACATTGATGTTTATTTTTAATATCAGCTGGTAAATGACAACGTGAATGTACTAATAATGCTGATTGCATACGAAAACGTTTACCACATGTTTGACATATATGTGGTCGATCATCACCATGTTGATTTCTATGTTTCTCTTGACATGCCACTGTTGGATACCATTTAAAACAGATATCACAACAGAAACGTAATTTTATACGATGGACTTTAACGTGTGTTAAAAATGTACTGTATTTTGTATAAACTTTCGGACAATCAGCACAAGAATATTTCGGTGATTGTCCATGAACGGTGGCATGATGATCACGTAAATCTTCTGAATTCGATAGATTTTGTTGACAATCACAACAAGTCCATGGATATGTATCCCAACCGTATAGATCTTGTTTTGGTAGAACTGTACCATCATCATTCAATTCAACATCACTCAATTCTAAATCGTTATCCTTCTTTTTTGTTGTTCGTTTCGGCTGTAATCAAAAATTTTGTTTGCATTCAACAATTAACATTAAATATTAAACATCTACTTTAGGATTTGACGGTTTCGATTGTATTACATTATCCTTCTTAATAGCGGCCACATTTTCCACATAATTACCCTTATTGTCTTCTTGTTGTATGAACGGTAGTTTAACATCTTGTACACTGATATTGTTGGCAAGTTCTGTTAAGATTTGTTGGGATTTTTGTACATGCTGTGAGAATTCCCATGTTTGATTTACTGTTTCACAACATAATAAACATGCAACAGTTGGTAAACGATCATCTAAATTCACTTTTATATTGAATAATTGAAAAATTCTCAAGGATAAATCCAAATTGTCTAAGATGTTGATTTGATCACTGCCGCATTCAGCACATAAACGACAACGGCCTTCCATAACATCATATAATCAACAAATCGATATTTATTAATCAAATCTAATTGATCGAATATTTGGAAATTTTGTAGAATTACAATAATTAATCAATTTTTTGGAAAATTCACAAAACAATAAACAAACATGGCGAATTGTGTTGACGTTTGAATTTTGACAGCTGTCAGTCAAATTCCACTAGAATCTAGTGACTTTAGTCAGCAATTTCCAGACTAATGGCAACATTGTTTAAAGTCTAATTTAAGAGAAAATTGAATTTTATTGTAGTAAACCAAAAATTATCAAATTTATTTGAGGAAATTCAAGCAAAACGGTAGTCAAAACTCTATCAATGCTGAAATTTTAACAATATGCTGTCAAAAATTTAGTAATTTTAGTTGTTAACTTGTGGTAGTATTGATGAAATTTCAAACGTCAACATGACAGCAGCTGGTACACGTATTTGAATGAATCAAATTAAATTAAATTAAATTAATTATTGTTAATTGGAAATGTATATATTTTATAATGGATACACTTTATCACCAGACCAATATTTTAATACAACAAACCCAGCAAAGTTTCCAAGCATTAGAGAAAAACACAAATAATGCAATCGAAGTTGAGCTTGATATTCAAGATAAAATTAATGCAATTAATAGGTGAATTATCGTATAAATTTCTAATTTTATCTATTCATAATTTGATAAATTTCAAATTTTAGCAATTGTGAAAAATTAGATGTCTATTTGTATAAAGTACCGTTAGATCAACGTCAAAATGCCAAAATGCGTTGTGATCAATTAAAATACGATTGTCGACATTTACAAGCTGCTTTAACATCATCACAACAGAAACGTTTACGTCGTGAAGCTGCTGCAAATGAACGTGAACAATTATTGAATCGTCGTTTTACACCAAATCCAGATTTAACAACAATTAATATTGATTATAGTATACAACATCAAACATCATTACAGAATGCACATCGTGGTATTGATGAAATGTTACATACTGGTAGTAATGCATTAGAATCATTACGTTCACAACGTTTTACATTGAAAGGTGCACAAAGACGTATTATGGATATGGCGAATACGTTAGGTTTGAGTAATCATACGATGAAATTGATTGAAAAGAGGGCAGTTGAAGATAAATATATTTTGTTATTAGGGATGGTTATAACGGTTGTTGTGATTGTTTTAGTTATTATTTATTTTACATGACATTCCTAATAAAATTTTGGTGGATAATTTTCTGTTAAAACTACTCGTCTTAGTCAATCGATGCCATATAGTCGACTATAAATCCTTTTTAACTGTTTAGCCTGTTCCCAATTCCTCTTATTTGGCTTTTTGAATATAATTTCGACTTTAAATGTTTTATTCTGGCTATCTTCAGTATCTAGCGGTTTTGTTATTTTAGGGGTAAAGTATTTGTTATCAGTGTTATCACTATGAGTACTTGGCAGCAATACTGTGTACAGAATTGGCAATAAATTGTAAAAAATATTGCCTAGCACTACAGCTATTCTATGAGAAACTCAGCATACTGATAACATAGACCATGAGAGCACCTACATCAGTTGCTACTGCAAATGAGTCTAATCTGTAGATGTTGCAATATTAGTGGAGCATGTGTTTCTGCACAGCTTCAGGAACAACTGAAATTTGACACTACAGAGGATGCTCTCTCTCTCTCTCTCTTATAATTCAGAGACACCCAACTACTATTCAGAAGAAGACTTCTTACTTCTAAGGATGATCAATAGATTCGAAAAGGAGGACTTTATGTAAACCTAGAAGACTTGGAAGAAGTTGCTCTTCAATTGTAAGGGGTGACCACCTTCCCTGTAAAACATGGGCGCTGCTTAGTGCAAATTTCTTTTAGATGACATCCGTTGCTATTGCATAAAAGTCTAATCTGTAGAAGGTGCTGTAATGGTAGTGAAGCATGTGCTTCTCTGAGCAAATATTGATTTTGTACTGCTTATTGTGTTTTGCACAGCTCCAGGAACAACTGAAACCTAACTACAAAGGAATCTCTGCTATTCAGAAGAAGACTTTCTACTTCCAACGATGGTCAATGGATTCAAGAAGAAGGACTGTACATATGCATCTAGTAATTGACGTTTAATTGAAAAAGGCAACCATCTTCCCTGCCAAGTGCAAAGCAGCTGATTTTTGCGAATAAATACAAACTTTATTTATTTAAAAAAATTGTTTAAAAATTACAAAATAATAATTTAAGATCAATATTTTACAACATTAAGATAATTATGAGCACTTAACTTTATCATTTTTCTTTTTTTTTTAATTTCTTATGATAAAACTTTTTACATATATGTATTTTCATTAATCTACAGTCTAGGTATTGAAGACATTGCACTGGCTTGTTCATTATTCTGTGATGCATATTTCGGTCGACATACACAACCACTTTCAACTAAAACATAATCTTGACCTGTTAATGTAACCGGACCCAAAGGTATCACCAGAAACAAATAAGGTACATAAGTTTGTGTACATTCACCTCTAACAACATCACATTCCGAACTTTCGCAAACCTATTAAATCAAAATACAGTTAACAAAACAAAATAAATTCAATAAATTTTGCATATACTTCAAATACGACTTGTTGGAGTAGATCAGGGAATTTCTGTACAATCGTAACAGGTTGTCCTGATGTTAATGAAACACCATACATTGGAGCTGTTGTATTGTAACGTGTTTTACACAATCTTGCCGGTGTACCGGTACAAGTATTCGTTGGTGTCATATTCGTTGCCCTTGCTATTAAACAAACATACAAAAAATAAAATTGGTATTTTCTCAAGACTAATCACCGGATGTGTTTATTAACGAAACCATGTCAACAATCAAAATATTCCCATAACATGGTGACAATGAATTAATTTCGTCTAATCATCGGTAAATACAGGTGAGAAGAAATTCGCTCTTACATAAGTGTAAAGTATGCCATATTGCGGTTAATTTATTAAACAATAATACCGATTTATAAAACAAGTTAGTGCTGTTATGTAGAACTGTAACTTTTGTTGAATTTCTCACCTTTTACCTTTTACTATAACAATCCGTTATAATGTTTAGAAAATTGATTGATATCGGTAATTGTACCATAAATATAATTGTGGTGATTATCAATAAATAAATGAACCGTAAACCGTAATAAACTAATAGAAAACAAGATCAAATCGGTTCTAGTTTGGGGCCATATCAATTATTATTTAAAATAAAAAAACAACAACAACAACAGATGGATAATAATTTACCTGTTCTTGTAGACGACATCAACGGTGTTTTTGTATTAAAATCGTTAAAATTCAGTTCATGTGCTGTTAATAGTGCTTTCTGTGTTATAAACGGATCTATAGTTTTCTTTGAACGACCAGTACGATAATTTGCCATCCATGGATTTGATGAGCTACGGAAAGCTCGATCGATTGCTGCCCTAAATTCGTTATAAATTAATTAATTACAGTTTTATTTTAACAAAAAAATACTTACGTTGGATAAGGGTGATTATTAGGGCCGACACAGTCGGGAGAATCTGTTAATGCATCACCCCATAAATATTTCAAACCACCACCACCATCACATTTCGTTGGGAATTTGGCTAAAGTCGTCGTACTCAATATTGTTGTTATCTTCAATTACAATTAAAACACGTATAATTAATAAGTCAATCGCTAATGGTCACCCCTTAATCAACTCTATATGGGCTAAATTCAGGGGCGCCATTCATTCAATTACGAATCAAGTGCACATCAAAATGCTAAAGTATTATCTAATTATCGGAATCAATCAAGAAAATTGTTGGGAAAGTTCGTATGTTGACAAAAAAATGATTCAATGATTATATGTTGATGATGTTTCTAGGTTGTATGGTCAAGTTGTTACTTGAACATATGATGGTTTATATGTGGGAAAAGATATAAGAGAAAAGTCACGTTAATTGGAAATGTAGGCAATTAGGACTTTGAACTAATTGAACGTGTGAGACAATTGAATATTAATTATTGCATAATTTAAACGAATTTATTATTGTTGTTGTTATTATTAAGAATGAAGGCGCTCGTAGACTTGTCGTTACGCTAAACAATTTGTTTAATCATTTTTTGAATGAAAGCAAACATTGATTCTTCACGGTTGGTTTAATTAAAGTTTGTAATCTTGTTAGGAGAATAATTTCAAATTGTTATCAGTAATTATTGGGCGATTTTTTCGAAGACAAACATGATTATTCATAATAAGTATTGTATTAGTCATAATTTACCGTTTGTTGGGCTAATTTTCGATTTTATAGTATCGTTGAACCGATATACATATAGAGAATTTACAAAATATTTCCTCTTCGTATTCAATTTTCTTTTATTTTTCTGTGTTCGATAAATATAATTGAAGACGCTCTAGTCACTCAAGACGCAAGTTGTGAAGATATCGTTTATTCAAAGCGATATATACCTGATCGTTGACCTCATCATATAACTGTATATAATACCCGGACATTTATGTGGGCTGCCAAGAGGGCAAATATTTTGAATATCGGTAAATTTCAGTCAGTTGTTGTCGACTTGCATTTTGATGTTATTTTTAAACTAATTTTACAAAGAAAAACAAATACTTACAGCAAGGATAATTGTGTTGCGACTAAAAGCCATCTCACTAATATTTTAACTAAAATTTAATTAAGAAAAAACAGATAATTCGTTTGAATTTTTATAAATTGCAAAACTTTCTACAATCTTTTATATTTTCAAAATTTTCAATCCATATTTTACACTATTGGAACTTTTTTTATAGTTCTTGTAATGTTGTTAATTTCTTAGAAAAGACGTTTATTTGTCGAATTGTTTATCTGTTGGTAGTTTTTATTTAAAAACAAATTTGTCTGGTTGATGTATGCCAGTAGACTGACTTTGGTCTTGAACTTGTTAGGCGGAAATATTTTATTATGTAGTGTATAGGTATACAACCTGATGGGTGGGAAACAAGAACCAGAATATTGTGTTGTTCTTGATAAATCGTACAAGTGGGAGAAACTTACCCCATTCTTTGCTGCTTATCTTGTTCTCTTTTTTGATCAAATTAAACGGGGAAAAAACAAAAAAATAAAATAAAGGAAGATAATTACTGCAGACAAACCGGGTTATTGAATACAAAAATCTTTCTCTCACAAAGAAATTCTAGTGGTACATGATTGTTTTGTTTTGGTTTTTAATAATCAAAAATACACTCGAATTTGAGATTGTTGAACTTTAACAAAATTTAAAAGACGCGCTCTTTTTGAAATTTGCCGCGTTTAATGACAGTTCTACCAATCTTACAAAACGTAATAATTTGTTAAACATACATCTTGAAAACAGTATATTTGCCCATTTCTACCAATATTTCATTGTTTAATGCAAGTAATTTTTGTCTGTAGAGATAGAAATCTTTAAAGTACGTATAGAAAAATGCGCCATTTTTCGAATGTTTCGCCAACATAGAAAATTAATCTCACCCTAAAACTACAACAGAAAAAATTCAGATCATTACAGTTTTGTCTTAATATTAACCTATTTTCCAGGAATTTATCCAATTGATAAGTTCTATCTATCAAAAAAACCAAACTTATTCAATTTGATCAGAGTACTGAACTTATTTTTTTTAAAAAGCGCGCTTTTATTACCGTTTTGTTTTCAATGACGTCACCGCAGTACCAACAACCTAAAGAAATGTAATTTAGTCTGTAGGAATTATACCAGAATTCTCACACATAAAACAACAGTCCCGACATACTTAAAATTTATTTTCTTATAAACGTTATAGTTTTGTCTTAATAAGTTGAAATAGAGACAGTTTGCTGAATTTTGGGGGCTAAATTTATAAAAATTGAAAAGCCCGCCGTTTCTGGTCAGCCAATTAGATAGAATATCACTGATTTAATGTGATTAAATACCATGAGTGTGATTTTAAATTTAAGTAAATCATCTATTTCCTAATTATTATTGAAATTGGCGTATTTTATTTGAATTCTTAAATGTAAGAAGTAGATTAGAAAATTTGGGATGTTCCGTTTTCAACTATTGGTAACATTGGTCTAATTCTGTCAAATTTCCATAGTAAACATGTTTTATCAAATTTTCAATTTATTTTTATTAATAATTTTAATAAATACCACATATCCCCTCGAAATAGACCCCCTTGGTTATATCCTTTATTGTCCTTGTATGGGTAATACAATAATTCCATAATAAATTATTGTAATATTTACAGATAAATTTTAGGCCGGTTTGGGAATCAAGCTGATCATTTTTTAGGTGCTCTAGGTTTTGCATATGGTTTAAATCGTACATTAGTTTTACCACCATGGGTGGAATATCGTTATGGTCAACCACGATCAATACAAGTACCCTTCGATAGATATTTTAAAGTTGAACCATTACGTAAATATCATAAAGTTATAACAATGGAAAAATTTATGATTGATATAGCACCATATGAATGGCCTATAAATAAACGTATAGCATTCTGTTATATGAGTCGTGGTAATAATTTAGAGAATGATTGTAAAGCCAAAGATGGTAATCCATTTGGACCATTTTGGGATACATTTAACGTTGAATTTGTTGGTTCAGAATTCTATGGTCCATTACATTATGATACATATCATCATGATATGGCAGCGAAATGGACAGAGAAATATCCACCGAATAAATGGCCAGTTCTAGCATTTACGGGTTGTTTGTCTATTTACCCATCAATTATTAATCGATAAATAATGATTTTATCACTTATAGGAGCACCAGCTAGTTTTCCAATTCAAGAAGAGAATCGTGTCTTACATAAATATCTAGAATGGTCGACGGAAATTGATGAAAAAGCAAATAATTTCATAAAAACCGTACTACCGAAAGGTGCTTTTATTGCAATACATTTACGTAATGGTATTGATTGGGTACGTGCCTGTGAACATATACCAGAAAGTCCAAATCTATTTGCAGCACCCCAATGTCTCGGTTATCGTAATGAAAAAGGTAAAGCAACACAAGAGATGTGTTTACCAACAAAACAAACAATAATACGTCAATTAAAACGTATTATAAAAAATATAAATAATTCAGTTAATAATAATAATGATAGAACAATAAAATCGATATTTATTAGTAGTGATAATAATCATATGATTGATGAATTAAATATTGTATTAAAACGTTTACAAATACAATCATTTAAATATTATGATAATAATCCACATGTTGATTTAGCAATAATGGCTAAATCAAATCATTTTATTGGTAATTGTATATCATCGTTTAGTGGATTTGTTAAACGTGAACGTGATAGTAAGGGATTCCCATCATCATTTTGGGCATTTCCAACTGAAAAAAATATAAACAACCATAAAAAAGAACCCATAAAAGATGAATTGTGATCATAAATCAATAGGGTAAACAATGAGATCTCATTTGTTTTTTTGTAATAATAATTATTTATTAAATAATTTCTATAAGATTTGTGGAAATTTAGGTTTTCCCGCTACAAAACTATCATATCCTTGCATTTTTATTATCAATAAATGATAAAAGATGACGTATGTGCATGAATCATAGTGGTATTCTTTAAAAATCTGGATTTTTCGAGCTAATTCTCGAATTATAACACTAGTAGGCTTTGAAATTTGAAATCTATAAGTTGGCTGTGATAACATTTGGGTTATTATTATTATTATTATTATTGGATATTGCGTAATATTGATAAGAATTACAAAAGATAATACGTTGCTATTGTTTTTCGTATTATTAACCTTTATTTAAGACATTATCCACTATGAAATAATTGTAATAAAATCGTAAATAATTATTTTATTGATAAATCAACCATTTTTATAACAAAGAAATCTATATGACGACAACGGCTGCATATTATACGCAAGATGTAGTAGTAGTATGTAGTATATTTTTTCTATGACATCAACTTCCGCTTTTAATCAACTCTAATGTATAATGACAATACGGTTTAATTTTAATAGAAATTTGTATTAATAATCGTCTTAATTGTAATATGTTTATAACGCCTACATAGAAAATCGTTGATTATCGTAAAATTTCGTGTATTAACGGCAAGGACGTACGCTGATTGGTTGACGACACGTTGAAAGTAGGTTGTGACGTCACTAAACAAACCTATAAATATATGTGAACACGCAATCGTCTGCATTTTAGTAGAAAGTAGACGAGTGTTCAGGTGACGAATTGTGTTCTGATTTTTTTTTTGTCCCCATCTAATTAAATTTTTGAAAATTAGTGAAGAAAACGCGCGCGCGTTTCTTTATAACATTAATTAATTAATCTAAAAATTTAATTAAGTGTTCATTAAATAATTAATAATAAATGATGGCTAGTGAGGCACAACGTTTAATTGGTATATCATTAACGAAAATTGCACAATCTCGTGCACATCGTGGTGGCGTCAGTTTGCATAAGAATCTTCTTGTTGCTACTGTTTTACAAAAAGCACGTTATATTTTTATGGAAGAAGCCTATAATATGGTGCATTATCATCAACCACCAGCACCAATACAAGCACGACCAGTACCCGATGAAGAATTAGTCGGTTTAACAGCTGAAGAGGCCACAAATCTACCTGATAATAATACAATACAAGAATCATCATCTACTAGTGAGAATTTTCAAGAATTTCTACAAACAACAACAACATGTGTGAAATGTGCCGAAAATCAAAATAAAGAAAATCATCCACCTACCTACAATAATAATACTGCTACAACAACAACAACAACAACAAACGAATTAACTTATCTTGATCTTGATAATAAAAGCTCAAACATATTGAGAGAACGCAGTAATTCACCGAGTTGTTTGAAAAGACGACGTGCAGTCGCCGAATGGGAGATTGAAGAAGCTGTCCAATCAATCCTACCGAAACGTAGTAAACAAGAGGATGATGATAATGATTCGGTATTCTTAGATGATGCTACAACATTATCAGAAAGTGTTAGTAAAGAATTGGAAGATGATGAAAAACAACAACAGGAGACTACTACTAGTAGTAATAGTAGTAGTAGTGGAAGCAATACTGTTGTATGTGGCAGTGGTTCAGCTATGGAAATTGATAGAATAACATCTTTGGTGTCGATTTTTAGTTTTAGTATGGGAGGTGATGGTGGTAATAATAATAAACTCAACAGGTCTATGTCGACGCCCGATTTGTGTTCAGCTCAAGCAAAAGACGTAGGGGATACATTACAACAACGGCCATTTCTTGCAATGACCGTTTAAATCAATTATAAAATTAAAGAAAGAAGAAAACACAAAAAAAAACTGGACTTCCGTGATGATCTCGTCTCCAGCCTAAAACTAAAAGAAAACAACGAAACTACTACTGTTACTACTATATGGCGATTTTCTTTGCAAATACTTTGTTTTTTTTTTTGAAAAAAAAAAAATAATGAAAAATTAAATAAAATTGATGTGATAATTGTAATAATTTGCAAAGAAAATCGATTAGGTATTTGTGGAGGATAATACCAGGACCATGTGATAGTTTAATGTTAAATAATTGTATTTTTGTATAAAAAAAACAAAACAAAAAATTGCAAAAAAAAATTGTGTGTTGGGCAGATTTTTTTTTTAGTTAATAGATGATTCAAGTTGTATTTCAAAATTCTTTTTCTCGTTTTTGATTGAAAACATTCCATATAGTATACCTGGTGTTTACAGGTAGTCGCTACAACAATTGGCCCACAGTTTGTTATATTTCAGCCAAAGTTCTTATTGGCATCGATTATTCTACAACTTGAATTGTCGTCAATTTTTCTCTTTTTGTAAATAATGTTTTTTTGTGGAAAAAATTACGATAACAACTCCGTTTTAGGAGTTTCTAATTTTATTCTTGTACATATTGATTTATAATTATACTTTACAATTATTATAATTAAACCTATATTTCAAATAATAATAATAAAAAAAATATGTGGAATTGTTGGATTGTTTTAATCACCCCTAACACCCTTACCAATGGGTAGCACAATTTAAATTAGCGCCTTTACTTGTACCGTAGATCTGAAGATGCGGCCGCCAAGTAGCGGTGCTACCCCATCCATCCCACTAATCCTCGCTTATCCTATGATTTAAACCAAAAAAAATCTGAATGATTGCATCATGTTTTGTCTAAGTTTCACTTCTTATCGAAATATGCTGAATATGGCGTGATTTCTTCATACGATTTTTGATTGTTGTGCTGTTATCAAAATAATTCCATTGAACTTTGCACGGTGTTATCACGAATTGAATTTACGTCACCATCTCGTATTATCGATTCATTTTTATTTGTTCTAAATACTATTTGGATAACAACAAATTGTTTTAATACAGTTTTTGTTGTGTTTTTTTTCGAATGACTGACCTGGGGTAAATGCGTATTTTTGTACAATTTAGCATTCGAATGGAACAATATTGTTTTGACACGACCTATCCTAACACGTGACTGGAGGAATTTTAAAACTAACTTGTTCCACTGTTGGTGGATTTTATAAATTCTAAAGACTTATGTTGGGATTAATAAAAAACAACAACAACAAACATGAAAATCTATTAATTTCCAAGGTTGATAATGTCGATAGTAAAAGAATTCTAATAATGGCTTTAGGGTTTTTCAATTTGTTTCCAATTT
Source organism: Lydus trimaculatus (assembly GCA_037414755.1). Taxonomy (NCBI): domain Eukaryota; kingdom Metazoa; phylum Arthropoda; class Insecta; order Coleoptera; family Meloidae; genus Lydus; species Lydus trimaculatus. The sequence continues at coordinate 33,427 of JAZBGY010000018.1, forward strand.
AACAACAGGTTTAATTGCTTGTTGTACTAGAATCTATACATTTACGATTCCATATTATGTATTTCCTGGTGGCGTTCACCCTCAATTTTACTACAATATACACCAGGAAATCCCTCGTTTAATTTAATTTACATTCCTGTAAATACGTTGTTCTTTTCTCTAATTCAATTCCACCTATCTACAATGGTCCGTTTAAATATAAATTCTTTTCTTTGATTTTACGATGATGTTGTTGATGATGATGACAGTATAGGTATATGTATGTAAGTATAATACGAGTATAAGTTGATGGCGAATCCCGGTTCAGCGTACGGACCATGATGGTCAACGACCGAACTGGACTGATGTTGATGGTGGCGGATGGTCGGTCGGTCGGTCGGCGGGGCTCTCCTCTATTTCTCCTTCTAGATGGTGGTCGTTCCACACACACCTTTGCTGCAACAGGAGCAGTAAACGATTCTTAAAACCTGTCGTTCTGCTTTCCTCATCTATAAGCAACAGGTTATCTCTGGCAAACACCTTCGTCTTCTTCGTCTATTTGAAAATGTCTCTCAACACGTTCACCTCCAACAACAATAACAAACAAGATGCTCGTCTCTTCTCCACATGACTCCTATAGTTATGATACGATCAAAGAGAATTTTGTGTAAATCTTACAAACTACTCATCCATAACACTATAATCGGGCACGTTTCTTTCAACTTTTCCACAACCGCAGGTATGCCGAAATTCGTCAATGAAATGTAGTATAGTGGAAAACGCAAATTTTGGCATAATCTTCTAATGTCGGCAATATTAAAACAAAAAAACCAATTGGTAGTCAAAATTCGTTCGTCTATTACCACAAATTTGAGAAATACTTCTTAGAACACCACAACTACGAGGATATTATATCATCAGATTCTTTTGTGATTGATTCATAAATATTGAAAATATTCAAAGATGGGGGTGTGTCATTTCCGATGGGATGTTTTGTATTTTAAATAGGATTTTTAAGGTGTAAATCAGATCATCACTAATTACTCATCATAGATGATTGGTCATAATGAACGCATGCATGTGTACATACGAAATATTTGGTTTAATAAGAGCTGCTTACTCATGTCTGTTATACATATACATAATAATGATAACAACAGTCTAACAAATGAATCACTTCTTCTACTGAACAGGGGAAACAAACAAATTACTGGAAGGGTAAAGTGTTAGTGTGTATTCGGGTAAATCACATACTAAACAACCCTTTTGTTGTTCAGGTGAAAATTTCCAAAACTTATATCTATTTGTATATTGTTTAATAGAAGTAGTTTTTTTTGTGTCATAAAAGTGCATTACCCTTGTCAAAATCTTTACGTAATGCGTTTAGAATTCTAAATGACCCATTATAAACAAACAGTAACGGTTTTACATAATACAAGTCTATACAGTTGTTCTTTTTAGATTTTTATTATATTTCTTTTAAATAGCAAAGAATGCAATTTTATTTTTAACAAAATCCACACCAACTTTCACCTAAAATGACGTCATAATTCTTCCGGAAGTTGTTACTATTTTACAACTAATTTATAAAAGAGAGAAAAACAAGAAACGCTGCCAACGGCAGTGGCGCCGACCTTGTATATGCGTCGAAACGGTATTTCAAATAATTTATACGTTTTCGATGGAACTCTTTTAATGTTTTTGGTCCATCATTTTCACTTTGTTGTTTTCAAAAGAATCAATGATTTTTATTTGTTACCCCCAATAACCCTTTTACCACAGAACAGTTGACCGTTGGAAATGGCAAAACAACGATTCGATCAAGAAAAAGTTTTTTGGTCTGTTTTCAAGAGACGGACAGGTGTATTTTACACCTGCATTTAAGCCACCCATTTGTAAGACAGGTGAAATGCAAGAGAAACTTGACTACTAGGCCACATCTTGTCCTGTTTCAACATTAATATATTAAATGTAATATGGACAAGGACGTGAAACTTGGTATTGTTATTAACGATTGTTTTGTTGTGTTATGATTTGGCCGTCACAAGGCCTTATGCACCTGTGCATTAAATTGATGCATATAACGAAATTATGAATATTAATTTTTTTTATTTTTTTTCAGTTAAATATAGGGTGAATGCGGGCGATATAAAGATGATCTTCCGGTGAATAGATCCCGTATCGATTGATCAATTTTTTGTTTTTTAAAAAGACATCAATTTTATTTCACAATAAAAAAAAAACGGTGGTTTAGGTGTAGTTTTTGTACGTAAGGGCAAAGGTAAATGGATCAGATTTCACTTTCACTTGTCCATTTTATTGTAGAGATTTTGTTTATTTATAAATTACGTATACAAAATTAATGAAAGATTTATAATATTTGCATTTATGCAATTTTCCTTTCAATTAATATTTATATTTAACGCTTTAAAGATAAACGGTATAGTTCGAACATTGAACTTGTAATTTACAAAAAAAAACATAAAAGAAAACGAAATAGTAAATTCCTTAGAAACAATAGATTTATCCATGATGAAGTTAATAAATTAGCATTTAATTATTTTCAGATAATAAATTAGAGTAAACAGACGTGATCGTAGTAAAAATTGTGAATTTTTAATTATCTGTATATACTAGATGTCCCATTTAAACATCAACTTTTAGATAACCAAAAAAAAGCTCGATGTTATCTAAATTCATAAAAAAAAAACAACTAAAGTGTGATAATATACGGAACATTAACATGAATTAATTCTGTTCTACATAAGTACAGTGGCGTCGCAATCTTTTTTGTATTGAACTAGGAAACGAAATTTATCGTACAATTGTAGTTTACTTACGATCAGATTAACGTTTATTAATAAAAAATTACAATTAATATGTAGAATGACTCAAAATCGTTAGATAAGAGTTGAGAAATCGAATTGAAAACTACATCATAACAACGCTGATCAAAATAGTTGTTCAGTTGAATGTTTATCTAAAGCCTAATCTACACGGAGACACATTTTGTAAGCACCAAGTTGTCGATAGCTACTGTCAGTACCGTGTTTGTGTTGTCCATTCAAAATTAAAATGTGGCACGTGTAGACGTGATTTATGGTGAGTTGGTTTGTTGCGTATTGAACCGTTAACTGATTTTGTGTTGCCAACTGTCGTGTAAACAGTACTGGCAAACTGTGTATCCTCATAGACTAGTGCTTAAAAGTCCTACACTAGCAACGATTTATCGTACTGCACGTGGAACTGCAAACCGTAGGTAGCATCGTATGGCTTGCAGTTGCGTCATTTTTTCTACACACATTGCAACACATCGTACTGCTGCAGTTCAGATTGTTGCAGACGGTATATGTCGTGAACAGCAAATCACTTAATCAATTTGCCTAACTCGTACAACTTGCGTTCAAACACGACTGTTGAAACGATACTTTATGGAAGCTTCGTACTGCAACCGATTCGATCACCGCTTATTGCAAAACATCCAATTTGCCTATCTATATGTAACGATTTATCGTCACTGCAGCAGTTTCGACCGAAGTGTAAATTTTATAATCAACTATAGGTCCGCTCTATACTTATCAATTCAAGGGTGTCATAAAGTTTTTGTGAACCAATAAAACCCTATTGGTAGTGACAACACTGATCCTATTTACCAAATAAAGCAATATAAAACTACATTATTTTGTTGTGTGTTTAGAATTCTTTACATGCAATTACATCAATGGTTAAAGTACATTATGTAACAGAAATAACAGAAAAATGCTACGAAAACTATGATTTATCACAGTATAAAGCAGATTTATCCATAGTTAGGGCCTGTTTTTCTCGCGCAGATCACGCGCGCTAAGCCTATGCCCAACTATGACGTGCTGTAAACGCGATGCTGTCACAGCCTGTGCACGTTTGCACGCGTTCATGAATTGACAAACGCGCAGATACGTCGATACAGACGTGCTGTAACTGCGAGTTTTTTTGGCAGACTCGTCAACAGTAAGAGCCTACGTAGACGACGTCTTTTGCACGCGTGCTAACCGCAACTAAGACGTGATGCAGTCGTAGTCTGTGAACCTTGCACAGAATTGACAAACGCGCAGATAGACAATACAGACGCATTGCAACTGCTAGTTTTTTATCAGACTTTTTGCAACGGGATGCTTTTGTATCGTGTTACATGCGCATTGCTATCGATACAAACGCAAACAATCTGCTTCAACGAGATTTTCACTCGCGTGATCTGCGCGTATAAAAGACGTCGTCTACATAGGCCCTAAATTTCAATATTATTTGCATTTAATTAATAAAATGAAACAAATTTAACTTGACTATCTTAAACGAAAATAGCGTAAAATGGGAAAAACAGACTCTGATGACATTTTTATGTTTGAAACGCAACGACAATATTAGCACTAGTCAGGTTGAATTTGTTTAACTATAGTTTAAAATGAATTGTACAGATTGTTGGGAAATTTTTAGAATTAAAAATTCGAGGTCTCTATACTGTGACATAATACGTATTATCATCAATATTTATTTAATTTAACATTAAACACTTCCGGGGTAATTCGGTTTTACAATTTTCCTTATCAATGAACAAAGATCAACAAAATTTTTGACAATTAAGCATTCTTCATTATTAGATAACAATAAGGTGTAAAATAAATATTTATACAACATTTATCCCCAGATTTTCACTGTTTAGATGAAATCAAACATTTCCACCACCTTTTTATATTATTGGAATATTTGAATAAATTTGAAAAATACCAAAAAACTTTAGCAAATCTTTATGATTAAACACACAGGGTGGATTGTAGATGATTTGAAGAAGCCTATTTGCCAGATGTCAAGTCGGCTGCAATTTTTTATAACCACCACATCCCCTTATTTTATGAGACTATATACAGACGTGTGCATACATCTTATTTCTAAATATGATTTAAATATTATTTGGGCATGATTTTTTCCGTATTTACTCAATAATTGATAAAACATCTAAAAATAAATTAATCAGTTAATATCAGTGTGAACAAATACTGATAATATAACAACGTTAGGGTTTTAAATTTTTGTTTAAGCAATACCACCTACAAATATTATTATTTATTGTATTGGCAAGGTCGAGATGTTTCCACAAAACTGATTAGTTGCTTCAAAATAACAACAGGATAAAATTATAAAAAACGTGGTCATCATGTCAACGACACTCTATGACCACAAGTATGGAATTTTGCGGTATTGGCCAATATGACTCATGATTATTTTCAAATTTTTCTAAATATAATTGGAACCTTTTTTTTAAATAAATAAATAAATATCGATATGGATTTGTATATAAATTGTTGCTCTCATCGAGAGCCACTTTCTCTTTTGCCAATACAGATTTCTAATCTAAAATAGAGTCCTCATTTACGATTTCTTTGTTTTAAAATCAATACGATTTTATTATAAATTCTCGATAGTTTTTTTCGTTTTTTTCTTATAAAAAAAATAAATAAATAACCATGTATCAGATGGCTTCCTATCGATTCCCATCACCATCATCTATCTTTATAATATAATAAGGGTGAGACGTGGTTGTGTTCAGGTATGAGGGGCCGTTAGTTTATACCCCCCTAAAATTGTGTGTGTGTATAACCGCTCTTATTCTTTTTATTTTCGGATATCCGGTCGACACTCTCATGCCCAACAACAACACATCCGGTGGTAGTAGTTAGTAATAAGAGCCAATAATAGTTTTGATGCAACGGAAAAAGTGTTTTTTTTTGTTTCGTTTTAAACATTTAAAAATCGAATTATAATGTTGGTTATTTTGCTTTAATATAAATACATAAGTCGATTATGTGGAAAAAAGGCCTTGGACTTTGGCGGGCATAACAACAATTTCACGTCTCTTTTCAATAAATTAAATATTCCATGAATCTAGATAGAGATCCATCAATAACACTATATGTACTACTGTTTTGTTTTTTTTTGTTCTCTATATATTATTAATGTTAATAATAAATAAAACCGGATTTTACTAGAGAGACTTTTGATAATTTTATTAGTTTTGTAAGCAAGAAATTGTATGAGGAAATTGTTGAATTAAATATTATTTAATAGTTGAACAGACGAAATAATCAAATTGTGTTTTCTTTTTTTTTAATATTTTCATTTTAAATACATACAGGAAGGTCATAGAAATTTTTTTGATATAAATTAACCTTGTCCTTGGGGCTTGGTATTGAATAATTTAACACTAAACTAATACAAATACCAACTAATTGTAAATAGTGTAGATAGATACTGACATGTTAATGGAATCTTCCATTTAATTTATATTAAAATCGATTTAAAATCAAATAATTATACACTTTTACTCTAGTTAAATAAACTAGAAATATACCACGTCTATTCTAAGAAGACCGACTTGACTCCAAACCAGTCAAACCATTCATATGTGGGGCAATTATGTGGCTTTAACCAATAACAATTTATAATACTCCAAGTCCCCTAATAAATTCTCGGTGTTCATTGGCCGTGACTGTAGCGCGCTTATTTTCCACCATTACAACATGATGTAGAAGCGATCATTGTGTAACAATAAGGCATTTTTTTTTAATACACGCACAATTAGGCTTCCTAAATTTCGACTTATAGTCGACCTTACGTGTTAAATCAGCATTACATTCTCTGGATATTTTAATAATTGAAAATAAAAGTGCGGATAAAGGAATTTAAGGCTGATTTGGGCCTAATTGTAAAGATTACCTAGGTGTTTTCTACAACAGCAGGGCAACAGGAACTCCTTGCCAGTTTTTTGCATAATTAACGGTAAAACTGCATAATTGTTTCAAAGGTAATTATTTAAGCTCTTGCGTTTTAATTATAACTTTAGTGTAAGTAAGTTGTACACGAAGGTAAGTATGTAGCTAGTGTTTTGCAATGTTTATCTGTTTGAAGATTTTAACAGGTAATGGCTTTAATTCAAAATTTTTAAGATGTACCTACGTGTTTCTCTCATGTTTTTACTGTATTTTTGGCAAAATCAGTAAGCTGTTAGACTATTTTTTTGAACTTTTACTAAAGGTTCCTTATCAATGGCATTTATGGGGGCTCTGCATGTTCAATTATTGGTTTATTTTTCTTATTAGATATATCTTCCTTTTTAAGTTCCAGCCTGACACCTATACAGTATTTGAACAATATAGAAGGACATTTGTAGCTAATTTAGAGATATCGATAACAATTTGAAAATGTTGTGATACAGTATGCAGCAGCAAACTAGATACATAGAGGAAAGCATCAGTTATACCCACTCTCATTTCTGTCATATAGAAGCGTGATTTGGCGAGCCTGGCTTGTGGAGGTTTGGCCAGACTTGGCTCATGGTTGATATTAACACGACACGTGTGAGTTTGTGGTGTGTGATTGGTGTTGGCTTGGCAAGTTTTTGCCAGAGTCTTGTCAATGTCGTAGTCCAGTTTAGTTCAGTTGATAAAACATAATGAATAATTACTTATTATGAAAAAAATTATCACATTTATCAACGACAACGATGAGCCGAGCTTGAGGAGACTCACCTGCTCTTTGACTCGTGCCAAATTTACCTACAACTGAAGGGAAAGCAAAGCACAAGTCATCACGAACCGAAACCGAGTGAGAAATGGTTGGCGCGCACGTTCGCTTGGCGGATGGTTAGCTGAGCTTGGCTCGTGGTTCGTCAAATCACGCGCAGTAGGATCTCGGCTTAAGAACGTCGGTTGTTGACGCCACACCTACCTAGTTCAGTTTGAATACATCACGAATACATTACGAAATTTTTCTTAAAGAACTGTGGCACATTTCAAGGCAACTGTATCACATAAAGATCGATACTAGAGATGGGTGGCGCCAACAACATTTCTGGCTGTATAGGCTCTCAGCATGAGATGGTGTTGATGTTTTTCAGTATGTACCTATTTTGCAGCCGCATACTGTATACAATCATCGATTTGAATAGAAGAAACCCTTAAGGGAGATTCCACTGTATTAGAAGATTTAATTTTACTTTTTCGGATGCTATCACCGATTTCGATTAGCATTTACCCCTAAATTAGGGAATAAAACAATTTTAATCTATTATTATAGGATGTGTTGCGTTACAATCATATTATTTAAGGTAAACAGATAATGTAAAGGAAGAGGAAAGGAAAAACTCGTTATAATCTCTTCTATATCCAGTGAGAGAGTGTGTTTTTACCAAAAATGGAAATTTCTCCATTTAAATCACAGTTTTTCTAATCGGATCAAATAATAAAATAATTCACAGATTCTACAATAAAGGGGAAAAAATCAAAACAACAGATCATCTCAAATTTGTATCAGTTCATCCCCTATTTCTAACATTATTGGAAGGATATTTGAATTATTTTTGTTATGAAAAACGTAGTATTCGTTTCACTTTTTAATTTTTATTATAAAAGATCTATTTCAATGTAAAATCTTTAATTGTTGCTGTTATTATTATTATTATTTATAAAAAATCAAGTGAAAGTATTTCGATCGAAGCAAAATAAAATTAATTTAATAATAAAGTCCTTGATATTTTATAAAAAAATAATTCCAATTTTATTATTACATAATCAATAATAGAAGAGAATATAATCAAAACTACACCTCCTCATCATATATGTTTTTCTCCATACTGTTTCGAGAGTATTTATT
>JAZBGY010000018.1:42167-69998 GCA_037414755.1 Lydus trimaculatus
AAAAATTTGAAATATGTGTGTAAGCATAAATGTTTACGTAACATTAAAACTACTCTCTCTTTATAATACATCGCCCACATTTCAAATTTTCAACATTAAAAATTTTTCATTTCAAAATAACAAAAGTAGAGATCGTACACCGATTTGTAGATTTTTGTATAAATCTCTACACATTTGATTGGAATTTTCTACCTGTTTGAACAGGTAGACGCGACACTTTTTTTACTTTTATTTTATTCAAAATTAAACACGATATATTCGAATATCAATGATTATATCAATTATATCGATCATCTATGATGGTTGGTACTTCTGTACAGACTTTGTTTGATTATTATTATTAATAAATTCAAGTGAAGCTGTTGGTCATGATGATGATGATGATGATGATGATGATGACGACAAAAGAGAGAGCAAGGTCGTTTAGTTTTGTTTGGCAAAACAAGAAACCGAGTCATTGACCAAAAAAAAACAACAAAATAGTGGTCTACAATCTTTTGTTATAGTAGCTATTTAAAGATTATTTTGTTAACTAAAGATTCTTGATTTTAACTAAACAAATTTGGAAGTTTTATCAATAAATTCATGATAGCAAAACTATAATCGACCTTCGATGACTGAGTCATTCTTAAACTAAACGTTTCTACATATTCATGATGCTGAACTCAGAGTTCACCTGGTTTAACAATTACTTAGTAATAGTTATGGTTTATTTCACCAATTACAATTGTTTATAATTTTAATGGAATCATGATTAATTTTCCAATGATCTAATTGTTTAGATCATGTTAATTCCATAGAATTTGTCGATAAATAAATAAAGACCCAAAAATATAAAATACACACACATACATATAACAATGAAAGGTAGGAGGGTTATAAACGGAAGGGTCAGTATATTTCGACAAGCCAACAATCCCTCGTCTCTTTTATTATAGTTTATTGTATGATTGAATCATGCCCCTATATGTATGATGATAAAAGAATGACTCACTGTGGAATTGTTACCCCATTGATTCTTACATCATCATCCTATACTGATTATATAATTATAGAAAACAACTAGTTGCATTTTACAATTGTTGTTAAAATGGAGGGAAAAACAAAATGATCAAAATTTGGTGGCAGCGCTATTTTTATCTAAACAATTTTCATTAATCAATCCGTTGTTTGTTATTTGTTATTGTTATTGTTTATAAAACAGGTCGGATTTTCAAATAAGATTGTTAAAGAATGATTATAGTGAAAGGTATACTTTTGCGGTGAACTCTATTGTTAATAATTATGATAGAAATGGATTGACATGAGTGGAAAGCGTGACTGTTCAATCATCGTAATATTATAAACTATTTTTTTATTTTTTTTATTTAATTTAATCGTTATCATTGTTTTTATATGTAATAGAATTTAATTATGATAACCGGAAAAATGGCCTTGCTTTAATTATTTGTCTGTTATCAATTATATCCCGTATAAACTGAAGTTGAATTAAATTAAAACTTTTCGAAAAATTTCCAAAATACCTCTTTAAACCGACCAATTTAATGATAGCGGATTTAGGAAATAATGTCTCGTATTTCCGGCATTTTAACTTTCTAATTTGACATGTGAAATTCTTTGATAGTCGCGGTCTCGATCTCTATTTCTAATTTTTTTTTAAGCTCATCTTAACACTAAATAGAGCTTGACAACTTTCAATTTTGTGAGAGGTATAAGTAGCCATCATACAGAGCTTTTACTGTAAATTCGTGGTGTTTTTATTTTTGTATCAAACTACACCATCGTGATATCATTCAAGTAACACTTGTTAAGAATTTAACAAGTTGTTAACTGCTGATTACACGATTTGATGGTGAATCAAGAAACATATCATTGATGTTAATCATCTGGTTAACTTAATCAGCTTTTATGAAATCTGATCCAAATCTAGTTTTGTTATAGTGCCTTTTCTACATTTCAACTCGATTAATTCGTTATTATTGAACAACCTGTTTCGAATATGCAATAATTAATTTTGACAACTCTTAATTGGTAAACGTTTAATTAATAATCGGATTAAATTGATTTTTAGTCATCAGATATGTTGTTTTTTTCAATATTTAGACGGACAGTGAGTCAAATATTTTAAGGGAGACATTTCACCCTCGCCCCCATTTACTACCACGTCACCGACGGCCCATCTGCTTGTCCATGATCTGTATGTGTGTATACGTGCATATTCCTCTCCCGTCCAGAACAAACCAGACGGTAAGTGCACGTGCCATTGACTCATTCATTGTTGTTTGTTATTATTATTATTATTATTGTCATCATCAAGGTTGAGGAAATGCAGGAAAATCTAAGGGTGTTGGATTAACAACTGTAAAAATTTGTGATAACAAAAAATAGAGATAGAGAGATTGTTTCCATCAATTTTAATTCTCTAATTAATGAAGAATAGGAGGAGGTGTATGTACCAAGAATTATTTTGCAACAAGTCCGTTATGTCGTGATCGTATTGGGCAATTCGTTGTGGTTCAGCTGTTCTTGTATTTTATATAGAAATGTTATACCTATATGTACCTGTGTGAATGTATACCTATAACAAACAGTACAAGGTTCAATGCGCACCGACCGAAAGTTATGTTGTTTATTTCTCAACAACAACAACAACAACCAAATGTCTTAACAGCGCAAACTCTTTATAACAATTAGCTTGATATTGCATCATAATTGTATATTTTATCATAATTTTTATTAAACAATGATAATAATGATAAACCGGCGTTATATAAAACTTTGATTTTTATTGTTGTTGTTGTTGTTGTCAACAATAAATTATTCATTCATTAATTTTTGCAATTCCATTACAAAATGATTCAGTTTTTTTGCATTATTATCAATAATATTGTTATCAATATGTAAACGTATGTGTCACACAATACAATTCAATGTCATTGTCCGAATTTGTTGTTGTAACAAAAATGGAAAGTTTTACAACAATATTACACAATCCTGTGCAGATCTTGTATCACACCACCAGATCCTTTGTAACTCTTGATGCAATAACTGTCGAAATACTGTTTTATTTAACAAAAAAATAAAAATAAAATAACACAGCCGGACTTCTTTTGAACTGTCTGCTTTATATTTTGCACAACCAGAGGAGCTCCTGCAATTTTTTTTTGCATAATTGCAAGACTAACTGTAAAAGCTGCACGATTCTTTTGAGTTGCGTCTTCATCGTAGTGTAATCGTGAAATTTACAAGAATGCAAATAGAGTAATCTTTTGTAATGTTGGAGATCAAGATTAGCCTTGAGAATGCAGAATTGTGTAATAATCTATCGTAAAGTTAAAAATAGCATTTTTAATTTTAAACAATTTTGAATAATGATTGAAAAACATCATTTTTCATACGCGTATAATAATTCTATTCTATGTTGTTAAAGATGTGGCTGATAACGCATGATAAATAGCGGCAGAATGAACTTGACAGATCCGTTACGTTTCTTTAGATTTCATTATAAAATGTGGTTTTTAAACAAATTAAAAATAGATTTTATCTACTTTTAACATCACTGAAATTAACGTAATTTCTACTACGATTTGCTAGCGCACATTTTTAAATGTCTGTAATACGATGTGCGTTGTAAGAAGTCGAAATTTTGTTAATTTACAAGGAAATCCTCTTATAATTTGATAATTGAGTTGTTTTATTTGCAATTCTCTTCTATCTATATGTCAAGGTTTTGCAAAATTTTGGACCTTCATTTTTTTCATGCAACAATAACTCTACTGCATCATTATGCATTTAATCTAATTTTTTTTTAGATCAAGGTATTGGTTTATCTATCAAAAAAAAAACAGAGAATCGATTTAATTTTAATAATTCGTGTTCAATAATACAGTTGTATTGAATAGTATAAAACATGTTAGATTCTAATATAAGTTCATTGGAATCGTTTAGGTATTTGTGTGTTCTCAACTCGAAGGAAAGCTGGAGGCTAGTTATAAATAAAACTGACAGCTGCAACCTTATAAGGTAAACCAACCAGCTTTCACCCGATAAAACTATAAATGAGAAAAATTGTGTGTATAAATACGGGATGCATGTATTATATGTGTTGAACAAAATAAAACAAGTGCGAAAAGTAACGCTCAATCTAGTAGCAGATCTAAGAAAACGCACTTGCAAATTTCAATCTGCATTTACGCCAAAAAGCTTGAAGATGTTCGGATTAGAATTTTTAAATTAGCAAAAACTGAGTTTCCTTCCTGGGGAGTTGCATTTTTTGCAATACTGCATTACAGTTGTTTTTTTTTTTTTATTCAATAATTTAAGATTTCCATCATGTACTTCCTTACCTCTCCCCAAAACTCTTTCAATTCTGCTGAGGTCAACTATTCCAACTAAAACAATTCTGGTGTGTACTGTAGACAATAAGCGCGATAGTAGCTTTGTAACTTACATAGTTCGCTGCCTAAAACGCTGCAAATCGGAAGTTCCGTCAGAGGATCTTTTGGCAGATCATTGAACTTCTTCTATTTTTTTGGATTTGAATTTCTAATAGTGTAAGGGTGATATTAGACGATCTGGCAAAATCTGTCGATTTCAGTAGGTACATTATACGTTCAGATCAAGCGCTCAGATAGGTATGTCTATGTCAGATGGAGGCAAATATCTGTAGGAACATAACTACCTACTCAAATCTACAGATTTCTGCCAGTCTAATATCACCCTAAGATTTTAAGAACGTTTCTACATTCCTGTTGTACTTTTTTCTCAAATTGCACTGAAACTATATGATTATCCCAGAATACCCAGGAACTTTCGCTAATTCTGGATTTCTTAGTGATTGTCCAAAATAACTCAAATAGTACTTCGGGAATGGAATCTTAAAATCTAGCCTTCCTGTATTTCAAGATTTTGTCAAAGATCTACTCTTTATGACAATGGTGGCGAACCTTTAGTATTATTAACTTGTGGGTCACTAAGTCAGTGGCGTCACTTGGAAAGGTTAAATGGAGGATGGTTAAAAACTACTTTTTTTGTTTATATAAAAAATAAGCTTATAAAAATCAACGTGTGGGTCATTTAAAAAGCCTGCATGGGTCAGTGTCTGACCCGCGGGTCATAGGTTCGTCATCATTGCTCTATGATATATTGTTCGTTGCGAAAATTTCCCTAGTTTTGATAAGGTCATCTACTTCAGTCCATGCAGTGGCGGATCTGCCATATTTGGGGTCTAAAGTTATTAACGATTTAGGAACACCTGAGCTAAAGAAAATAACAGTTAATTGTACGAAACCTGTATTTTTTGCATTACATAAGCACTTTTAGAGACCCATAGACCTTCGGGGAATGACGCTTCTAGCGCCATAGTAAATCAACTTCTGATTCAGTCTTTAACACCTTAAACAATCCTGTGCTGTGAACAATAGGTCAAAAGTTTCAAATGTGAAGCTATTTAGAAGGTTTTTGGTGAATCTGCAGCTGATTAGTTTTAGAATTTAGAAGTTCTCCCTTCAGCCGTAGATTGAGTTTCTAGTTTTATCTGTTGCAGTTAGAACCAGTGATGGTTTTTTATAATTTTCTTAAATCGCGTTAGATCTGAAATGTTTCCGTTATTCAATAAGGGAGACTTTTATGGATAATCGATACAGAGCAGCAACTACCTTCCTCTATCCGATATAATTGTACGAGAGTCTTCCAGAATTTTCAGTTGTACTCCAGAACTTTCTATCATTTTCTAGACATTTGCAGAACATTCTACAATCGTCAAAAGTGATTACAAAAATCTCTGGAATACCTCGAAAACTTGTTAAAACTCTTCGATTTCTGTTACAATAAGAACGTAGAATATTCCGGTTAAATCCACCTACGTCCTGAAACGACGACCACTTACCTCATTACATAATTGAAACCCTATCAATTCACCTTTCTCGATAATTTTCTGGTACAAATATCGAGTTTTCCAATTTTTTTAAAAAACATTATTCGTAACAATAACAACAACAACAATAATAATAGTAATAATCAAGGTATTGCCAACAAAACAAAAAGAACGCGTCACGGGAATTGCACACAATAATTTCACACAAATTCCCCACATTGTTCTTATACCTGAAAATCAAACAATCAAACTCAATCAACATGACTGACATTATTTATTTATTTTTTCATTCCTTTTTTGTGACAAAATTAGAAACAATTTTCTTGTCGAATAATTGTTGATAGATTTAAGAATAGAAAAATTAGTGGATTATTGTTTAAACAACAACCCGTTAACATAATAATAATAATAATAATAATACTACGAAAAGTACAGTTAGGAAAGCCTTGAATAATAGTTATAAAAGTCATGTGGAGAGGACAGAAAAAATCTAATTTAATGACCTTCATTCCGTTACATCATCATCATCATCATCATCATACTCCACTGCATCATTATTTATTTTACAACAATTAAATTCGGTGATTCCCACCCCGTAAATGTCGAATTCTGTTGATTGGTGTGGATATGTGATTCATATTGATTCGTCCATGATTGATTGATTGATTGATTGATAAACTGGCCATGAAATTTTTGTTGGATAAAACATTAAATAATTCTTCATCCTTACATGGTTGAATTTATTGAAATTTTATTCAAATCATGCGAATAAATCGAGTGTATACCTATATATATATGCAATTTATGCGTAATTAATGATTCATTAATAAAAATTAAACATTAAACCGACGATATACTGATATCAAAATGGAATATATGTTCGTTCGTATATGCTTCTATCTATGCAAGTGTATACACGTTTTATCAAAAAAAACAGTGGTTCGCCTTGAATGAGCTCATTGTTAAGAAATGCAGACACAGTCGTCCATAATATTCAACAAGAAGAAACTTGGATTAGAGACAACGAAACAATTATAACGAACGACAGAAATTTGTTGATAATAAATCGGATATAACGAACGATTTCCTGGGTTTTATTTTTATTGCTATTCAACTATTTATGTTTTAATAAATTCAAGGGTGGATTATATTTAGATTTCAATCGAATTCTGTAAAATCCCAATCAATAAAAAAATAGATCTCCCATGGGAAACTAGCAGATCGTCTCTTGAATTTTGCTGGTATGTTTTAAAGTTGCGTTTTTTTGTGAACAAATTAAGCCTTCTACCACCTACGAGAATTTCGGATAAATATTCTATGAATGAGTCGGAGAAAGTTATTTTTAAAAGAATCTCTAATGACGTCAAGCGTCTCGACGCCGTTTCCTTTCCTACCTATATTTACAATACAAATATAACTTGGAATATTTCAAATTTTTTTTTATTCGCTCAAAAATTAAGGGTCACTATATATTAAAAGACAAAAATGATGATTTTTTTGTTGTTGTTATTTTATAGCAGACAAAGTTTATAAATTATTGATGACAATGCGCAGGATTCGATGGAATGACGTCAGGATAACACAACACGCGACCAGATCAAAGAACTACCAATGTCAAAGGGTCATCTGGTGTCATTTTGCATATGGTCTCACAGACAAAAGATACCAACAAGCGTTAGCGCGGATCTTGGACAATACAAGTGATGACTGCATTCCTATAAATTGCATTAATAATAATAAAAATAATAGAGAAAAAAAAAGACAAAAATTCCCTAATTACGGATTTCCTTAATTAACCATAAAGATTATCACGCTGAATATGGTCGATGAACACGTGATTCCAATACGGAATTCCCGTGATTCAAATGTTAGATCACACTTTTTATGGTTAAATAGATAGAATAGATAGACAACGATAGATGAATGCCAAATATTTCTCTACACTTCTATGGTCGGCTGACGTCTGTAGTTGACCTCGGTTGATCTGCGTAGATTTTCACCTTAATCTCTTCCCTTATAATTGTTTTAATTTTAATTAATCGCAAATAACCACCACTTTTTAGGGGATAATCTAATCGATTAAGGATAGGGTTCATCTCGAAATAATGCAACAATTAGCGTGGATAAAAATTGTGTCACTGAACTAGTTCCAATGCAATTTGAATCATTTGAGATTATTGTTTGGGACACTCTGTATATTCACCGATAACAAGTGGACTTTTACAAATATGGTAGTGTTGACAGCCCACGACCACCCACAGGTATTTCAACATAATCGTTATTTTATTTTGAATAGATAGAGATAGATATAGTTTTCCGATATAATGGGTGTTTTTTGAATTTTATTTGTTGATCGTACTAGAGAATTATTCACAAGTAGGACGTTAGGTCGTTTCTAATTTCATTTCGTTTTTGCCTATATAATTGCCTCTACTACATATACAGGTGAAAGTCGTGAAGGTATAAACTGATGCAAACTATCGTAGAAGTTTTTCTAATGTTGTTTTTTTGTATTCACGATTGAAGAAAAACTGTTATTTTTCTGTTGTGTGTGTAGATTAGTGTTTAGTTGGAGGATAAATAACAGGACTAACGATCTAATCGGAAAGTGTTCAAGAATCAACAGAATAACATAAATCTCGATAGCCAGTTGCAAAGACACACACAGATCTTTCGGTATACATACAAGACGCTCCATTTAACAAATTAAATATTTAAAGGCGGATCCAGCCAATGACAAATCAGAATTTATACCGGCCGGCTAGAATATCAACAATCTGATTGGCTGATGTTGTGACAGTCGCTTTAATGTAAGGTTCCCTGATAAAAAGTCGTCCGTCGTATCGAAACTTTGTAATATTGGCTTTCATTTGAAGGTTCTCAAACAAATTTCAACTAACAAAAATAAAATTCGATTTGTATGATGTTTCATTTATACATGGAACGCTCTGTATAAAATTTATTTTTCCTAAAATACTGATGTGGGCTGTATTCTTGATAGTCCAAGAAGTATATCTGATAACTTGCCCACTATTCTCCAAAATTACCTTGAGACTTTTCTTTCAACTACTATATAAACCGATTAGAGATTTAGGTGAATTGATAACAATAAAACACACAACTTGTAAAACGAAATTAACGTATGAATGACATACTTTTTTATTAATTTCCGCTTTAATAAAACCGTTAAAAATGTATTCATGTTAATTAATCAAAATTAATGTTTGTCACAAAAAAAAAACAACAACAATGTTCGGGTCAAATGTGAAACTATATGCTTACCTTTATAAAACAAACAAAATATATTGATTAATGATTGGTACAGAAAAGTCACATGACTAGATGCCGTAACAGATCAGGTGACAATATCATACAACCCTATTGGTGGATTAACATTAGTTTATTGGTGGTGGATTGTTGTACCTAAATTTTGGAACGATTTGTACGTCTATTAAAGTTCTTTGACACTGATCTGGTTATGTATAGTTGTAATGATTAAAAAAGGCAACGAATATATGTTTTATAAAGTAAACGATAGAGATGGAAGTAAAGTAGGAGGAATTTAAAAAACAACTAACATCTGCTTTCTATTGTGACCAGTCGTATTTTTTTTTTTTTTTTGTTGGAATACCTGGCAACATATATGGATATTTAGGTTTATTTATGTAAAATGAAAACTTATTCATGGTTTATCAATCGAATTATGCTTTGATGTATTCAGTAAATCAAAGCTTTCTGTGTAGATAATTAATTTTGGTTTAACTAGGTCTTCGACAGTATTTCACCACTAGCAGATCATTATTAATAATAATTTAATTGCGTATGTTTTAAGAGATTATTTTCAAATTCTATTTTCGATGTACACGTATGGAAAAATTCAAAAGAATATTTCCTCGATTTTTGTAAACAATAAAATTCGACAAATAAACAGAATAGAATCGGTGTATAAGAGTTTCGTATCTATTTTTAAATTTAACTAATAAATCTATTTTTATATTCTCATAATCGTGTATAACATGCAACGTGCATCCTGAAATTCCAATTTAGAAATAGACTGGCTATATACACTCATCGTCAAATCCAAAAATTTCATTATAATATAGATTAGAAATGTATTAGTTTTTTTTTATTTTTTGGTCTTATTTTGATATTAGTCTAAAAACAGTTAATAAATTTTCGTTACGGTTGACCTCATCATCATCGAAACCATCTACATAGAAGTCCTCTTCATTAGATTCACCGTTAGTTTGCAACAAATCTATTATTGTTGTTGTTGTTGTTGTTGTGGATACTGTTAAACGGAAGCCTACTTAATATGCTCCAGATTCCATAATGTTACCATTTTTTTTCTGGTACAAAAAGTTCAGTTAAAACTAATTAATTAACAATTTATCACTAAATTTTTGTAAGCATTTGTACGTAAGCGATCGTCTGCATAATAATGCTTATTTATTTCTCATTTTAATATACAGGACGTTCCAGTGAAGCCCAACAAGAAAGGGGTATGTTGTAGTTGTAGTTATAATGAAACGTCATTTTTTGGGGCCTAGTGTCGTCTTGGTTATTATAATTTCCTTACTTCTGTTTCAAACCATAAAAGAATTTTAGGAATTTAGAGGGTGATCTGCGTTTTTACGTAGTGGAAGTGCCCTTGTAGGTAATTTGGAAATGTGGAAAACCGATGTTGACTCTTGAAAAGCGTACAGTGTTGAAACGCATATCAGTGTCACTGATTTGTCAAGAAAATGACGTCTTCCCTCTAATAAATTACTAGGGTCCAGTGTGACGTTACAGGTTTGTTTATTAAAAGTTGACGACGACGAGATCTTAATATTCACTTTAGAGGAAAATAAAAAACGCATGCATTGACAATTTATCGATTTTCTTGGGAAATTGTAAACAATTCGGCTATCAGCGAAAAAGCGTTATCATATCAAAGATTGTTATTTTCTAAATGGGAAGATTCAATAAAATTAGTTTGCTTTATACTGCTGGGTACGTTTCAAACGTTCAAAACTTTATTTTTTGCTATTTCCAAATTACCTACAAGGCCACTTCCACTATCAAAAGGTGCCTAGACGTTGTCCTTTTAATTTCTGAATGTAATCTACATACAGATTGACATATTTCAAGTAGGAACATAGGAGAAACTAGAAGAAATGAGACAGTCTAATGCAATATAATTTCATCTTTCTCCTACTTATTGGAACCGAAATGTTTCGGCGTAAACTAAGAAGATATTGACAGAAAATGTCTTCTAATCTGCCACAACTTGTATAAGTGCCACTTTTGTTTGTCTTCACTAACATTAGCGTGAACGTTGGTTTTATCGTTCAAACTGCAGGAACTTGCAGGAATAAGTTACTATTTTTGTAGAATTTTCCTACTTAAACGTTAACAGTATAGTGTGTACTTTTGCGTACGAATCACTAAAAGTGTGATTTCGTTGCGATTCCCAGAGTTTGCAACCTGCCGTGCAAATGACAATGATTTCGGTACGTCGCCTCTTCTGGTGGACGCAACGACCCGCCGTGTCGACGGCTACGTCTCGACCACTCCAAAACATGCTAGGACACGAATTCCAACCACACTTGCATTTGATTATAAGCAAGAAACCACTATTTCTTCAAATCTACATCAATGAGACTGAAAACAAAATCAAATTGGTCTCTCTTGAGTCTAAAAAAGTTTCCAAACTTTTCATCATTAGGATTAATATGGATTTCAATGAGTATTCTGTAATATCCTTCTTGGCTCCTAGATTTGTATAATTTATGGGTTTCTTCTCGTATGGAGGACAATAACTCTACAATATCTGCATCTTCTATATCAAAATCAATGCCGCTGATATTTCTGTTTTCTGTATCCATTTCATATTAAGCACTTTACAACTTTACAACTTTAGGAATGACTGCTGAAACGTAGCCGCTAGACGATTTAAGCAAAACATGTGGATGTAACGGCTGGCCGTCATTGTCAGACGTCGCGACGGGCCGCTAATGTTGGACGTCGCCACGGAATCACCTTAATACAATACCATGCGTTTATTACGTTGTGGATGTTCTATAATTTCTATAATCTACTACTGGATCCTTATCAAAATCTTTTATAACAATTCACATGACATTTATAAGAATTGGAAAGTGTCAATAAATTAGTTTTAAATGAAGAAAACTCGAAAAATTATTGTAAAATAACGACAAATTTGACAATAAATATCTCGAAATTATCAAAATATTGATTTTTATTCATAATAAAAATGTTAATTTTTGTATATGTTTAAACTTTTAATTTTTGCTAATCCATTCATTTTATTATTATTATTATTATTATTATTGTACAAAAACAACAAAATCAACTAATTTATTTAATCGTTAACGTCATGAACAATTTCCTTTACAAAACTGTAACATTGTTACCGTTTATTGTTATTGTCTATTTAAACGACAAAATAATCGCTTTTTCCTATAGTACCTAAATGAATAAATAAATAAATAAATAAATAAATAAATCTGATTTGTGTATAGGGAAACCAGATTTTGATCAATTTTTGACACCTTCTCTACGTCTTAAATGTCTACTGTCTTTGTTCTGGTAGATATCCGGCTTATTCCAAATTATTACAGTGACTCATTTCAACTACAGCTCATTCACGCTAACTTGAGAGTAATTAACAAGCCAATATCAAATAATAAAAACCATTTAGAAAGAAACAAGTGTATATAGTTGCAACAACCTTGACATCCTGCTTCTATAAAACACAGAGCTGGATGTGGAAATTTCGTCAACACCTGGCGCCTCATCCTAGATCTGGCTCTAATAAAAGAGTTATCCGCTCATTACTCTCTAATTAACGTGAATGAAGTATAGATCCGGTATTATTGAAAACTGTTACTGTTCCTAGATGATCAACTGTTTCACTTGATTGTCCAGTGGAAATTTTGGGATTTTGCTGCATTTTCCTGTGGAATATTTAGGAATTCCCCCAATTTTTGTTTACTATATATAGTAACGTTTAACAATCAAGGATTTGGACAGGTCTCAACGTGAACCATTAAAAATTCTCTTTTTTTTTCTCAAAAAAAAAAAACAAAAACTAATTTTAGTTTATGACGCATTCAATTTTTAACCTTCACCATTTCGTTTGATTCACGTTTAATGCCACTAGAAGACGCCACAAAATCTTTTGTTTTATCATAAATTTGTTTATTTATTTTATAAACAAATGTTGCAATTTTCACATTATTAACAATAACGATTACGAAAATATTTACACAACTGATACTACTTATAGATTAGGTACTTTTTTTTTGAAATCTTAATAAAATAATTATTTAAATTTTTCAATTGTTTTATTTATTATTATTATTAATTTACAACTATAAAATAAAATACGCACTTTTATGAATGAAAATCTTGCAACTCTTTTACACTTATCTACTACAACAATACAGTCATCTTTGTCTATTTGTATAAGCGCCAGCCACCCTGTTGATAGTAGCGGGGGTGGTTGTAATACTGATAGTAGTGGTGTAGGTATAGTAAACGCAATTCTTTCAATATAACGGTCATTCTTCTATTTTATTCATTCTATACAGACTTTGTTGTTGTTGTTGATTGTTGTTTATACTTGATTTAGTGCCAAACAATGTCTATCTATCTCTCTCTATTTTACTACAACTAATTTACAAATACACAAACAAATACGTTGAGGTTATTGTTGTTATTGTATATTTAAAGATTTGTTTGTCAATATATTAAGATAATAACATTCGATTCCACCAAGTCTAGTTAAATTAACTGACGGTTAATTATATTTTAATTATTGTAATTATTGTAATTATTGTAATTTTCAATAAATTATTGCAAAATTGTCTCAAGTTGATTTTGAATACAAAGTTCAATACTTAACTTTCTACGTAATAAATCAAAGATCGCATATATTTAAATAAATAGTATTGGCCATAATATTAGACGCTAAAGTCCAGCGTCTGCTCTAGCCCTTTATTGGGGTGGTGTCGCGAAATTCGCGTTTGACACCCTTCAATTGACACGTTTTAAATCAGTTTTTGTTAAATAATGAATAAATTGAGAAGTTTGTTTTTTACGATTCGATTTTGGCGCCTCTTTCCACCCAGCGCCTAGAGCGACCTCTCTACTCGCTCTACCCTAGAGCCGGCCCTGCTCACATCTAAACAAGACGATGTATTTATTAATTATTAACATTATTGTTATTGAACCTTGTCCGAGAAAGTATTTTTCATATTTCAAGTATGTGTAATAATGGGTCATCCGTAATGGGAGTATAAGAGAGGTCTTTGATTGTTTCGTACCTATTAGTAGACAATCACCTGTTATCTTTGTGTTTTAAAAACGAAAATTTAAATCACCTGTTAAATTAGGTGACTAAATTGCTTGATTTCTGTTTCATCCCTACTAAATAAAAAAAAAAAGAATAAAGTAAAAATTCAAATTAATCCACCTACACAACAACATAATCCAAATTTACCAACATAACAATCAGAAGATTGCGTGTATAAACGAAAGGATCAATATCAAACAAGATTGGAATTGCGCGCGTCTTTCCCTTCTCCCTCCACTAGTCATTTGTCATGTTTCTATACCACCCTATCCTACTACTACAACCACCCCCTTAAACAACCAACAAAAAAAAAACACCACCGTATAGATGGAGAAACTGTTTCATTTCCCCTCTCTCTCCTGATTACCCCATTCATTTATACGCCCCCATATGGGGGTGAAGTAATAAAGGACATTCGGTTCTTTTAGACACCCACACATTCATATTGAAACGAACGAGAAAGACAGTGTTATAAACTTCTCTTCACTACCACCACCACCACCCCCGTTTTTCAATCACTCTACATCCAACGCTTTCTACAATAGAGGGTTGAAATGTAGGTGGAGATCATACATAATAACAAATAATAGTAATAATAATAAAACGAGTGAATAGGGGGTGTTTTATAGAATGCTCGTGTTAGGGAAGACTTTACAATTCGGATTAAATCAAAAATTTTGTATTGGACTTCTTTAATATCCATAGTAATTCGTAAGGGTGGCGTGGGTGATCTTTCGGATAAACAAAACGAGGTGAAAAACTGATTTTTGATTTACCCTCCTGTCCCCATATCATTCTTTAATTATCAGAGAAATTGTTGGAATGCCAATATCTGTAAAACACGACCACCTGCAGTGTGATAAAAGTAGGTCAGATGGTAGATAGGTCGTTTCTAACACAATTTTTCTGTATCGTAGATCAGTATACATGCGCAATGCTTTGATTAAGTTTAACGTTAACGTTTGGGTACATTGCGGAAGCTCCGTTTTTACCTAAAATTTGTAACGAAAAAATTAAGCAACGCAGAGAAAACTCTAATTGTGACCTTTTATTACAAAATAAATGCACAATAAAATTCTTCAACGAGGTTAATGTTGATTAAAAGTAGAACAGACTGTTACCATTAATTTTTTTTTTTTTTTTTGGTTGAAATGAAAGAAAATTACTATTCTTAGATCTAGCAAAAAATTGATAAAACAAGGCTGCAACTGAAAGTCCCTGAAACCAATCCATTTGCAGATATTTCAGGAAAATGTTATGAAAGTATAGAGGGTGTTA
This sequence comes from Lydus trimaculatus, assembly GCA_037414755.1. Taxonomy (NCBI): domain Eukaryota; kingdom Metazoa; phylum Arthropoda; class Insecta; order Coleoptera; family Meloidae; genus Lydus; species Lydus trimaculatus. Next base: position 57,683 of record JAZBGY010000018.1, read on the forward strand.
CGTTCGTTTTCAGGGTATATATGCTATACACTTTGATTAAATTTAATCAGGTCACCTTTATAGTCCGGAAATAACTGAAAGACGACACTTTATTATTCAATTTTTGTTTTGTTTTGTTTTGTTTTATGGACAAAATCAAGAAAAAGTCTATAGATTTTATTCATCAAGGTTTGAAGTATTTGTTTATTATTCAATGCCGTTTGATTTCAGATTGTAATCATGACGTCCTCGTCATCTTATAAGAGCACAACAACAAGATCCTTTCTGTTGTATTTTATTATTAAAAAAAAACGAAAAATACAAAAAATTGTTAATAAAACCTAATTAATTTGTAATATTAATATCACTATTATTATTATCGATAAAATGTAATAATCAATGATAAAAAATTTGTTTCTATATCCTTTCGTAGTCGCGATGGAAGACGTACCATGTTTGCGTTCTTTGATTTTTCACGTGTGAGCCACATTTGTTGACTTGTTGTTGTTGTTGTTATTTCCACTATTTTCTAAATGTATACTGTAGGTGTATACTGTTGTCTGTTGTTTTTATACCGTTTTGTTAATAGTAAAATCCAAGAATTAAACGAAAACAAGAGAAAAATTGTACGACACACGAAACGGTCAAGTGTCAGTCACGAATCGAACTTTACATGGAAACCGTGTAATAAATCATTCAATAATACCTACAATTTATAATATTCTTGGAAATCAATTGGGGAATTAGAGTACCTATTTAAAAAACATTGATTCTTTTATTGACAAATAATTTCTAAAGGAAAACTCTAACTCATCTCTTATTGATGATGAAATATCGAATACGCAATATATGGTTAAGTTTTAGTGTTGTATATTGTAAATTACCGTTTTGTTCAGGCGAATGACCATTTAACATTATTGCGTACTGACATGGAACGCAACAGATCCTACTATTTTCCCATATTTATTATTATTATTATTATTATTATTCCGATGTTGTTTATAAACAATATTTTCTAAACTGAAAATTTCATTTATTTCAAATATGATTAGATTATTAAAGAAAGTTTAGAGATGAACTCGGTGAAAATGACCGTGGTCCACTTTCACCGACATCATAATAATAATAATATTAATAATAATTGTTTATAAATAAATAAATTTGTTAGTTTTTTTTTCAATTTTAAAACAAAATTATGAATGAATTATTCAATCAGTAGATAATTATCATAAACAACTAGTATACTATCAGTAATTTTTATTTTGTTTATTTAAACACCGTGTGTTATAATTTAATTTAAATAAAAGAACAATATATGAAATTGTTGTTTCTTTTAGTAATTTTGAATTTATTATCAATTCGCGGTTAAATACGCCATCTTTCTATTTTAAATGAAACTATTATAGTTGAATTTATTTTTGATAGGTGTCGCGGTAGTTATATGTCGTTGGTAAGTGTTGATCATGTTATTTCTATAACAGACAACAAATTGTTGATTCATCAGCTTTGCGCAGTGGCAGTATCGTAACCGATGAGGTTTATCCGAGGTGCGATTATTGCTAGTTGAAAACTTTAACCAATACCCCGCCAAGTGTACGTGAAATACCGTGCGCTAAGGCAATTTTTGGAAGCCTCTACGGGGGCTCATAAACGAATCAAAACAAAATTTCTTCTAAATTTTCAGAATTGTGTTTTCCTTTCACAGCTTTCTCTTTTCTCTCCCACACACACGTTTATCCATACAATTTGATACTTTTCCAAATCCCGGTTCATCTTCGTAGAATTCGGCTTATACCGAAAGTAGATATACAGGTTGAGACAGTTCATCTAGGAACATAATAATGAGAGAATCTACCAGAATGGGAGTCTTATAGCCTTCGTCTGAGTTGAAAAGAGATGACTGGTGGAGTCTTTGTAAAATTACCTACCCATAAAACTGTCTTATGTTCCTAGATGAAATGTCTCAACCTGTATAGAAGAAAATAAGCATTAACTAGTATTATGGCTTGCGAATACGTTGAAGTCAAATGTAAAGAAGACAGGCGATCAGAGGGTGTTTTTGTCCAATTTACTTCAACTTATATGAAAGGCGTAAGACAGGTTAATGCTTGTTTTTCCCCTATGTACTTATTTCAAAGATTTTTTCATCTGCCTTGTTTTGAATCAGACAAAATTTGCTCGAAACTAAGGCTCATTTTATTTCAGCACACACTTAAATTATTCTTTATTGAGTCTTAGGTAGGCTCGGATTAATCTACAGACAGAGTAAGCATTGGCCTATAGGCACCACGCCTTTTAGGAGCCTCGCAACAAGAGATACAGATATGGATTAATAAAGAGCAACAACAGTTGAAGAATGTTCTGTAAAGAGGAGTGTCTCCATCACGCGGATTAGCCTTACGCGACGATAAAGAACTTTTTGCTTCTCAACATTATTTTTGACTTTTAACCATGTATATGTGATGTCGGATCAACACTCGTGGTCGGAGAAAATCAGTTGCATTCCTAGCATTGGTGTCACCCAGAGCGGTAATTCATGCTATCACTCCTTTTGGCGTTTTTCGCTTATTTTGCAGGTTTTAGGCAAAATCTAGATTATATTGATGAAATTAGCGCAAAATTCGCCGCTTTAATAAGAATATTTGGAAGTTTTCGCTTATTTTGAAGGAAATTCGGGTAAATTTTCGCCATTTTTGAGCATAATCTTTGGATGAATTGCTTGGTTGTTAAAAAGCATCCCCAGTGACGTCACTGATAAAAATACTTTGTTCCTGGATTTCCCATTATGTTGATTACTTCTGCGCCAATTGTGGAATTAACTCTAACATTCTCAATTACGTAACTCAAATTCAGGCCCGAGAAGAGGGGGTACAGCCGGTAAAATTACGGGGACCCGGCATGGCCACCGACGTCGTTGTCGTTATATTGAAACGTCATTTTTTGGGGCCCGTGGAAGTATTGTACCGGTGCCAATGGAAGAATTTTACCAGCACCCTGTCCCGTTCTTGGCGGACCTGCTCATATTAACCAATTGTTCTGTAGTGTGTGTGTACTTGTATAGATGTCTTGGAGTTGGTCACTGGTGAAGCGGTAAAATTTCAAAGTGGGTTGCCAATAGGTCCGATCAAGATTTAGAAAGGCAACCCTATATATTTGGAAACAGCTCTTACGGACCTACAATTTGATACTAATTTTAAGCTTTAACTCTATGGGGGCACCGAAAATGTGGTTTTCCGGCCGTCGGATCAGGTTCCGGTAGGGTTGCCTAGGCTAGTGACAATTGTCACCATAAGTACTATATTTTCTGAAAGTTTCATCCTTTCAGAAATAGGAACCATTTTTTGCGGTCGCCTCTTGGACTAGTAGAACTTTGCCTGGTATACATTCTAATAGTGAGCCACATCAGAGAAACGCTTGACACCAAAGTTTTGATCTTCTTGTGAGAGTGTAACAAACAAGTCAAACTGCTACAATACTGTCGTCATAAGTCATAAATCAGTTTGCACATCACATTCCCACAATTCCCTGCATAAGAAACGTCCATAATTTGATTGAAGTATGTGCTTTGGGCTTGTTCAAGCACTCAGAATACGATATCTTGGAAAAGCCCGATTTCCTAGATATTCTCAAAGATTCCACCATAAAAAATGAGGAAAATTAATGTTTTAATATTCTACTAACCTATTAAAATGATTATCTTTCTTTTGTAATTTTAGTTTAATATTGTTGTGTGATAACATAAGTAATTTTTAATTATAGAATGTATTGCGAGATTTTGACGGGCTAGGGGCCTCCACAGGGTTTAATTCAACACCGGTCTTAGGCTGGAAATATAAGGTTGATTTAAGGCAAAATCGAGTTTAAATCGAGATTAAAGAAGAGAAAAAGAGCCGAACCTTAGTTTCGCGGTTTTTAATCATTCGAAAAGTTTTGCGTTTTGTTTCCATTACGATCGATAAAATACCTTCATCACACTTCTATTGTTTAAACATTACATAAAAATAATTGATCAAATTGATAAATCAATGACAAATCATTTACTTGAAAAACTTTCGCCGCTTTTTTCTAAGAAAGTATTGGGCTAATTATAAGAAAAAGAGAGAAAAAAAAAAACAATTCAACAAAGAGGACTAAATTAGAAAGCATTAATTTGTGAGGTACTTTACCGTAAAATACAAATTACAACGTTTCTTACTCATCTTGACCGCAATTTCGAACAGATCAACAGAGAAACGAAAATTTTGATTTCTCAATAACATGATAACAATGGTAATTAGAAGGCCGCTATCATAAATATACAGGATGGCCCAGACATGCATCACCCACATCTAATTCATCATGGCAACTTTAAAAGGAAAAATCAAATTCATACAATCAAGTATAGATGATTAAAACGAAAGGAAACTGAATGGATTTGGTTGCCTGATTTTATTAGATTTCACCACAGAAAATCCCGGTTTTTGGGATCAACACACACATTCGTGCTGTTCTTATCTTCCAAATATTTCAACAATTAATTGATGATGTGATAAATTTCAACTTTATCTCGCTAATCAATTTTGTTGAAAACAAATAAATTACAGAAAAACCCCCTATAGGGTTTAAGGCGATCTACACTAGTTTTTCAACTATGATCAAGGTTAATAAATGGCAAAACCAGGATATATTAGAAAAAAATTGTTTATACATAACGCGTAATTGTTTCGTCATTCAATCAAAACAAAAATTCTGTAGAGCATAACTTTCTTTTATTTGGAAATTTAATTCGAGTCGAAATAACTGTTTATTTATTTATTTATTTATCAACAAATCCATTCATATTACTTAGAATATTGTTGATTGATAAACACCGTAATGATTATTTAATTTTTATGGTGATTCCCCATGGCTATCGGATCGCGTCGACTAAAAGCGGACACTTCTATCGATAGTTTAGTTTTTGCTCGCTTTATGGTGAATTACCTCGCTATATCCATTAAATTTAAACGTTAGCCGTCCGAAATTTTACAACATTCCAACTAGAACTGCCACAGTTGTTACACAAATACAACAAAAAATGTGTGTTAGCGGCAATTTACGGCAATATATTGGCAATAATTTACAATTAAATTTAACAAGTGACAAATGCCTGAATTACATAATAATCGGTAATAATTGTAGTGTATTAGTGAAAAATAATTTATGTACAATTAAATTAATTGGAAATAATAATGTTTTACGTATTATTTGTGGAAATGGTACAGTACAATGTACCGGTAATAATAATAATGTTATATTGGGACAAACTGTATCAAAGGATGTTGTAACATTTATTGGACATAATAGTGGAATTAGTCAAATTGATGATGAGAAAACTACAAATTACTGTGATAAAACAACAAAAAAACGTACAACTATATTGATAAAAGACTGTAATGGTATCCAGATAACGAGAAATGATTTAAATTGTTGCATTAACGGACAACACAAGAAGACAAGTTCTAGTTAATTATAGCAATAATTATATGTAATTTATTTATATATACACAATAATAAGGCTTGCCAAATGTATACCTCACATAGAATTTATTGAAAAAATTTTTTTATTTTGAAATAATTATTTATTATTTTCCCCACCCGCAGAATCTCCCTCTGTATTATCACTAGAAGTATCCGATCGTCGGGGTGGTAACATTAGATTTGCGCGTAAATTAAATCCACATTTTGATGGTAATGGGGCTGCTGTTAATTTAAACAACGTTCCAAAAACTATATGTTGAACAACTGGAAATTTACTTAAAACTTCAGCATCATACATTTTCATCAAACCACTATTAACTTTCGTCCAACTAGGTACACCACTGATACTCCACAATTGATTTGAATGTTCAGCAAATGGTCCAGTTTTTACTGTATTTATATATTGAATACAACCCAAAAACATAAAATCATTACCGAATTTATCTAAAATATCTTGATGAAGGAATGATGATGGTTCAATAACTGGATGATCTATAAAATTTTATTGAAAATTAATGTTAAATTATGGAAATTCTAGTAGAATATTACGCATTAATTGTGAACTGCCCCATATGAATGGTACGAATTGGTAATCGTCTAAACTCCATACACCACAACTACCTGCCGGTTCCATTCGATAAGTCACTTGCAGTTTTCTAGCCAAATCTAAATATCTACAAAACGTTGTTGGTTAATCATTGTTTTTTTAATGTTAATCAAAATTAAACTACCGTGGGAATATCGTACAACCAGCTGCTGTTCTATCGTTATTCGTTAAATAACCGATTTTAAACAAACAACACATAAACATCACAAACGAAATCTCATGTCCTGTACCATAATCGATACGTAACGGATTACCGAAAGCATCAATCAAATAAACAGCAATTTCCGGTATAGCACAGTGTAGATTTGGTGGTAATGCTGTTTCTAATAATTTTGAAGCTGCCTATAATTCGATTTGTTTTGATTAGATTTAAAATGTTTTACAATTTATTGGAAATTTTACATCTTTTTGTTTGGCATACCAATCTCTAAATGATTTATTACCAAATCGTTGAGGTTGTTGGATTGGTGGTGTTTCATCAATTAATTTATCCAAACTATCCAATAATACGATAATTTTCAATACATTTTCCGAACAATTTTCACTACCTTGTGTATTACTTTTACCACGTATCGCCTCATTTATACTCATAATAAAACCTTTATATTCCTAAAATTTCATCGAATTAATACGATTTTAATGATTATTAAATGTTATTACCGTATAACAATGGGATTTCTCCCATGTTTTCATGTCATTAACAGTTTTAATACATTTTGTTGGTGTTTCATATTTATGATTTTCATCAACTACAAATGATATTCGATATTAATTATCGTTAATTATCGATTAATTTTAAATTAAAACCTACCGATAACGATTTCTAAATTAGGATTTGGGGGGCGGAACATTTTCTTTGTGTTATCAAAATAGTTTTCTAACCTTTAAAAAATTTTCCAACAATGTTGCCAATCAACTAAAACTAGAATCCACTAGATTCTATTGGTAGACATGAAAATTTGACAGCTGTCAAATACAACACGCGTTGTGTGATTTATTTTGTTTTAATCAATTTGAGTTACAGAAAATGGGTGTTGAAAGTAAAAAAGTGGAATATTTGGTTGTTGATACGACCGCCTTCATTCAAAATGCACCATTACACGTATTTATGATTATAATTCTACAACATAACCTTTAAAAATTACGATTGTTTTGTTTATTTGTAGGAGATCACAGAGAAACCGATAACTTGCCAGGAAGTTGTTGATGAAATTACAAATAAACGTCAATTACGTCGTTTAGTTGCATTACCCTATGATTTAGAAATACGTCAAATTGATCCGGAAAATATAAAATTAGTTAGTGATTTTGCAATAAAAACCGGTGATTATCCGAGTTTATCAGCAACTGATATTAAAGTAATTGCATTAACTTATCAATTAGAAAAAGAGAAATGCGGCATTGAACATATATGTACTGAACCGCAAGTACAACGATCAGTTAATATCTATACGAAACCTATTACAACTGAACTTAAAGCTGATGTTGCTGGATTTTTTGCACCAGGTAAACCTGGATTAAAACTCGAAGAAGATGTGGAGACTTCTGGTGAAACAGCAGATGATAGTGAAGAAGATAAAGATATTGCTGAACGATTTGGTGTCCTAAAATGTTCAGACAATGATGATGATGATGATGAAATCGATGAAGATACACAAAATGAAATATTACCGAATATTACTGATTTGGACGATACAAATAATGATGAATCCGATGATGATGATGATAGTGGTTGGATAACACCATCAAATATAAAATCAGCTAAAAAACAAGTAAATTCCGAATTCGTGGAAGATAAACATGTTAAAGTAGCTTGTATGACAACAGATTTTGCAATGCAAAATGTATTAAAACAAATGAATTTAAATGTAACCGCTTTAGATGGACGTTTAATCAAACAAGTACGTACATTTATATTACGTTGTTATACATGTTTTAAAACAACAAGTATTATGACAATGAAATTCTGTCCAAAATGTGGTAATAATACGTTGAAAAAAGTTGCTGTCTCATTAGATATTGATGGTAAAATGCAAATTCATATAAATGCAAGAAAACCATTAACTAGTCGTGGTAAAAAATTCAGTTTACCACGTATTAAAGGTGGTAAACATCCAAATAATCCAATTCTAGTAGCTGATCAACCGATGCCCGATAATCGACCTAGTCGTTTAGCTAGAACGAAAACGAATGCACTCGATGACGACTATATCGCCGGTAATTAATCGAATTTTTGTGTAATTTTACAAAAATAATTGTGTAATTATTAGGATTTTCACCGTTCGCTATGAGGGATGTTACCTCAAGATCAGCCCAATTAGGTATAAGACCTGGTAGTGAGATGAAATATTGGATGAGGAAGAATCCAAATGAAGCCCGCCGTAAACGCAAATAATTATTTTATTTTGTATTCAATAATAATTAAATACTTGTTTTACGATAGCGTTTTCTTGAACATTCTTGTTTACAAATCAAATTATCGTTTTTTGTTGCTATTAGAACATAACCATTATCACCGTTCGTGTAATAGTGGTGTTCCTGTAAGCCCCAAGCTACTGGCGAATCGGAGAAACCTTGAACGTACATCGATACCCATTCCAAATCGTTGTCATGTCGTAATTTCCTAAACAAAACAAATTATAATTTTGAGAAAAATTCTGCAATTTTACGAGAAATACTCAAGATTTTTCCAATAGTTTTCTATTTTCTCTTTAGTAAAAAAACCTCTCCATTGTAAACATTTGATTTGTCCAACAGTTTGATTCGGTTCTGGTGTTGTATAAGTACCATCCACTAGATTACCGTGTATCGATAATATTCCTAACCATTCAACGAAATCATGAATATCGACCATTTCAATTTTGGGCGTTTTCACCAAGAAATTTGTGTTTGTATTGAATTTCGGTTGGCATAATTTCACTTTATAACCAAGATCGTTGAAATATTTCGCTAGTGATGATGGACAAATTTGTGGATTTGGTGGTGTCCATGTTAGAATCAATGTGAATCTTTCTAATTTATCTAATGCTTGTCGGACACGTTCGTAATGGGATTTCTGGAGTTTCAATTGTTTCAGGTCAATTTTAACGACTAAAAATAGGTTGTAATAAATAAAATATACATATGTATTTTTATATTATATAAATACAAATAAATGGACATTGATAAGAATATAAAGACATTTATATGTACACTGTGCTTAATGATTATAATTGTTTAATAGTAGGATAGTGTGGGTCGTATGTCCAAATCAAAATTATTCGAATGTATGTGATCTTTGAAACGTTTCAACTCCTCCATTGTGATACCTTGCCAACTCTCCAATTCGGATAAAATTTTCAAATTTGTACAACTAGCTAATAATAATTCAACTGTTCTCATACTCATATCACTACTATATAAAATACGTAATTCTTCTAAATGTTTCATTGGATTTACCGTTAAAATATTGACAATAGATGAATGTGTTATACCAGTTGATGAACCTAAATGTATATTGCGTATATTTACAGCATGTAATAAAATAAATTCTAGATGTGTACGTGCACAATCCACCATCCAAAAGATTTTCTCTAAACATTGAAACGGTTGTACATCTAATCGTTGTTGATTTAATGTTGTATTATCAGAGAAATCACAATTATATAAAACTAAACTTTTCAATTTTGGACAATATTGACTAATATCAATCAATACATTTAAATCAATCTCTTCCACATGTTCTAAATGTAAATTAGTCAACATATAACCTTTAACTTCTAATAATTGTTTTAAATAATCACCATAGAATGCACAACTCAATAATTTCAAATCAGTTAAATTATCTAATGATGTTAATACAGTTAAATCGGATATTTGTTCATCATGAAATATACTAAGATTATCAATTTTTGGAAACATATCAACAAATAAACGCATATTTTCTGTTGTTAAATCACGTATTTGTAAACGTTTCAAATTAAATGGACCACAATTATTATATTGTTGATGTAAACATTTAATAACACTACCAAAATCATCACAACGTCCAATATCTTGTAATTTATTTAAACCAATTAATAATTGTGCAATACCATCAATTGTAATTGATGTACGATGTAATTGTAGTTCTTTTAATTGTTTACATTTTAAAAATGATTGTATACTACGATCTGTAACTGATCTAGATGATGTTACATCTAAACATTGTATTAATTGACAATTATCACCAATTATTTGTATAATTTGATCTGTACAATCGAAACATAAACATAATGATTTTAAATATTTCATTTTTATAATACCATCTAATATCCATTTATCATATTCACTAGTACGCCAACCACCTGTACATGAGCCTAAATTTAATATTTCTAAATTTGACATTTTCGTTAAATTCTTATATAATACATAACGCATTATTTTTGGCCATTCAGAAAAATCAATTTGTTTCAAATTCGTATTTAATACAATTTCAGTTAAACTAACAACAACATTCATTTCGGTTAAAAATGCTTGCATACTTGTATGTGGATAATAGGTTTTTTTTGTACGATCAATTAATTCTTTTATTGAATTAAGTACTTCAATTGCCATTGTATTATATAGATAATATGGTATATTTGTTATTAATAATTGATTTAACCATATTAAACAATTTTGTAGATTTATTATGATTTTTTGTGGATCATTATGGATTTGGATTTTTTTTATAATTAATGGGGCTAATGAGACGACCAATGTACCAACACTTCGTAAACACAATGTTTGTAGGGTGGATACTTGGCGGTGTCTAGGCATCGTCTGCAACAACATTATCGTGTTAATTTTTTTTTAAACACACAAACATCGCCATAATTTGATTTGGATATACGGCTATACTCGAAGAATTATTCAAATTATTAACGACGCAATTAGCAAGGTGACATTGACTGTATAATCTACTTACTATAGCGATCCTTTGATTTCGTATGGAAATGCGAGATTTGTCCCTCCACACCTAATGTTTGATAGATTGTTTTATTGAGATTTAAAATTAAATGGCCTGTTGGTGTTATACAAACGCAATTATCACAGTCAATTCTAGTATTTATACTTAGAATATATAAGTTGCCTGTCAAATTCAATTAAAATAAATTTGGTTTTTATTGAGAAATTGTTGGGTCGAAATTAGAATCTTACCACACTCAATGAAACCCGTCAAGAATTCCTTTCTAATCAATTCACTCAATGGTAAATTATCAATTTTATAATAATCACAATCTGTATTTAACGTTTCCGTTAGTTTGTCATGCACTTTGAATGTATCAGGCAAGATTGTGGATACCTAAAAATAGAATTTAGATGAGTTAAGAAACATTAACAACAATCGAAATTACAAAACAAAAAAAAAACAGAAATTTTCTAGTGTATTTTTGCTATTTCGTATAGAATGGGAAATATTACCAGATGACTGTATGTGAAATTATTGATAGTTTTTGTGGTATTTTCTGGTTGTTTTGTTGTTGTAAATGTTGATTTTGGTGCCTTGAAGTTCCACACTTCAGGGCACAACATTCTATTTATAAAATCAAGGGTTAACAAACAAAGAATCGACGGATTTTACAACAGGAAACATGTGTTTTGATATACACAAATTCACGATTATTATGGCCACAACAAAGACACTTGCATTGACAGACAGTGTTGTCAGATCGTTTTGAAATTCCGTAATAGATGGTCTCACCAGAATGTTATAAATGGTAATAATTGCCTTATTATAATCATATTTTCACTAATAACATATATTTTTCTGGACTAGGCTGCTGGATTTACTCAAATCATCAAACCGGTGATTTAATTCTTACATCAGTTTAAGTATTTTAGTACGTGCAACCAGCTAGCAGTGTGTCTGTGTATCCAAACGTTTGCAGCTCATTAAGATTTAAACGGTTCAAAGTAACAGAAAATTTGCGTTTGTAATGCAAACGTAATAACTCGTAAATTGCGTAAAAAATTGAAGTACTTATATACGTAATAAGTCTGGCAACACCGTTGACAGAGCAAAAACAGCTATACCAACATAAACATAGAAAAAACACTAGAATTACCTGCTAAAATTGTATACTCTGTAGATCGAAATATTACAATTCGACTCTAATCAGTTAATTAATAACAATTGAGAAATAAAACAGTGATTTGATTAAATATTTTTTATCTCGAAATTAAAAAAAAAAATTGGAATTCATTATTACATCTAATATTAAAAAAAAA
>JAZBGY010000018.1:70074-102872 GCA_037414755.1 Lydus trimaculatus
TAATATTAAAAAAAAAAAAAAATCTTAAATCACGCCACAAAAATGCAACTTCATTACAACACCTATCAACTAAAATTAATACAGAAAGAACTGTAATCATCGTCCTTCAACTGTAACAAAATAAAACAAAATTAGCCTCATACAATTTCAGCTATTCCACCAATAAACTTACTATAAGTACTGAGATCAATTTCATCAGGTAACTCAGTAATGTTAACATCAAATCTATCTTGAACTTCATTTAAAATTTTAGCATCACTTTCTTCCGATACAAATGTAACAGCTAAACCTTTTGTACCGAAACGTCCAGCTCTTGCTACACGATGTAAATATGTATCTGAATCTTCTGGCATATCATAATTAAATACAATATTAACACGTTCAATATCCATGCCTCGTCCAAATAGATTAGTAGCAACCAATATTCTCTGTAATCAAAAATTTTCTATTTTAAGGATTTCTGATTCTATTGCGACTAATAAGTAATTTTAATCTTTGTGTGATCAGACAGATTCATTATTTTTAAAGTAAATAATCATAGATACTTTCATATGTCCCTACTTAACTTATCATCATTTAACGCGATTATTTTATTGATTATGTTAGAATAAATCGTATTATATACCTTTTGGAAATCTTTAAACTGTTGGTAACGTGATAGACGTTCTTCTTGATTCATGCCACGATGTATACCGATTGCAGGGAAATTCTGTTCTGTTAATAATTGAGCCAATGCAACACAACGTTGGACCGATTTTACAAAGATTACAACCTACAAAAAATTGTTATTTTACAATCTATGTCGATAAAATTGATTAATAGTGATTGAATTATTTTGAAATGATGTCAGTGAGAGAGTTCACAATCATTAAATCATTACATTAATTCTATCATCATAACATCCATATTCTTCCTGAATTTTGATTTTTTTTGAATCAAATACTTGCCTGATTAAATTCCAATACATCAAGTAATTCGAATAATTTTTTATTTTTTTCATTTTCTTTCAATTTAACATAATGCTGTTGAAGACCATGTAATGTTAATTTAGCTTCATCATCAACATAAACTTCCATTGGCTAAAAATAATCTAACATGTACTATACAGCAAAAATGACGTAATTAAAAATAATTTATAGAAATTTTGAAGTAATTTATCGTGTTGTAATCTCCACCGAAATCATTTTAAAAAATAGAATTGAATGCGAAATTATAATTACAAATGCTATTTTTATTTTTCGGATAAGATTCCATCGCACACATACAATTGAAAATTCGCATCCCCATGTCGCATTCCATTTCCAAACAAACATATTTTCACCCCCGAGACAATGGTAACAATCATCATCCATACAACGATGACAATCATACACCAGTTGTTGTATTATTAATAATTATTTTTTTAAAAATTATTCATCATAATAGAGATGTTTTTCTCCAGGTTAAAATTTTGTTACACTGTAGCACGGCCGAAATGTTTTATTTAATAAAATTATTTATCCCATCCCAAGAATATCTTCATCTTGATCTTGAATTATCTTCTTCACCCAACCCATATACAAAAACCTACACGTTGGGCTACAGTGCGCTAATTGTTAATATTTATTTTGTTTTCAACTTTATTGACGCAATTATTTGCAAATTAAACCGATTTTATTAAACGAAATTGCCCCCGGATTTAACTGACTGCAATGCGATTGGGTTCTGCGTTGTTTAATGAAGAATTATAAGTTTCAATTACATCTTGCATAAATTTCTTGCAGACAGGTCGAATTTCTTTGCTGAGTGTTGCACTGAACATCATAACTTGTTTACCATGTGGTGTATTACGGTAAATTTCCTGAACATCTCTTCTCATATCTATAAAAATTGATAATTGTTAAATATAAGTTTTAAAATAAAATTTAACGAAATTACCAAGAAGTTCCAACATTTTGTCACATTCATCAAGAATAAAATGTTTCAAATGTTTTAAATTTAATTTTTTTGATCTGACAAGTGCAAGTATACGACCAGGTGTACCAACAACAATATGGGGACAATTATTTTTTAATACTTCCTCATCTTTTTGTATTGATAAACCACCAAAGAAAACACCAACTTTTATATTTGGCATATATTTACTAAATCGTTCATATTCTTTACTAATTTGGAATGCTAATTCTCTTGTATGACACATAACCAATACATAAACAACATTTTCAGTTGGTTCTAATTGTTGTAATGTTGCTAATACAAATACTGCTGTTTTACCCATACCAGATTTTGCTTGACATAAAATATCCATACCAAGTACAGCTTGTGGAATACATTCATGCTGTACTATAATTAATAAATAAACAAAATTAAACCAATAAATTTAACAATAATAAAACAATTGTGAAATACCTTCAGAAGGATGTTCAAAACCACAATCAACAATAGCTCTTAGAATTTCCGGTTTTAAGAGAAAATCTCTAAAGCCAGAACTGTGAATTGATACATAGGTACCTTTAATTCCCTTTTTCTGTTCACCGGTACCTGTAGTTTCAGTAACCGCTTGTTCTGGATTTTCCTCATCTTCATAATCGAGAAGATCATCAGCATCAGCCATTTTTTGTATTTATAACCTTAAATAATTACAATCGATCATAAATATATAAAAATAAACAAAATTTAATTTATAATAATCCAATTTATTATAATTCACAAATAGGATGACTAAATTATCGATAAATAATTAAAGATTACTTACAATTCTGGTTTAGATGAGTGAAGATTAAAAAACAGACGCACAAATGGCTACGACCAACAACAACGCCAACGAATAATGGCGGTACCGGCAACCGGAAGTGATGTCACAACGATTACCAACCTTTTAGAATAAAAATTTTCACTCAATTCACCAAATATCAAAATAAATCGGTGAAAACGAGCTGAAAATATCTAAAAATAAAACATCTAAAGATTGTTGTATCCTTATTTCGACTTCTAAAGTTTAGAATACTTCATAAATGATTTAGTAAAATGTCGGTTATGTTGGTAATGGCGCCCAGAAGACGCGCGTTAAATCTAACCAATGAGAAAACATCAAAAAGTAGCAGCAACAATGGTACCAACATAAGATAAAAATTGCATAATAAAAACCAAATTTATATTTTCTATTTTATTTGTTATAAATATTTACAACTTTCTACTCCACATTTAAATATTTGACTGGACTCAATGAGAATGCTCTAAACAGAATCTTAAACCACAATAACCACAAGCGTGATTTCCTGGTTTATCCTACAATGAACAAAAAATATCACATATGTAAACTAATTATTTGATAAACAATTTACCAAATTAATGTAAACTTTAGGGTGTCCAGTTGGTCCACCGCCACCATCACACCAAACTACACGTTCTTTACACGGTTTCGGTGGTACTTCATCAATTAAACGTACAGCCCAATTCTGATTGACTAGTTTTGTTTTACCTACAAATCTTGCTAAACGATAATCATCTTTATCCCATTTCTATAACACATAAATGTTGCATAAGGTATATATCGTCGTTTATCAGAATTTTATAAAAATATCACACCTGGCCTGTATGCGTTTCAATTTCTTTCGGTTCCCATTCAGCTAGACATTTTGTTGTTGTAGAAATGAAACGATTTTGTTGACGATTGAATATTAGTGGGAATTTTGTTGATAAATTTCTAAAATTTGACATCTTTTTTTATTGTTTTTACGATGTCAATTAGAATCTTTGATTTACTTCATAACAATTTGGCAGAATTTTTCTGTCACTTATCGTTTGGCAGAATTATTTAGGGTATTTTTGTTTTACCACCAGAATGTCCTATTTGGTAAATTAATTAAATTCGAACTTTAATTAATTTTGTAGTAGTCTTGAAATGATTTATATTATTAATGGTAGATGTTTTAATTGTTTCTAGTGTAAATTTATTGTTTTTAATGGGATAATTATCGAATTTGTACGAAGTGAAGCCTATGTGGTTGGCAATATTGTTTCTGTCTGTTTCTGTATTCTGTGTCGTCCATGATGATGTATTTCTCTGCTGTGGTTAAATTTAAAGTTTCACTAATTATTATCAAGTTTTTATTAATCAAAAATGATTAAAAACTATTAATGATTGTTTAATATTGTATTAATTATATGAAAGTGATGGTAGGTTATTTGATAATTTAATAGAAATATTGAATTTTTGTTAAGTGTTTGAATTTTTTTCAAATAACAGATGCTTTAATTATTGTTTTACACATGAAAATTAAATAAAATATCATATAATAATGAGTGGTAATGGTGATGATAATAAAGAGGCACATAAAGCCGTACCATTAGATTTGGCTAGAACACAAATAACAACAGTACGTACAGTTGATGGTAAAACACCATTACTTATGACTAGTCAAACATTAAGAGGAATGCGAGTTTTAACACAAGGTACTACAGGTACTAGTGGACAAACAACCACAAATACACCTGCAATAATTTCAACAAATTTAGTACCACATACTGTATTCAAACAAGGTAATTATATAAATTTTTTGTTTGGTTATATATATATATTTTTTCAAATATTGATTTTAAGATACTGCAAGAACTCAAATTACAAGTATTTTAACAACACAAGCTCAACAACAAGGTACTACAAGTATAACAATACAAAGACCAACACAAATAACATTAACAACAACACCGGTTGTTGCACAAAATGTACAAGTTGGTGCTACTTATCATGTGCCTCGTGGACCGGCTGTTGTTGCCAATATAGCAGCACCTAGAAGTAATGTAACATCAGTACGTGCTCCAATGGTAGTAACAGCACAACCAACCAATCAGGTATTAATTAATAAAATATTTTTATAAATAATTTTTCTAATATTATATAATATAGGCGCATACATTTGTACGACCAGCAAGAACACCAAGTCCAGCTCAAGGTACAGCATGGTTAACAACAAATACAACAAATGGTTCACAAATCAAAAATGCTACAACTGTATTAAGTACACCAGTACGTGGTGCAACAGTAACTGGTGTTACAGCAAAACCACAATTAGTATCAAGAACACAAAGTAATATACAAAATGTATCAACAATACGTCCAGGAACAACAATATTACATTCGGGTATTACAATTGGACATAATTTTAAAACAGGACAACAAAATACAACTAGTAGTATTCAAGCTTTAGGTAATACTACAGTGACAATAGCACAAGTGTTACCAACAAGGACGCAAGCTGTAGTTTATAGTGCCAATACTAGTGGACAATTTACAACAACACCTAGATTAACTGTTAGTAGTTCCAGTCAACAACAAACAAAACAGAATTCAACAACACAACGTCCTGTTGTATGAAACCCATTCTTAAATTTTATTTATTTTAATTTTATTTTTGAATATTCTCAATTTTAATATTTTAGGCTCAAGTAACTACAGCAAGATTAACAATTCCGGTAAATGTGAGTCAAGCTGGTACACGTTTGGTTACACCACAAGCAACAGTTTTAACGTCTGGTGCTAAATTAACAACAGTACCAGCTCAACAACAACAACCATTACAATCCCAACAACAACAACAACAACAAAATAGTGGTAATAGTAAAGTTGTAACAACACAACCAAATGTTACAATTGGTCGTTTATCAGTTGCTACAACACCAACTGTTACAAATACAAATTTATTAGGACAAACAAGAACATTAAATATACATTCATTGGTTGTAGCAAATTCATCACAACAACGTAATAATACACATACACAACCAACAAAAGTGATAACACAATCTGGACAAGGTAAATTTTGAATAATCATCAATTTTTTAATTTATTCTTTTTTTGTTACAAACCATTATAGGTGCCATTCATTTTACACCAATACCAGCTACTATAAAAACAACACAAACTGTTGTAACTCCAGCTAATAGAACAAGTACGTGTTTTAATTGAGTTTTTTTAAGTTTAGTTTCTTGTGTGTTTGATTACTATCCGATTTCGTCCAATTTCAGTTAATGTACCTACAGCTATTGTTAATCAAAGACAGTCAACTGTTGTTTCATCTCAAACAATACCAATTGCTAGTGTATATTCACAACAAACTGACAATCAACAACAAGGAACAACACCAACAGCTAATGTATTTATTCATACACCACTTCAATCAGTACCAAGAAGAGCATCGCCAAGTAGGTTCTAATTTGAAATTATCGAAAATAACACGAAAAGCTTATCTAATCAAAATATTATAAAAAAAAATCGCGATTGGTATCGAGTATCGTGTTTGATTGTGTGTTATTTTCTTTATATTGTCACTATTATGACTAATTGTTGATAAATGTTATTTGTATTTTTAATAACAAATTCTTACACCTTTAACAGGTCCGACAAATTCATCACAAACAACATCGAATGCAACAACAACTAATGTAACAACATATTCATTAGCTAGTGGTACGTATTTCTATGATGCTACAGGCAATTATTCAGTTGCACGTTCATTTGGTCAACATCCAACATCTTTTGCTGCATTATCACAATCAACACAACAAATTCGACCAACTAATTTGAATACACAACAAGTTCATGGTAATGTTTTTTGTTTTAAACAAAATAGAAATAATAATAAAACTCAAATTGTTGGTATTTTATCTTAAGGTATAGTAACAAATCAACAGATGCGTTTCAATCCAGTTATGGTAGTTGATCAAAATCGTAATCAACAATTTACATCAACAACTACAACAACACCAACAATAACAACATCAACAATTGGTACAAATGAATTAAATTTGGAACAATCACAACATACATTACCAACAAAAATGACATCATCACCAAGACCAAGTATATTACGTAAACGTGATCATGATGGTTCACCATTAAAAGCAGCAAAAAATTTAACACCAGTTTTAACAAGTTTAGCCCAACAACAACAACAACAACAACCACCACCATCTATATCACCACCATCTAGACCAGATTCAAGAGGTAATGGACATAGTAGTGGTGGTAGTACAACAATATCAGCAACATCTAGTCCTGGTTTAACTGAAATAAATGAAGATAGTATGCCACATGTACCATTATTATTAAATAATAAAGATGATGAAATAATAACAAAACCACCAATGGAAATGAGTCCTAGAAAAAAACCACGTAAACAACAATTAACTGGTAATGATATTGATGAACATAATGATGATATGCAATTTATAACAGAAAGTAATTTAAAAAAAGAACCAGATGATTCTGATTGTAATCAATCAGATGAACAAAATGATGGTACATTAGATATTGGACATATAACAAGAATTCGTAAACCAGCAACAGCTAGTTTATTAAATAGTTATAGACAAACATGGAAATCAACACATAATCATTATTTAAGATATTCAGATGTACGACCAAAAGATGAAAGACGTCCAACAATTATGGATTTAGCTAATCAATATCGTATACAAGATAAAGTAAATGGTTGGAAAATCTATCATTTATCTACACAAATGGAAGATTTGGTACATTTTATTAATTCATTAATTTTGTAATTAATTTTAATTTAATTTATATTATTATAGGCGGAACAAGAACAGACAGTTTATGATCAATTAACAGAATTATTAAAATGTACAGAATCTCAAGATTGTCTTGATTTTGAAAAGGATATAAATCGAATTAATGAACTAATTAAGGTATTTATCTATAACGGTAAAGTTTTACGTAAATTCTAGACTCTAGTTAAATGTATTTAATTAAAAAAAGTCCTGATGTCTTAAGTCGGAATCCGTGTGATTGGTGTTGGCTTGGTAAGTCTTGCTCGAGTTTTGTCAATCCCATGGTCCAGCTTAATTAAAACAATAACCACATTTATCAACGACAATCTGGGCGTTCCTGAAGTGTGGCGAATCCACATTTTCCTATTGATCAGGACCGAGATATGATGAGCCGTGCCTGAGGAGGCTCGCCTTCTTTTTGACTCGTACCAAATCTACCGACAACTGAGGGGAAAGCACAAGCCATCACGTGCCAAGCCTGAAATTGCTGGTGCGCCTGTTCCTACGGCGTGTGGTTTGCCGAGCCTGATTTGTGGTTTGCCAAATTGGTTCATGGGAAATTTTCACTGATCAAACAAAAACATTATCAGACAGAAAGTTTTTGTTCAATTCGGTTAAAAACTAAAACACATTTTTGTTTGACCTCCAATGATATCTTGACCAAAACAAAACCCCGTCTAACACGTTACAACAAATTTCAGCATGTTCGACTTGCGAACGCAATTTCTTATTTGATGAGTAAACATTTTTATCTAGTGCGCTCTTATTTTACATTTTAAGAAATATCTGCAAGTGTATTCGTATGCATTCTCTTTTTAAGGTGTTGTAATTACAATGAGCTTTCATTTGTTTTCGTTATATTCAAGTCGTATCCATTGTCATATGACAAAAGGATAGACTTCACCATCAACTATTGAGTACTGATTTTAATTTTCCCTTTTGTTTTACTTCAAAGTCATAATTTGTTCCCATTGATTCAACGAATCGTTTTGACTATGCCCAGATCAAATTAGAAAAATAGAAAAAACATTTGGACAAATGCGTAATCCTGTTTCCACCAAGAATATTGTCGGAATTTCAATTTTGTGCTCTTCTAACACACGAACTAGTGTATCGATATCGTGGTATTGTGTTTACCAGGAAACTGAACCAACTTGCGACTCGCTGTTTTCACTAGATAGTAGCAATTCGTAAATATGCCGAAACTCTTTGATTTTATCGCTTTCGGGACTCAAGAAACAACATAGCTGAACTGTCGCAGAAAACTCGAGTCTTCAAAAAGTCTGTAAAAAGTTGCAATTTTCTTCCTTTCTACACGAGTTTGTGTAGGGTTTTTGTTTCGTCTGTTTAGGTGGAAAACCACCTTAACAGCGTGACCCATACTAATTTAGGAAATCAAAAAAAAAAAAACTTGTCTGTCGTTGTTAAGGCGGTTTTCCACTAAACAGACAAAACAAAAACAGAACATAAACTCGTGTAGAAAAAAACAAAACCGCAACTTTTTACAGTCTTTTTGAAGACTCGAGTTTTTTGCGACAGTTGTTGTTTTGTTTTTCGAGTCCCTTTCGGAAGCGGTAAGATCAAAGAGTTTCGGCGTGTTTACAGACTGTCAGCATAGACACTGAAATAAAAACCGAAGTTCCGACAATATTTTGTCTGTTTGCTGGAAACAGAGTTTCGAATTTGTCCGAGTTTTGTTTTCAGTTTTCAATGTACCAAAAACCTGAACAAAACAAACTCAACTAGTCTGTTTAGTGGAAAATCGCCATTAGATAGTTCCTTATTTCCTTTAGACTTGTTTAAACGATGAAAAATTCTTCTGTTTTGTCTGAATACAAGCTACACGAAATCAGGCAGAGATTTTGTTCAACTGAGCTTCTCTACAGGCCTGGTTCATCTTCGGTTCCTTATTCTCGACGTAGCTCGACCTTGCCTTATGTCCCTTGAACATAAGATTCATTTGACTTAAATTCTCCTTTAAGGTTGAGCTTTAGTTGAGATTAAAGTAGGGAAGCTAAACTACACACAAATCAGATAGACCGATAGTCACGAAATCAGATAGAGATTTTGTTTAACTGAGCTTGTCTACAGTAAGGCCTGGTTCATCTTCGGTTCCTTATTCTCAACGTAGTTTGTGGCCGACCTTGCCTTATGTTCCTTGAACATTAGATTCATTTGACTTAAATTCTCCTTTAAGGTTGAGCTTTAGTTGAGATTAAAGTAGGGAAGCTAAACTAGACACAAATCAGATAGACCGATAGTCAAGACGAATCATCACACGAATCTGGTGTGGGTTCAGCTTTAGAACATTTTTATTTCATCACTTCATAATGATTCAACTCAACTATTTGTTGGAAAAGTAACTAGAGATTGGAATTTATTAAAATATTTGATTTAAATATAGTTTTTCTCATTCATACATATATTATTAATGTTGTTATTTTTTTTTTCTTTTTCTGTAGGGCAATTTGCAACGGATCAAAATTATAAATGATGGTATGATTGAAGCAAAAACACAAATAATGAAAATCTTTGATCATAAAACACATGTTACCGATATAATAAATCGGTGTGCAAGTAAACGTAATTTTAAAAAACGTGATAAATCTTAAAGATAATAAAAGAAAAATTAACAATTTTAATTGAAAACAGTGTGATTATTCGTTTTTTTTTTGTTTGTTTGTTTGTTGTTGTTCTTGTTTTTTGAATAAGGACAAAATTCAATTGAGATTGTAATAATTTTTCTATAATTTTAAAATAAAAGATGCATATATATTTAAAAAATAATAATAATAATTATTTTAAATTGTATAAATTTTTATTTAAAATAAAATAAATAAATAAATAAATAAAATTATTGAAGAAAAAAAATGAAATAAAATAAAGAAAAGAAGAACGTAGAAAAATTGAGCCAAATGTCAAACATAATTGATAATGATGTGAATATATCTTGTATCAATTATTATAAATAAAATATTTCTACTTTTATTGTTTTGTTTGTTCAATAATTTCATTTACTGTATTTTTAACATCGGCTAATTCTTGTTTCAAGACATCAATTTCACCTTCTGCACTTTGACTTGAATCTTTATCTCTAAAATAACGTTGTACTAATTGTGAAATTAATGTTGGATATTGATTGTAAACTTCCTGTTCTTTTAAATCGTATTTGGGTGTTTGAAACCATTCCATAAATGAACTAACACCCATCGGTGTTGGTATTAGATTTAATGGTGATGGTAATGTTGTTTGTAACATGAATTCAAGATAAAAATCAGTTTTACCAAACACCCATTCTATATCGATATTATCAATAACACGTTGAAATGTTGACGACATTGTTGCAATTAACATATTTAATATCATTATAACCATTAATACTTCAAATATAGCAAATGCTATATAACCTACAGCTTCTGTAAATGTATGCTTATTGATAATTGTCGTTTGATCATTATCACCGGGTAGATTTTCAATGATAACATCGGCTGATTCTAATGGTGACATACAGAGAATTGCCCAAAAGAACGTTTTTAACGTTGATGAAAAATCAACAAATGACGATACTTGTGATGTTTTAATACCATTCGAATCGGTTTGTACCATACTATCGTACGGTTGATAAAAACGACACAAACCGGCCGTAAATGATAGAATAATTATGATAAAAACTAATATATATTTCGCCATATCCGAACACATTTTACCTAAAGAAATCTGTAATGGACCCATATAGTAATTTAGACGACAATAGAACATCAATTTGAAATAAGTCATGATTGTTGCTACAGCAAATGTACCTTCGGCTATTAGAAGCGGATCTAAATGGTGCCAATATTTACGTTGTAAATCAATTTGATCGTTATTCATTCCATCAAGATACGATGCACCCCAGAAGATGAACGTTAAAACGAAGAATACATTCGAGACAACAGCATGCCAATTCCATAAATAACGAAAATAATGTTTCATCCCTTGTATCATACACATACGTATAATATTCCAGATATTGCCGATAACGAAAACTACAATGATCGGTTCTAAACCGGATTCCGGTGGTAAACGTTTTTGATTCGTTTTGTCAATATTCGATTCCAGAAAGATTAGTATTAGGAAGGTTAAGAATGCTGCAGCATGGTTAAACATGCGATTCACCGGAAGACTCCAGTGTTTTACTATCGGATGTTTGGGCGTGAAAAGACACATCATTAAAATCGCCGGCAATATGATCAAATGATAAATCGGATAGAAAACTTTTGCTAATGTTGGTTTCAAATTATAATCAACCCAACTACCATGCCATGCACTTTCTACAATATGTTGGGTATGTGGATGTGCAACAAATAGTTTCTGTTTTGTATCCATAGCTAACATTAATCGGGGATATTGAAATGTTGCTTTTGCTTCAAATCCAGATTTTTGCGATAAAATCAATTCGATTTCATTTGAATTGCGACAATGACTGATCAGATCCACAGCAAAATTACTAACTTCATCTGCTAATTCTAGATAAGCAGCCCGAAATTCGGGTACTAATCCAGAACATTGACGTAATTCTTGTGATAGTTGGAATGATGTTAATATTGGATCATCACTTGAATGACAAATATAAGCCGGATTTGATACAGATCGATATAGATTGATACGTAAATTTTCAGCTTGTAGCAGATCGTCTAATTCTAATTGGGCACGACATTCTGTACAACGACACGATGGTGAATGTGGTTTATTAATCGTATGCCCCCTTTTTATTAATGTTTCAATAATTTCATAATGTCCACATTGTGCTGCCAGTATTAATGGTGTCACATAAACTGGAAAATTTGAACTATTTGCAACACCAGTAAATTCTAAACTTGGTGCAATTTGTTGTTGTTTGTTCAACAACATTTCCATGATTTTCAATTGATTATCACGTATTGCATGCAATATACAATCACCAACATCAATATTTGATTGTGTTAGTAGAAATTCAACCATAGATTCAGATCGATTTTGGACGGCTATTAGAAGACCAGAAACACCTTGGAAATTTACGCAATTAACATTGAAATTGGAATTTTTCGCTAGAAAATCTTTGACAGCATTTACATCACCTGAAATCATATTTCCACATTAAACAACTATTTTTATTAAAGGGAAAATCTACAATTTTTTACCTGAATTAATTAATTCGAAGAAATGTTTTTCATTCTCTTTTAATTGGGGAAGGACTACACTAGGATGTCGGAGATTTGATAAACTATCATTCTGGTATGGAACGTAGAATCGTTGTGGTTGTGTGGGAGGCGGTGGTGGTGGTGGTGGTGGTGGTGAAGGAGGAGTCGGTGGTGGAGCTTTATCAGCCATAAAATAATTAATACACTAGATAATAAAATTAATAAATGACGGTAATAAAGAGTAAATTTCAGATATGACAAGAGTCGTTGTCATAGATGCGAAATTTAATTGCTGGAAAGATGTAAATCCAGTTATGCTGATTTCTAGGTTTTCTGAACAAAATATACGTTCCAGAGGATCATGAAATAAGACAGAATTGCGTAAATTTGTAACTTTTAGGCGCTTGTAACGCACATATTGGAGTTATAGAAATAAGAATGTTATAACCGTTGGGAGTGCCAAAGTAACCTCTGTCATACAAAACGGAGTCAAATATTTGGAAAATCGCTTGAGGAACATCCATAAACTCAGAGAAGTGACTGACGAGCAAGTAGCCGGTAATCCACTGCCAAGCAAATCAAAGGGCAAACTATGATTTTTTGAATAAAGTTCATTTCTAAGCTACTGTGTAGCAGATAGCTGATCCCTAGTGCTTCCCATAAGGAAAGAACAACAGAGCACAAAGAAGCTTACTTCATTAAGATTCCTGTAGGAGTTCGAAAAAGTACTGCCTTTGTTCCTTCTATGTTTGCTGTTTTTGCTCTTTCAGGTAATCTAAATTTCTTTCTTAATAATTGCGTTTGTCAATCACTTTGTGCGATTCCTTCAGAGATCTATCGTTTGGAAACAGATCTACAGGAAGTATTCAGAAATGCTTTCTCTTCTCGCTTTGAAGCAAGCAACAAAGTGAATTTTTGGTCACAAATCTACCTTCTATTGAATTCCTTCTAATCCACCAAGTTTCTTCTGCTTCCTCTTCAAGATCCAAAGTAGCAGCTAGACCTGTGTTGGCCGTTGACACTTTTTATAAGAGAAGAGATACAAATATCAAAGGAGCAGGCTCAATATTTCGCTGGGGAGTACAGTGTAATGGAACGTTTGGTATTTCTGTTCAATTTACGATTCACAATAACAAGAATCATACTTTTCGAGTTTCTATTACTTTCAGAAACTTTTCGATCATAATTCCTTCTATTATAATAAAAATTTTTCCAAATAACTAAAACGGAAATTCAAACGATAAATTTCCACTTTTAGATAAACGTTTCTATACCGGAAATAGAAAACAAGAAGTAACAATATTCTTCTCTAATAATTTAAAAAGATTAGTTGTTGATCGTTTCGTATTCAAACACGGAGAACAACAAAAAATTGGAGCATACAAGAAGACTAACGATAAGTACATTGTTCCATTTTCTACACATAACACAGTTCATCGAGTATATATTTTAAGATTATTATCAGTTATCAATCGAGTGTAGTAAATTTAGAATATATTTACAGTGAAAATTGCAAATTTTCGCTTTTTTTCCTACAATAATTATTATTACAGTAGAACTGTTACAAAATCGAGGAAAAAAAAATAAAAATAAAATATAAAATTTAATAGATGAAATCAAGTTTCCAACTTGTCGTCAATTTTGTTGACTTGTAACATAAGTTTTTGTCAATTGTCGCCATTATAAACATAAATAAAAGTTGTGCAAGTACTTTTAAAATGACCTAATAATAGTTAGAAGAACAATTTTGCTATCATTCAAGAATTGTAGAATTTCTTTTGTATTTCTAGTTGACTAGTGACAATTTTACGATTGTTGTTAAGTTTTATTGTTGCAACATTGAAACAACTATAGGCTTTTGCAGTTACTTGACTGATAAAGCTGCAATAGCTAATGATGAATTGATCTTATCTCATTAAATTGATAAACGATCCAGAAGGAAACGGTCAGTAAGCATATGCTTGGTGGATTTGCAAAGACCTTCTCTACAACTAGAACGACGATTAATTAATTTAATAATAACAAGCCTATTTACGTTATTTTAATAAAAACATCTATAGAAAAATTACAAAATTTATGTTATTTCTTGTAAACTATCTAATTATTGAGGTTTATTTGAATCGTTAAATGTACAGCTAGATATCTCGCGATTTGCAATAAACTGTTTACATAATTTGTTAAAATTTTCAATTAAATTTTATATTAAAACTCACTTTCAAACACAACATTCTCCTCATTTACTGTTTTATTCTAAAAGCTGTAATATGTTAGAAATTAATTGCTTTAGAACAACATCATCGTGTCACTTTTCTCAAGTGCTATCAACTAGACAAATTTCGTCTAGATTATGAAATAACAGTGAGAGAACGACAGACAGCTTTCTTGTGTGCTTTTGTATTGTTCAACAATTCCTGCCAAACTTACGTATCGATAAATAACACAATAAGTCCGTATAATAGAGGGTTGTTGGAATAGTTTTCGTATACTTTATAGATTCTAGTCGATGTGTTTATAATGTTTTTCCACTCTTGTAGCATATTTTATGCTACAATTTCCATAATAAAGGAGTTACAGGAATTTATATCACATAATTAATATGGTGGCACATCATTTTTGGAATAAAAAGGAAATTTGTGCTTTAAGCATCATTGAAGGGTAAAATTAACTGCGAAAACGTGGCAAATTTTCTCTTAAATCAGAGTTTCTCAAACAATTTTTACATTGTATAGTAATCATTAAATCACTCTGGTGCTTTAGTAGGTACTTAATTGTTAACGTGATTCTACTGAATCGAGTTGTACCTGTATCTCCTTTTCTCTATAAAGATCTTGCAATATGAGGATGAGCATTAGCCTGCTGAAAAAGCGGGTCCTCCAACTGCCCAAGAAATAGGAGAATATGGCGCTCTACCACTCCATCCACATAATGCTGAGCGGTCATATTGCCTGGAGGAATACCAAATAAGACCTACTCCCATAAGATAGCACTCCATACCATAATCCCCAGAGCTTGGTGCACAGGGCTCGCAACAGGAAATGCAATATTGCGACGTTCATACATCATGCATCCCCAAACAGAACCGGGATTGATCATTAATCACCACCATTAAACCTTTGGAAGGGTTACAGGACGACCTTCGTTAGCTAACCATTGATCGGCATTTGATCTGGTACTGGAGAATCGATCTCTTGTTGCCATAAGACGAAGATAGCGATCCTGGACCACATTTGTTTTTCTTTGCCCCACGGCTCCTCTTCTGCGACGTTCTTGACCCTTTTTTAGTAGTTCAACGTTTTTGCCAAGTTTGCTCAAGAAATTCCTACCCCTTCTTTATCGTCAAAATGTTTGTTGTTGCTTATAGACCTTCAGCTGCATTAGCATTTTGATCACACCTACTTTAATGCAAATCATCTCCAGTTATCATCCCTAAGGAGTAGATTAGTTGTTAGATTTACCTAGTATTTAAATGATATATGGTTTTATTAAAATGTCTCTATTAATTGTTGCTTTTTAGTATTCGAGACGATAATTTAATAATTTAACATTTTGTCACGGTTGCAACATTAAAACCAATACTTATATTGATTATATCTACAATAATATTGTAGAAAATGCATAAATTAATTCGTTTACAACTCCGCCCACTTTCTATTGTTCTAATCAAGATTAGAGATAGAAGAAAATGTTAATTACGCGCACACAATTTGCGTGTTAGCTTCAGGATATAAAATTGATAGAAACCAAAAAAAAATAAAAGAACGAAGTACATACAACACCTGTTACCTGTTATAACAATTTACAGGTGATTGTTGAGATTTTCTAATCAATTTAGAAACTCGACCGACTCGTTTCGTTTTTGTTTTAATCGGATATACATGTCTTGTTGTTGTTGTTGTTGTTGCTGGTGTATTTGTTGTTTTATTTTGTCTCCTTTATTTTTATTTTCTAGTTACTTGGAAGAAGTGAAATATGGTAGTATAAGTGAGACCGCATTGATGCTCCTCACGATCAAGATTGCCTTTTTGTCTCGCTGGGCAACAAATTACACGCCGTATTTGTAGATATAAAACTTTACTTGATGTAATACAAGATTTCTCATTTACTATAAAGTGACTCGTTGATGTTCCATAGAATTCACGACATGAAATATTCAAGAAATGATCTTTCTGCTTGTTGTTGTTGTTGTTGTTGCTAGTAGTGGTGGTTATTTTGATTAAAAAAATAGTGATTTTTTTTGTTGAAAAAAAAAACCGTTTTATTATTGGGTATTGATAAGAAGTGATGATTGTTATTTTTCTATTTTACGACCAAATTACAATCGATATTGTTGTAATTTTATAGCTATTCGGATAATAATAAAGGCTTCCTGATATCACATTTAAGTAACTTGTCTTTCGATTTATTGCCACTTTAACTACTCCGAATAATCGCCATGGTTTTGCTGAATAATTCGATCTTTGTAAGAGGAGCTTTTTGTTTATTACAAAATTATTTTTAGCTCTAACTAAAATCAATTCCCTGGAAAGTACACCAACGTGGTTGCAAAAGTTTTGAGATAAATATGTATCCACTTTTACAAAAAATGTAATCTTTGTAGAAGCTCAAAAAGTATTGCTTTATTGCTTCTAGGTCTACCTGTTTTTGCACTTTTCTTGCAAAATTGTCCTACTCTTAATGATCGCAAGGGTGCTTAAAATGAAAGAGGTATTGTTGCTTTAACTTTTTCACTTAATTTTACTCACTCTGCGTTATTCTTGCGTTTTTCTTGTAAAGTTTGGAAGCTTTTAAATGAACAGAACGAAGTCTGGGAAATTCTTAAAACTTACGACTCACCCTTCCGAACGTATGCGAAAGATGCACAAACGCCTCTTTTGTATTTCTTCTCCATTGATCCTTTATACTTTCTCTTGAGTTTAATCATCATATAGGGGAAACTCGGCTAAATAGCAGAAAGACTGACTTTTGTTACTTTCTCTAAGGAAGAGTTGACCACAAACAAGCTTCCATGTCTTCTATTTTTGCATTCGCAAGGACCCTAAAATCCATAATGATTGTGTTCATCATTTCACAATTACTTAAAATGATTCAGTGGAATTTTTGCTGGGATATTGATTTGTTTGCAGAAAGGACATCACAAAATTGAGCTTTGGAATAGAAGCGTTGTGATTCTCTTCCGATATACGTTCTCGTCCGCCTTTTTAGATGGTAAGGAAGTGCACTTTGTAATATCTACTGAAGCTCGTTCTGTCCATCGACAAATTACACAAAACACTAGATTTGCTTTATAATTAAAACAATTTTGTCATATTCAGTTTTATCAACAATTCCGAACAACCAGAACCAGTTACTGTTATCTTTAAAAATAGTAGAATTTCATCTCTATAATTTCATCTCTATAAGTTAAAATAAGCATCCGGAAGGCTGCATCTTTCATCCAAATCGATTATTAGAATTGGAACAACCATTTCAGAAAACAATTACTCTTCAAATATTGCATATATATACAAATCGACCTCTTTCCTGGTTTCTTTCTCTCCTATAAAACGTTTATATTCTGCATCATTACCGATAGTGGTAGTTGATAAAAAAAGTAAATAACAAGTGTAGATATAACCGTATTTGAATACAAAAGAAGAAGATTTATTAAAGTCGCTATACGGTTGTGACACATCCTTGCTTTTTACATTTGATTTATCTCCTGTCGGCTACGTACTTCTTACTTATTATAAACCTCTTTATTTTTAATAAAAATAACTATTATATTATCAAGATAAAAGAAAATATCACGCTTTGTGTTTGTATTAAAATAATAATAAACAAAGACGTGTATTTCTTAAAACAAACAAAAAGACAACAACTCTCCTTCTATGGTATAGTCCACTTTTTATCCTGTTCAGTTTCATTAATTTCGATTGTTATGCGCTTAATGACAAGCTGAATTTCAGTCAAGACTTTATGATCAATTTTAATGATTTATGACCTTAATGTACAAAATTTGGTTTTTTTGTTTATTTTATTAATAAATGAAATTCTCTATTGTTTTTGAGGACATTAAGTTGTCCCGTATTGGGATAGACTAGAAATGTAAGGAATTCAAACGATCCTGTTTTGCTAAGACAGAGGATTCTAACAATAATGATAGTTGTTTTACAATTTATTATATCGTTATTATTGTGAACATGTCCAGTTAGTTATAACGTTACCAACAATAATTATAGCAAGCATCGTATATTTAACGAATTATTTCAGAAAATTGGAGGAAATTTTCAAGATTTACGGTTAAAACTTAAATTTAGACCAGCAATTTATGCATGGGGAAGTATAGAAAAAAAACGAACACAACCAGAACTACCAGCTGTAATCTTTGTAATTTATGCAATAGTTTGTTGTTAAATAAAAAAATAAATAAATAAAAACACTTAAATTATCGATTTGGATAGACGTGAAGGTGTTGATTTATGCAAATTTGGTGGCATTTTTAGCGATTTGATTAGATTTCCATTGAAATAAACCGAATAAATTGTCGGATTTTTCAAAATATTCTAATTTAAATTTAGAAAACAACAGTGTGAAATTGCCAAGTTCAATTAACTATCAAACAAGTTAATTTTTATGAGTTTGTTTGGTGGTTCAAGGTGTGTCTAAAATTGGAATCAACTGGTCTATAATTCGGATTTATATATTTTTTGGAATTTCTCTTCGCCACGGAAACGGTTTTTATTAATTTTTACCTTTGCAACTATTACACAATTACGTTTTGAAAATCTTTAGTTTCGTCATTATAATAATTTTACCATATTATCATTGCATTTGCAACCTTACATTTACAGTTAAAATGTGCATTTTGCATTTTAAAATATTTATATTATACGATGGCACAAATTATACGAAATTAGCTTGTATTTACGGTAACTCATACGTTAATATACGTTGGCGTTTCATTGCTTATTAATCGATAAACAAAAAAAAGCCTAATAAATTAACAAATTTTTACAACATACTTGTAAAAATGTAATTCCAACAAACAACACACATCTTAAATGGATTTGTTTAATGGCGAATTTAATTAGAATTTAGTTTTGCACGGATAATGCACAGATACAATCAACTATAAGCTACTTCCGGTAATAAAATCAAGCTATTTGAGATTTTCTTATTTTTTTTGTGTGTGCCGAACGGTTGGCAATAAAAATCCGCACATTTGGAAACGGGGAGCAACGACGAAATTTCCAGATATATAAAACGTAATCTTTGAAAAAAGCAAAACAACCAGGAATTCTAAATTCAAGTTACATAGCCGATACAGTGATCGCGGCTTAATAGGATGCGACCGAATTCGCTGAGCGGCCGCGAATTCAGTAGACGACAATTCTACTTTTGTTGCTAGATTTTAGCGCTGTATTTCTATGGTTTCTACATTGTATAGGTCGATATTCCGTGTGTCAGGTTGACGATTTTCCAACAGATCTACTAGATGCTAGATCGTAACAGTGTTAGCGACTTGGAAATTTTAATCGCTAACCGACTTCCAATAAACGCATACGTGCCCCACTTAAATCGTGGGTGAGTAGCGATTAAATTCGTTCAATGTAATCGAGGCTAATGTTATCATTTACTTATTGTTATCAGTTTAGCTTCCTTCACAAATGAGTGTATTAAGCAGCGACTGCTGTATTTCAATTATTCGATTTATCTTAGTATAGATGGTTACTTATACCGGTTGTTTCATTTGAAAATCTGTATAGTTCCGCTATTATTTATCGTATTTGCCATGTATATTTTGTTATTCTTGCTTAATTATAGATAGTTAATTGGGTAAGTTATTGTCAGTTTAAAGGAATGCAAGTACATTTAAATACCAGGAATTTGTGATTAGCCCATCCTCGTTCTAATACTAGAACAAGTTCTACATAAGGTGTGATTCAATTGACACTGATTTTTCGTGTATACTCAAACAAAATTGACTTGCCCAAACAAACAAAACATCCACGAGTATAAAATTGCGAATATCACTAATCTACACTACGAAAAGTAGTGCTAACGTGAAAACTTCTAAGTAAGTTTTTCATAATCAGGTTTTTATCATTCCACGAGTACCAAGAAGGTTAAAGTTTTAAAACTTAAGAAAACTGCGTTTGGAGTCTTTAAAGAATGCGCTAATAGGTTGGTATACAGGAATCTGACATAATTTATCGATCTTGTGTAGTGAAGCATCCTGTATATCAACCGAAATTCCCTATTAGAGGAGAAAAATTACAAAGCAAATAGATATACTCAACTGGAATATTAATCAAAACGGATGAACAGAGAGTGAGTGAGTGTGAGCGAGAGGATTTTGTAGGCGGTGTTTGGAACAACATTATCATAGTAGAGAAGAATAATGAAGTGTAACTTACAAAGGAGAAAAAATCTAACAAAAACCAAATTATGGTTATTATTAATGATTCTATAACCGATGAAATTATTGATAAAAGGCAGAAAAAAAAACCAACTATACCGGTAAGACACTTGTCTTTAAATGGAATGAATGAATCATTATACCAATTCAACAATTATGTACTAATACAGACATGAAATACAAGTGTCCGAAATATTTTCAGTTATTTAAAAATTAACACTAACATAATCTACGATTTTATAGTAAACCATATATGGCTTGACGCGTTAATTTGTGGAAATTGCTACTGTAGTCGCATTATGATAAAAAAAAAGAATTGTGCGGAATTTTTTTATTGGATAAGTAGTTGGAGTCAAGTTGGTCAACTCAAGTTTGATTCGGCATATTTTCCGATGCAAGTCATTTAAGCTCAACTCGACGTTTACAATAATTCTTCTTATCATATTGTTATGAACAATTTAATAATTGTTTAAATTGCAACAATTGTCAGTTACTAGTCGGTTGTCCGTGTGTGTGTGTGTGTGTGTATCCGGTAGTTGATTAGAATCGATGAAAATTCAAAAAGACACCCGAATCCAACAATAACATCTAATTATAGAGAATCAATTACGAATTCTATGGTTATATAAACTTATTTATTTATATTTGCGGTATATCTATACGATATATTGTTGTGTAGGATAGGAAAAGCGAGGATAGTTGTGAGAATCGCGCGCGTGCCTTTGGGGGCGTACCGATGAATTGGTGGACTTAACAGCAAGCGCGTCAGTTTCTTCAGTATCACCCGGTCTTTTGGTATCGCAAGTGTAGCGATTTTTTAACAGAAAAAAGCCGAAAAAACAAACAACAAAAATTTGTACTATTATAGAGCGAGAGAGAGAGAGAGATCTATTAAGCTTTGGTATGGTAAAATGTTACGGGTTCAATGTAATTGTGGCAGTGCGCCCCATCGGGCGGTAAAAAAGACATTAAGTGGTTAATGTTGTGCAGACACCCGCTATGATCATACACCACAGCTTTTATAAAATAAATAAAAACTTTCGTTTTTTAATATCACATCAAATCTAATTGAAATAACAACAGAACAGGTAGGCATACAAGTTTATTTTTTCATCACAAATATCCTTTAATTTGTATGTAAATTATTGGGGACTACTTATTTAAAGTGGTGGATTAATCCGCAATTGAAATGCGAACCCTCGGTGGTTGTGAATTACAGGTAGAGCTTTGTGAAAAGAAAAAAAAATTGTCTAGAATTTTTCAGCAATTACCGAAAATTCTCCAATAGACTTTCGTAAAGATATATGATCTGTCTTTATAATTTACTGTAGTTTTTTTTTGGTTTTGTTGCAAATACCTGATTTTTTACAAAGATTTAAATTGAGGAAATTTTTTTTGTTAAATTCTTGGCAATACTCGAGTGTCTGGACTATTAATCACCTTTTTTAATTTCGCACAATTTACACATATTTTTTGCCGCGTCAATTATTTTTTCAACACATTTATTAGAAAAACTAGAAGCATAATTGATGATTTCTAAGCGAAATTGTAGTTAAAAGCGATGAGAATTGAAAAAGTAAACGTGGAAATATTTCAATTGTTGTAAAAGTTATTAATTTGTCAATAGTTAAACTATAAAGGGAAACGAAAGGCTTCAACTTTTATAAAGTTGAAACTCTTGCTGAAAGTTCTACATTAAGTCGAGTATCGGTTTCATTGTAGGGAGAAAAAGTGAATTAAAACCGACCAAGTTTTCAATTAAAATCAAACACATCCTGATAGCTTGATTGATAGAACTAGAAAATAGGGGATGAAAAGTCAGCGTTAACAGAATCTATCGACAATTGCATTGGGCGTTACACTGGTAAATAGGGGAGATTTTAAGAAACGTCTGTCCTTCTATAATTCCTTCCATAATTTCGATAAAGAGGACGACAAATCGTCAATAAGTAAATTAGATTTTGCTCCTTTTCACTAGAACGGTTTTCAACGGATTCTTCTACAACATCGTCTAACAGTTTGAATTTATTTCGACAGATGAACTATCAATAAATTTGAAAAAAATGCATACAACACAATAAAACTTTCTAGTCTATAATAATGTCGTTTGTTTTTTATTCACTTTTTCCGAGTTTTCTATCAATCAGAGTGATAGTAAATATGGTTTATGGAAGATTCAGGTGAGGCAGGTATCCAGCAAATTTTCCTGTTCGGTCAAATCGAAAACGTGTTACGGTAAACTGATACTTATTTTTAGTCCTTTGACTGTTACTACAAGATTCTGAGGTGTTACGGATTGAGTTACGGATTTATCGGCCGATCACCCGGTATGCCATGCTTTCGGGGACGCTACAAGTTCAAAATGAAAGATTCCAGTCTTACTCCTTGAACTCTAATCACATGTTTTATCTAAATATAACCACATTCTAATAATTATTTAAATCATTACGGTGAGATCGTTGTTGTAATTGTACTTCTCAAAGCTTCATCTCAACATAGAAACACTAAGTTCTTGTTGGAGAAGTGGCAGAACTGCGGCTTACAAGTACAGTCCAAAATGGAAATTTTGCCGGTCAACTATGGAATTCACTTATTAAGCTTTAAACTGGATTTGATTCGAGCAGGATCGATACGTTTTCCAGTTGTAGTCACATTTAAATAAGAATATTGTGGAAGATGATGATCAAGATTTGTTCGAAATTCGTGTTACACAAGACATTTTATTGAATTTGGTAAACCACACGTGTAAGTGCACGTTTAATCAATTTACGAACCAGAAATTCGATTGGTTCAAATTATAATTAATCATAAAGGTGTGTGGGTTTTCTTCAATTTATCTACGCATCAATACAAAAATAGCGATATTTAACAGTAGATTTTATCTATTTTACTGTGTGTGTTTCTCTAAAAATAGAACATTTGCAATTTTGTTGGATAATTGCATAAGTCTGTTGCAATTAAAATATGTGTGTTTATCTGTAATTAACGATACCTCCAATTTAGAAATAATTATAAGATGCAACTTGTTAGTGGGTTTTCCTTCAAAGTTTAATGTTGAAATCTGTATATGTGATATTTGAATGTCTTTCATGTTTTCTTGACAACACCCCAACGCTTGATTGACGGCATAATAGAATTACACAATTCTAATGTTAATAATAATAATAACAACAATAATAATTAGAATAATAAATCACTGGTTAGTGGTCAGTTCGTGTTTAAATTCGTAGACAATTTCATTCGATAAATCTTGATTGTACCTTCATCTTGTCATATTCTTCTAATTCATACAATAAATTTATATTTAATTACAAATTCTAACAAAATATACCTTGCAAACTTTCTCATTTTTGCATTTCAAACGAAATCTGCTAATTAAAGTGTTTTGTCACTAACACCCATTTATTATATACACGGGACTCATATATCTACATGTTTTAAATTTAAACATAGATGATTACATACTGCAACATTCCTTAAACAATGCCAGTTTTGACCTGTAAAAAAACTCTACAACTGAAAGTTTATAGTAACCGTCTACAGAACTTGACGATGATCCGCTTATCCTTCATATCAGATAGATGGGTAAAAGTCTCGGATCTATCTTCTTTTTTTTTTTTTAAATAGAAAGCTCGACCTTTTCTGGTGGTAATATAAGTAATCTTAGGAGTGGTCTGTGAAGCATTTGTTGATAACTTACGAAAAGCTCTATTATGTATAGCTTTCTGCCAATTTTGTATGAAATCGTTCGACTGTTGTTAATTGTAGAAAGTTAATTAATCGGTAATGATGTTGATTTATTATTAAATCAAAACAATAAGGATGTTAATGGTGAATATTGTCAACAACGGCCAATGTATTTCTTCTGCTTGATAGATGGGGTGAATCTAATTGAACTTCGAATCAACTTCGTCTTTTCATCATCATCAGTATGTAAAATTCACACTTTTTTAGTTACGACAATAAAGAGATCGAGTCGGATAGCAAGAACCTGTTGGGATATCACAAGATCGTAAAGTCGAGATAAAGATACAGGTTTTTGGGGAATCTCAATCGATTCGGGACTAGGGAGTAAGGGATATATCTATTATTGACATATCTCAGCTGGGATCGACATACGGTATGAATTGGAGATTAAATTTTATCATTTAATGGATGCTCAACAAATCTTGGACAACTTCCATTACTAGTTATTTACTAAACATTTTTAATAGAG
The DNA here is from genome assembly GCA_037414755.1 of Lydus trimaculatus. Taxonomy (NCBI): domain Eukaryota; kingdom Metazoa; phylum Arthropoda; class Insecta; order Coleoptera; family Meloidae; genus Lydus; species Lydus trimaculatus. The sequence goes on from JAZBGY010000018.1 coordinate 95,396, forward strand.
AGACAGTTTGTATTTACTGAAACTATTGAGGTAAATATGGTTAAAATACCACTCTCATATAATAAAATTTTGACATTTTATTAGAGATAAGCTTTTAATATAGTTTGCGATAGAAATGTATGGAAATTAATTAAAATGAAACTAATAATTATATTAAAGTTAAACACGATAATCGTGCTGCTCCATCAAAGAAATCAGATAATTGAATTAAAGAAATAAATAATTATTCGATTTATCGATTAAATATCAACAATCCACAATACGCCAAGTTTTCAGTTGTGGAAAAAATCTTCAATTACCGTTTATTTGTTTGTTTTTTTTTGGGTAAATTTACAAATTCTTTCTCAGACAAAGACAACAACGGTTTTTATTTTTAAATTGCTTATATCTTCAAGTGTTGGCTCTAACTTTTCAACAACTATACATTTTTAAGATTTCGTCGGTATTTTCCTGGATAATTAACAACAAAACAACAATAATTATCTATATAATTCAAGAAATATTGTAATTTTGAGTTTATTGGAGTGGAAAATATCAACTATTCTACTTTCATTTCTTATCAATTTGTAAATCGGTCGTAAATTTTTATTTATTATTATTTTTAATTAAGTTAATTAATTGGTAATTTAATCGACAAAAATGCTCATTTTCCTGATGCCTTCTTGTTGTCATAATGATGAATATTTTTTTAAAAAAAATCTTCACGTTGTTTTTCTGGTTTAGTCTGATGTTTTCGTGAAGGCTTACAAACTGTCTCATTATGTCGATAAAAAAAAAACAAACATAATTTTAGTTTAAACGTACATTATAAAATGGTCACGATTTGAATGCAAATAGGACCGACGAAATATCCATTACCGTCAATTTTCTTCTATTTTCGGTCTACCGACGTCGTATTTTTTCCACTATATGAGGATTATTTGAAATTCTGCAAAAAAAAAACTGTTGTTATAAGAATAAAGAATTGTTTTCTTTTTAATAATTAGAATTCAAATTAGATATTATTATTATGCTGTACACAAATATTGGTTATTACCATGGAAAGTTATCCATTGGTAGAATTGACGAATAATAACAATGTTTGTAATGTGGATGAATGCGATTTGTTGTTGGGACTTTATGCATATCGAATGCAAATTAGTCTATTGTTATAAAAAACAACATAATACAAATGATAGAAAATAAAACAACATACTTATTATTATTATTATTATGAAGATGGGAAGTAATTAGATAATGTTGATATTGTGGGAAAATTGCGTTTGGAAAAAGTGGAAAATTGATACGAAACATCAGTTAATTATTCAACATTATCATCAATTTTAATATCAATTTTCAATATTATTTTGTAGTTGAATTGTTTAGTTTTGATATCATGATTGTTGTTTTTTAGCTTTCAATTTGTTGGTTGTTTAATAATAATAATAGAAGAAAAAACATACACTAAAAGCTTCTGTAATGGAAGAAATGATGCTCTCCACTCACAATTTATTAAATTTCTTTCCAATACAGAGAAGTTCTCAAATGAATTTTCTTGACAAACTCTTTAAATTACACTTCAATTAATGGCTGTTAATATTAGTCAACTTTTTTGTTGTCCAACTAATAGTAACAAAACAAAAAAAAATTGTTAGAATTATTTCTAATGAAAGAATAGCTATTGATTGTATGTAAAAAGGGTAGCTAAAAAGGGGAGATAAATAATCGAAAATAATAAAAACCGAAATTAATGGGTTCACGTGTAGATATTTGTAGACTTCCAGTGTAGAAGATTAATCAAATTTGTAGGCAGATTCTAATTTGACTACACTTTCGAAAAAAGGGCGATCTATTCAAACGCACCTACCAAATAAAGAAACTCTCACAACTCATTTGTTTTTTGGTTGGTAGATTTTGATTGTTTGTTGCTCCATACAAGAAGACTTGCCTTTTTCCTTTCTACAAGCTTCCGTCAAATTTTGTTTCATTTCGAACGAGCATAATCAAAATTTAAGCAAAAAGACAGCGATCTTTGAACTGTATTCCACGGAATCCTGTAGTTCCATGAAACTGAAATTCAAAAGAATGTGATTGTCTTTTCACCTTTCACATACAGTTTTTAACGTTTGCTTTCCTGAAAATCCTAGTGGCTCCATAAAAAGTAGTCTAAGCCGACAAAGATCACTGTCTTAAGACATAGGTGAGTGACACTGTAAAACCTACTGTAGTATTAGTGGAAACAGAGAAGAATGATGACAATAAATCTGGATCCGTGTCCGACAATCTCCGTTTTTCCTCAACAACTCGTCCAGCAATTCTGTTGGATAATTTCCACCATACGTGGATTCGATTTCAATACACGTACGAAATCATACGATTGTCTTCTAATAATAATAATTGTCCAACAAAATCATTAAACAAGTCTTTTTCAGATAAAGATTAGAGAACCTGTTACAAATGATCAAATCCATAAAAGTAAGAATAATGATAGTGAACTGTTTACAGAATATGAATGAGTATAAACGGCAAAAGTTTAAGGCAGTTTTTACACGTTCACATCATCTATTCTTGTAGTAGTAGCAATAGTGGAACAGCTACATGGAAAAGATCACACGATAAAGATTGTAATAAATGAAAGATAAATATTTTGAACAACAGATTTGATCAAAATTGGACAAACAATAAGAGGATAAGCTGCTTATATATACGAATATAAGTGCGGATAAAGGGCAATAAAATTGTTAAAACAAATATTTACAATTTTCATGATTGAAACAATAAGCTAAAAGTTTATTTTAATAACATTTGGATCGTGAATAAAAAATTATTTTTAATTGGCCCACAAATCTCCAACAAAACATTAATCAAGCTCCGTCCACTCTTTCAACAAGAATTCAATGGACAATTAAGCAAAAATAACAACAAACGACACAAAATTGTACAAAAATATTTTGCAGATCATTTACATAGTTTCCTGTATGTTTGGAACAGATACATATGTCGTCGTTTGTTGCTTTTACGTTGTTTTTTTGCTGTTTTGCCTCGTTCAGATGAATGTTTTCAACGAAAATACTTCCATTTATTTATAGTGTGGAAACTCTATCAAATCTGACAGTTTATATAAAGACAAATAGCTACATTGATTCAAACAAACGCAACAACATTAGATGATAATATTTTTGATTTAATCGACACACGAGAATGTGTGAAAATCAAATAGATCACCGTTATGATGACATCAAAGCGTACACGCAAACGAATCACTTAAGATCAAAGCGTAAAAATCGACAATTTATTTTTTCGTTAAGTTAATTGAAAATGACTTACTAACTGCTTCTTGTTTAAAATAAAAAAATAATATAAATTCTTGTCTTGTCCATTGTTGATTTCTTCGTTAAATCTTGATGGATCGCCGCCAGTTTTTCTACACACACACACATATTTTTTTCTATTATTTTCATTTTCGTTTTAGTATGAATAAAATACTTCTGTGATGAGATTTTTTATCGTTTTAATGTTGGTTTCCTATTTACAGAAACCGTTGATTTTTTTTATTATTATTGTTGTCTTTCGCCTTATGTTCCATTTCAAGTTAAAAGTCGAATGACAACTCGTCTCGTTGTTGTTTGTTGTTCATTTACTTGACAATAAGAGGAAAAACTTTTAAAAAAACACCATCATCACGATAACGCAATAATGTCCTGAATTGAACATTGATTTTTTTTTGTATAGTTGACCACTTGACGTTAGTATTGTTGTTTTGTCTTTAACCTGTCAGTAGCTAGTTAGAAAGACATGATTTAGTAACTCATTATTTAATTATACAGCTGGAATATGGCAATGGAAACAGGTCATGTCGTATTAATGTTTGTTAAAAGATTTAGTGACATATCCATCCGGCAATAAATAATTCTCTGTGGATACAAAAGACTGTGTAAATGGATATTATTAACATAATCGTGAAGTATTGCTTACAACACCTTGAATTATTTCGTTTTTGATTCAATTGATTTTTTTTTTGCCAATTATTCGTACATCATTTTTCAAAAGAATATATAAAGAAGGCAAGAAAAAAGCGGATCAAAGACATTGCTTCTTAAAAAGTGTGGAAAAGCCGTCTCAAATGTCGTTGTAGATCAATTAAAAGCCTTCTTTGACTTTGACGTTATTTATCTTCTGGAATACGTAAAGTTGTTTGCCAAAGGAGTAACGGTCTTTCTACAAATGTTCAATTACTTCCATGTTTAGAAAAGTAAATCTCTTCCAAACAATTAGTCAATGGAATTTATTGTAGTGTAAATCATTTCAAATTAAAAGCATTAGCAGAATTTTTTCAGTTCAGTTATGAACAATGAAACTCTACTGGTGCGAAATTATTGGAACAAACCCAAGGAAGCAAGAGGAGAATTGGCTTGAATTAATGAGCAAAAATTAAATGCTAATTTCCAAATATTTCCTTCTATATCGCTTCTCTTTCTCATCTTCTTCCTTCCTTTATTTCTCTACAAGAGGCTGTCGTATCTTACGCCGGCCCTGATTCCACCCACGTGAGACTTTTTATATAATTTGAAAATAAAATTTTCCGCGAAATACACATGAATATGCTTCATCTGTTTCCAAAACTTCGTGGAAACGACTACAGATGAAGCCAACCTACTCACTTTTAAAGGCGGTTTTCCACTAAACACACAAAACAAAAACTCAACACAAACTCGTGTGGAAAAAAGCGAAAACTGCAATTTTTTACAGATTTTTTGGTGACTTGAGCTTTCTCTAAAGTTCCTTAAATTCAAGACTCATTTTGATAAAAAGAGCTTAAGTTGTGAGACGAAGCAAAATGGGTCTAATATTTAAGGAAATTTAGACTAATTTGAGCCGAATTTAAGTGGAGATTCAGGAAGGGTAGGTAAATTGGGTCGTAGTGTCTTTCATTCGATCTCTCCATTTCATGTCGATGTTGATGATGACAATTTGTATGTATTTTATGGACAATTGTTGGAATCGATTCAATTCAGCAAAATCAAGCCTTCAAAAGGTGTATAGAAGCATGAATGGTATTGAAAAGTAAAATTATAAAACATCTACCCACATACACTTCAGATATATGTAAATACGTATACGCTTGTCATCTGATAGGATAAAACGGAAATACAAATAAAAACACAAATTTGTTATCTTCTTTCAAGTCGGCAGCAATAATTCCTTAAAATCCTGCCAACAAGTCAAACCATATAGTTGAGATTTTTATTTGGTTTTTTTCTATGTAAAAGATAAAAATAGAAACAACAAATTTATTTAATGGATCCCCTTTGATATTCAACATTCACATTTATAGGCCATGTTATATTATACCGAAACAGTAATTTTCATCTATAAAACAATTATTAGACCAATCTATTTTGAACATCTGTGTCGAAAATTGTCGGAATTTGAGAGAATGATATTGGTTTGTTGATGAATCTATCCATCACTCTATTCCTAAAATTGAGTCTGTTCTATTTCAAAATCAATTCTTGTCTATTTTAATTTAGCCAACTTGACTTTAACACGACAATACGACAAACTAAATCAAAATTGACGGAGTATACATCGGGAACGTGGCTGTATAAGTCCTGTATATTCATTTCAATCCTTGAATGAATATTCTTCTAATTGGGACTTTTCATGTTGATTCCTTTATAAAGAAAATGTTTACAAAGAATGTGGCAATTCTAAGAAATACAAACAAAATGAAAAGGAAATTTTCTAACTAGCAATAAATCTATATATGATTAACCACCAAACATATAGTATATACCGCATGCTGTGTCCAATTTCCTTGATTATTATGTTCAATTGTATAGTTACAAACATTTACTGGTTATTATTATTATTATTATTATAGTAGATTGCTTTGATTATACCTTCAATAATAACATTGAATTCAATTTCTATTTGCAAAACTATTATTTGATGTTAGAGCGCGCACCACCTTCTCTCTGTGTTTCATGTGTTCAAAGGTATACTAGACGACTGAAATTATATTACAGACAGTTTTGGTGAAATTTTCCATAAAAAATTTCTTTTGTGTACAAAATTGGCAACCGAACATTGATTTTAAGAGTTCGGGGACACCATAACGAGATCTTCATCTCGATCGCGATCACAATAATCGCTAGTTTCTGTCTAGTTTTGTCCAGTGTCGGATATAACGAGATCTTCATCTCGATCGCGATCATAAGATCTTCCGCGCGGTTTCCGAGACGCATTTTATATACATTACCGTCTACCTATTTGTTCACACTTATCCACACGGCCCGAGGATCGGCACATCAACCGCAGGACACCGCTCGGTTGTAATACTACACGATGCAATTCGGTCGTTCAGTTGCAAAGCGGTTGCCGTATGTTGAAGATGTGTGAAATGTAGCTTCGATTGCGATTGTATATCGACGCTATTACCACAGTATCTGAACAGCTATCAATTCTCATGTGGTTCCAACCGTGCGGTTTGAACCGCGCGGATACCGCCGTGTCTAAACAGGGTCGTACAATCGCTAGTTTCTATCTAGTTTTGTCCAACGTCGGATTTAAGCGGACGTTAAGTTCTCGATGGCCAGCGGCGATTCTAGATCTTTTTTTAAAAATTCAAATCGGCTATTAGTTGCTACAGATTTCGGCCGTCCCTGTGCCACGCACCTGCCCGCCGGTGGTAAATTTTTAGAGGCGGCATATCGGCGCTTAGACAAAATTGACCTGTAATTACTCATGTAGGATTAGCACCTGACGTTAGTTTATAGAAATCCGGCACAATTATTGTAAACTTATCGTTTAACAACGTAAAACTGGAGGACTGTTACAAGTTAACATTGTAAATGCAAATGTTCTGATAATAATTATTCGACGTTGTGGACAATTAGCGAAACAGGTCAAACATAAACATTTGCATTTACTCTAATTTTACTTAAACAAAGACCATTGAAATTAGTTCTTTTTCTTATTAGAGTCTAAACTAATTAGGAAACCAATGGGTAACGTAACTGTAAACGGCAACAATCGCAAAACAACCTTCTAGAGCATTTTTAAAGGAATTTTAATTTCAAAGGGCTACGCATGCATTCAGGGCCATCAAGCGTGAGGCTGGGGCTCGTTCAAATTACAACGACGTCGGAGTTCAATCTGGGCCCCGGTAATTTTTACCGGCTGTATCCTCCTCTTATCGGGCCTGCTGATGATGCATTAACTTTGTATACGGAAAATATCGATTCGTATAAATCAAAATTTGACAATGAATTATTGAAAATTGAATGTTTTTGATAAAGAAAAACGACAATGACGTCGGTATTTTGTAAAATTCCATCTTCCTGTTTTTTGTTGTTTCACATCGAATATTACAGTTATTTGCATAAAGTGATAACAAAAATAGAACAATAAATGAAGAACGAGAAAGCAACTTTATCGACATTTTATTGTTTGTTTTTTGTTTATCTTTGTAAAGTAATAATAAAAGTAAAAAGAA
>JAZBGY010000018.1:102953-177441 GCA_037414755.1 Lydus trimaculatus
ATCTTTGTTACAATCTATTGAACCTTATTCACACAACTAACTTGTACTTGAAATTTCGTTATATCCGGATTGTTGAGAATTTGAAAAATAACGAAATTAAGTACAAATTGACATTAAAACGTATTATTACACGAAAGTAACTTTGTTAATTTTCTCTAAAATAGATCGATAAATAGTGGGAAAGCATCTAGCATCGTTGTCGCACCTCTTGTAATTTATTATAACTTCATAATCAATATATAGAACGTTCGAATGAGTAGAACAAAGACGGGAATATTGCTATTGTTTTCTGTTGAATTTTGTGACTTCACAACTTCTTTATAGTTTTATAGTCGACAGTGTAACAAAAACCTGAGTACTTTTTCAGTTTCAGGCGTCATTTAAGCTGAAACTCTTCACATTCCCGGTAGTATGAAACTTTTCCATCATATTGTTGTTCGTTTTTAACTCAATTCTTTTCCTTATTATCTTGTAAATAGATTATATGGTTATCATGTAAATATTCAGTTAAGTTGTTGAATCCGTTTAAGCTATACTTTAATAATATAATTTTAAATAAATGACGGTCATAAAAACGCAATGTATGCTGTAATAACGGCATACTATAATCAAGTATAGTTAGTTGAAGGAATATTATCATTATCCTAGTTGGTGACAGTTTTATGTTAACTGTCGCCAAGCATGCTATTTATCGGCTTATTCCCAATGTATATGTGAACAACATCAAATGTCGACAACTACCAAGAAAATTATGAAAATGTTTAAAAAATAACAAGAATCACATCCTTTTAGTTGCCGAGTTCTTTCTTGTTATTTTCGTATAAAACTCTTACAGGAAATGCATCATAATTCCATGCAGCCTTTTTACTTTTCTGTTTTGCAGTTCTAATGGCAGCTGGTGTATATTCACTATCTATTATCATGATAATGAGATGAAAATCCTGTGATGTTTATGTATTGTAAAATTGTGTGAATAATAAATGATGAGTGGATCACCGATTCCGGATGTCCGGCATGGTGCTGTATTCATCGATTTCCTGTTAAGAAATAATTACAGTGATCCATTCGGTATTGAAGATGTTACAACAACAACAACAACAGTTATTTATCCTGTGATTTTAGCACCATTAGATAGAACTCTAACAACGATCGACAATAATTCAACAGAATTATTGGGCACACCTACACCGACTAATATTAATTCTTTCTATTTTTATAAGGTAAGAGATTTTTCCTGTTAACAAACATTGTTTATAATTTTAAGGAAATTGTAGATAAATTCTGTTATTTTGTAGTAGTGTTGGCGTTTATTTGTTTATCAAAACTAGGTTAAGGTTTTAATGTTTTATCATCCAATTTTTCCCAAAAATAAAAAGTTGAAATACAAATACGACACAAAAAAAACATAAGGAAGTATAATCGTGCTTCTATAAAAGCATTATCAAGTCTGTACGATCTTGGAAATAACTTCGACTTCATTTAGAGCAGTCTAGACTGTCGTTGTTCCATTAAAACTTCAACTGAGATAGTTGAAATTACCATTATTAACTACTAAAGTCCGATTTTGTTTGTTCAAATTTCTAATACTCGGAATTCCAATGATCAAATTCAGTTTCATTCATTGTTTTTTCTCTCTCTTGCTACATAGTGTTACAGAGTGAACTGAAATTGTCGTTAATTCTTTCGGTTATATTCTCTTCACTATATACCAATTCAAAAATGTTGTTATTGGTGTTTCTTGAAACTTTAACAAATTGAAGAAAAATCAACAATGAACTCGTCCAGAATGTTGATTCTTATTGATAAGTTTTGATTGATGGGAATTTTTATGGTCAACAGAAATGTTTGTATTGCTCTGTTTCCGATAAAGCTTTTCCAGATCCATTCATCGGATTGAGATACAACTTTAACCTTATTTCACTGTCTATTAAACTTCTAAAAGAGCTTCCGTATCACAATTTGTCAATTGTGTAGCTTCTGAAACACTCTGAAGGAGTAGAAGCTTTAAGCACAAAATGCAGATTTCTGTAGCGTTTCGAATGTCACCAGTTATGTACAGGAAGAATTTGAAAGTTCTGTTCATGATGTACCGAAATCCTCATCACCCTTTTGACGTAGAGTAGGTTTCAGGAATCGGTGCCATATAAGGTGCCATCCAGGGGTTGACGTGTTCCAAAATCAGAAGCCGATAGTGATATCTTAGTGTAATATCAAACAACCAAAGCTATAAACAGGACTGCGAGTGGGTGCCACGTGGTGAGGGTCCATGAAAAGGAACAGCTTTATTGTTTGTCAACAACTGAACAAAACCAAGCAAAACGATGTCTAATGAAGAGAACGGACTCTTGGAAATTCGAAAAACTTTCCATCTCCAAGTTCAAGAGGTATTCTATACCTGCCTACGCATCTTTTTTATTAGGAATCTTTCAAATTTTACAAATAGATTCAAGATAATAAATTCAATAAATTTGCCACCGAATGTTGACAAATTTATTGAAAAAAACCACAATTTTGTGTTAAATACGAGACACACGATAATGCCTGGGATTCTCTTTCGATAACAAAATGCCAACAAACGAATTTTATGATTCCCGTCAAGAATGATAGATTTTTGCAGCGTTTTCAGGCATTTTCTCAAAAAAATCCAACGTTGTTTATTTTCATAATCCATTTTTTTCACAATCCGACTCATGTGAAATCCATTCGTTTGCAATGTTGTCAGTAGAGTTTTCAGTAATTTTTCAGCTGTTCTCATTTGAAAATTATCAACATTCGTAATCGATTTATTCATTTCACACCATATGTAGTAGGTAGAATCGAAAAAACAAACAAACAAACATGAAACATGAAAAATGCCGAGTGATAACGAAAATAGTGACCGAATCGTGTCATAAATCTACAAAATGGACAAATTTTCGAAGATCTGCAGAGTATTCCCAATTCATTGACCACTTTTGGGGATAATTTATTAATTTACGCATTTTCAGCAGTTACATCTGAAATGTGTTTTTCCTCGACAAAAACTGCCGTATATTTTCATTATTTTATTCGTCAACAACTATCTCCATTTTTAAAATGACCATTTCTTTTAGTTAATTTAGATCAACGATATGATAATCGAGTTTTGTCCATTTTATAAACAAGCATTTTATAAATAAATAAATTATATACTGAATACAAATTTTATATTAGCGTCATTGTTTATTACTTTATTATTAACTATAAAATTGTAAAATTTAGGTTAATGAATCAACTACTATCCACCTACATGTTTTGAAAAAGTGTTTTTTTTTCCCATTTCTAAATGACAATCATTTTAAGATCACCTGTTGTTTATTTTTACAAAATTCTCCAAAGTGAAGAATTAAACGATTTTATTAGCTTTCACACTAAATAAAATAAATTTTGATAATACAATAAATAAAAGTGTATATTTTTCTTATTTCATTAATTCTAAGTTTATTTTTCTAATTTTATGGATTTTTTTATAAAATCGGCCGATTTTCTCTATTTTTTTAAAATTTTCAAACGATTTTCACTCATTATAAATCATTAAATTACATGAATTTCAGTTTTGCTTCTAAACAAATCATTTTTCGATTTTTGCAACTTCAACAGACCAATTCAAATATTGACAAAACTCATATAACACGGTGGCTGGACGGTTAAAATAGTCCTGTATTATACAAAACCGTGTTATATGCTACTTTAAAATAGTGCAAAAAGAGACGGTACGCGGAATCCTGTATTGAACGTATTATACATCTTGCATCAGTTAGGGGTAGAGAATGAAAATGACCAGTACCGGATTAAACTTTGTGGTGGTCCCTATAGGCAAACAAAACTTTGGGAGGTCTTCTTTCCCAGATTATCTATACATTTGTGATTTTATCAACCCACAATTTTGATAAACCAATATTTCATTTACAAAACAAACATTTTAGTTACCTAGGCCGAGAAATACATGTTTTGCGTACTAATTGTAAGAGGAAATAGCAGCCTCGGCCAGCAATGTCGAAATGACTGAACGCATTTCGCAGTCGAAGTGTATACCTAAGTGCAACATTTTTCACGCAACCGTAAATAATTTGGAATGTCGAATCATTTGACATGTTGTTCTTTCACTCATTTTACAGTAGGTTGCGGCCGTAAAACTACTTTTACGTCCGTTTCCAATGGCAAGCAACGTAAAAGTAGTTTTACGTCTGTTTCCAATCGCAACCAAGACTAGCTCCAAAAAAAAGTAAGTATTCTACGACTTGAATTTCAGTCAACTGCGGTTGAAAATATGTAAAAGACTGACTGTAAATTTCTTCCAAGCCCACTTTGTCTAATGGTTAATCCGGCACTGGAAATGACGATCATTTTTTGTGCATGAGTGCATCTATATTCATTATTCATTAACGAAATTGTTCACCTTTTTTCATTTTCTAGACTCTGTTCTGTTTATTTGGCTCTTCTGTACTTGAATAGTCGAGCAGAAGAGACTTTTAAAAATCGTATCCGATCTTCATGAAGAGCATCATCAGACAAAGCCGTAAATTAGTGTAATTCTGTCTTAACTGCAGATGCTGATTGTGGTGCTCCTGAACTTCTACGTCCTAATTATCCGTCTAGTGCGCCTTTTGCTCGTATCGGCCCTGGCTGAATCCTTTGGACTTTTCCAAAAGTACATTATTTGTTGTTACTTGCTGCGATTGTAACACTTAAGTAACGCTTCAGTTCTAAGGTTTCAAAGATGTAATCTAGGTTAAAAATAGTATTAAACTACAGAAACTCGCAGGAATACATAGTTTTCGTCAGCTTAGTAAAGTTACACTTGTTCGTTTCTATTTATCCATCATCTGAGGAACTTTAGTTGTCTAAACAACACAGAAACGTGTTAACCGTCTCTACAATTATTCACCCTCCATTAGAACGTATTCGAGGAGGGCTTAACATAAGAAGAGAACAAATACAATTTCAATAACTAAGTGTCAACTATAAATAGAAACAAATAAATGAAGGAATTAATATTAACGCCAACATAAATGAACTTTGTTAGTTATCAACGACGAATTTATTAAATAACGTTTAATATTTTCTATGAAATCTTCTAGTTTTGACGCTATTTTACTAATTTCGAATTTAACGGAATTTTATATAGTTTATAGTGAAACAAATTTGAATTGGCCGACTTGACGCTATCAATAAACTAAACAACAATAAGGGCAGAAGGTGGACGTTGAATTTTGAGTGATATGAGTGTAAGGAAGAACCTTTGTCATCTGCTTAGAGTTTTCCAGGAATTTTCAAACTATAGAGCTAAATCTTCAATTTTTCTATTCATATTTTCTCATCTGTTGACTTTTTTCTTGTAAATATTAGCACGAATCTTGGATATATATTGCAAAATAACGTCAATATCTTTAATGTTATTAAGAAAATATGCAAATATTTACTGTTTAAAGATGCGTCCTTTGTTTATATCTTCAATTTTGGCTTGAATATTTTCTTAATTATAAATGAGGGAGCTTTTAACGAAAGCACAAATATACCATAGTCTATGACCTCTTAACGACTATCGTCGATATAAAGACGAGTTCACCAAATCAAGCTTGTTTTATTGTATTTTGTATTCAAAGTCGGTATACAAAGAACACCTGCTAGACATCATTAAACTTTAAAATGGATATTTTAAAAGCACTTTTGAATATATCATCCGTTGCTTGATCATAAGACGAAACAAATTAATGTAAATTACACAAAACACCATCTAAATTGTTAGACGGTCGAAAATAATAACAAATAAAACATAGAGGGTGTTAGAGCTTTAATTTTAACAAAAGATCAAGAGGGAAAGCTTAAGTAGATATTTGACTTTTTACAGTTTAAAATCTAAACGTACAATTTGCTTTTTTGAGGAACAATTTAATTTTAACAGTAATCTATCTAAAATTCAATTATTTTATTGTTACATTAAGAATTGATAATGAATTAATTGGAAACATTTGTCTTTATTGTTATCAAATTTTAGCACAAAAGAACCGGAAAAAAAACCAATTTATAAAAGCGTTTGAAATGTTAACTGTATAATAAAGCAGATCTTTAGATTGTTACACCAGAAACGTTTTATTGATAATTTATTATCAAAAATGAGAGAATTTGAATTTGTTCACACATATTTAAGTGGATTGTAAAATTCCAAATGATCTTAAAAACAAATTGGTTGCCACACTATAATTTTTATATTTTAAACGATCATTAACTGTTATCAAACTTGTCTAATTTGCATTTCGTGTAATATAAAACAACCAATTAAATTGATTATTAAATGATTATCAAACAATAAAAAAAAACACACAAATTGATAAAATATTCTAATAAAATAAAAATAATAAAGAACGTACCATATACTTTGCATACAAATCTTGGATGATGGAAGACGAGAAGAGTATCTCTTTAAAAATATTAGCTTTAAGATTTTAGATCACGTATGGTAAATTTATATTTTTGTAATAATGACAGGAATATGATAAAGGAGGATATCAAAAGAACTGACCTAAAAACATTTATAGTTCTTTCACTTTTTAACATTAAGAGGATAAGATGAGATCGTGTTGATTCATGTCAGCCATGAAAGCTGATCCTTCACAAAGATGAGTTTGTATTTTTGATTCATCTACCTATTATTAGAATAACGGGTGATCCAAATTCCGTTTTCCAGCATAATTTGAAAAATTCCCAACAAACTTTTAGACACGATATGATAAAAGCGTGCAGATCGGCCACTAATTAAACTCGTGTAAAAGTGGTAAATAAAGCGAAATTAATTAAATACACTATTAACTATGACAATATTGCATTCCCAACAAATTTTCACAGTTAATTAATCTTTATGTGTTACATTTTAAAATTTAATAAATGTCAACATCTGCCAGTGTAAATCAAACAAAATGAAAGTATTCTTGAAATTTTTCGTTCTGTAATAATAAATCTTGATGACAACACAATGTTAATATCTTTATAATTCAATTGTGTGTAATAATAAAGATAATGAATCTCTTGTGGTTGTGTGATAATCACCATAATTCGTGCTACAATTACAAATAAATCCAATGATGATGATGATATATTACCGTTCTAACATAAGAATAACCTATGATGATCATAAAAAGACTTATAGACATTTATCTTATTATTAGATTTAGTGTAAGTCTTTAGAAAATCCATTTTTCATCTTAGATTTATTGAGATTTACAACCATATTGTAGATATATTGCAGGAAATTAGAAATTTCGTTGTGAAATATCCATTTTCATAATTGCTCGTTTATTATTTGTAAAAGTCTATATAAAGTTCGATAGTTGCATGTTATAGATTTACAAATTACAATTGTGAATTTGATATCCGGCGAAAAAGATTCAGTAGTTTTGGTACTAATAAGACATTAGAAGAGGAAACTAGTCAGGACCGTATACTAAAATTCAGCGTATACGAGAATGTTTGATAAATCAGTGACTTTGAAATGATGGAATTTCTCTTTTCAATTGAATTTACTTTATTTGTCAATATACTCACCTTCTTACCAAAAAATTTCTTCATGTTTGGAAAGAAAAAGAAACTGCAAGGGGCCAAATCTGGAGAATAGAGCGGATGAAGGAGCAGTTTGTAGCGCAATTAAACTATTTAGCCGATGGCAATTACCGACGAGTGAACTGGCGCATTGTCTTGGTGGAAGAGTATTCTTTTCTTCGCCAAGTGGGCCCGTTTTTCTTTCAATTCAGTATGAAAACGATCCAGTAAAGATCCTGTGATCGTCTTTCCTCTTTACAGGTAGTCTATAAAGATTATACCACGCGAAATCCAGAAAATTTTGGCCATGACCTTTCCGGCTAATAGAGCCGTGTTTGCCTTTTTCAGAGCACGTCCTCCATAAGAAATCTATTCTTTCATTTCTTTATTGTAGTGGTGGAACTTGCTTGGATTGCGCTTGAACATGTCCAAAATTGTCGCGCGATTATGTCTGTTATAGCTTTCTAATACCTAAATGTTCATGCAGAATATTAAAAATACGTTCGTCTGAGAGGTTTACGATCTTGGCTATCTTCGACGGTCATCCAACGCCATTTCGTCAGTTGTCAGTCACCTCATTCGAACGTACTGAGCGCTCTGCATCATTTGTGCTTGTACGACTATAACGAAATTCAGCAACCACTTATGAGCCATTCCATGCGACAGAGCAGAATCCTCATAATACTTTTTCAGCTTTTTTTACTTCTCTTAATGGTTTACACACCCAAAAAATAATGTTTTATCAACACCCGCGATTCACTTTGTTCCATTACAGATGAAGACCACAAACCTATCTATCTACTATCGACTGATCTATTTGAAATTTTGTAGTAAAACTCCTTCGTATATAGTAAACACAAACAGTTTTGTTGCCATATTATCAATATGCTTGTAGATAGATAAATGAGAGTGTAATTAGTATCATTCTACGAGTATGTTATTAGTAGATGAAAAGTGATAAATAAGCAACTGGCAGTGTATCTTATTTCTATGGCAAACACTATAATTACGTTGATGAAAATAAATTGCTGTTTTGTTTGAGTCAGAGATAAACTTAATAAGAACCGTCAATCTTACTTTAGAAACGAATGTTAGCAATTAGAAAACCATTTCGACATGTTCTGTGTCTTGAAAGATTGCAAATACTCAACAATTTACTGATTTCTGTAATCGTTAATGATTATCATTTCTGATCAGTGTCAAGTGACGAAGCATCCAGTAACGTCAACCGTATACACTGGGATCAGTTTTCCCACTGGACAAGTGTATAGGATAGTGATAAAGTATACACTTTATTATTTCAACCTCAAACTGATGTACTCTAGAAAACGAGCTGATGTAAAGCTGGATGTCTCTTGAACCAGAAACAACGTTTAAGTACATTTCACATTCTTAATAGGAGAATTGTGGTTTATGAATAAATAAAAACGGAAAGAAGCTTTTCGTTCGAGACGAAAATTGTCTTGATTCGATAAAATATAGCTTTAAAGTCGAGTGTCTCCTTGTTTTTTTTTTCTTTTGCTTAAAAAAAAACTTTCACAAAAACTAAATGGTATTTCCAACAAAGTAGTGATCTTAAGTGTTTTTGTTTTTAAATAAAAGCAAATCGCAAAAATAACGGAGAGATTGCTACATTTCTAATTATCTGAGATCAGAATTGTTCGACACACACATCTTTGAAATTGTAATAATAAAGTTTACTATCCTCTATCTTTCCAGAACATTAAACTATATATTCCAGTCAACAATTTCTACGCGTCGTCAATTTACAATTCTCATGTAAGAATATCTTGAAGGTATTGAATTGACTTTAACTTTCCACTGGCTAAATTTGATGTTGAAATATTGATTCTAGAAT
This sequence comes from Lydus trimaculatus, assembly GCA_037414755.1. Taxonomy (NCBI): domain Eukaryota; kingdom Metazoa; phylum Arthropoda; class Insecta; order Coleoptera; family Meloidae; genus Lydus; species Lydus trimaculatus. The sequence continues at coordinate 112,366 of JAZBGY010000018.1, forward strand.
TTTTTTGCATAAAGTTGTTTTTTTTTTTATTGTTTTTGTCTCACAAAAAGACATAGAAATAAAAGAAAAATTGAAGCAATAATGGTAGTGTGTCTGTCACACATTTTCCAGGATTCATCAAATTCAACAGAATGACGGGAAAACAGCAAGAGAAATAAAAACATATTGACGAGAATTTCACATTTCGTTGACAGATCACATTTTTATTTTCGTAACATTTCTGGCATAGTTTACATATTATTTTAAAATTAAGTGTAACACGTGTGTTTCTTCCCCGTTCTACTGTCTTTTCCAATTCGAAAACAAAATAATAGATTTATTTTTACAAGAGAGTGAATTTGCGGTAAATGTCCGGGAATTATAAACAATCTCCAGAAAGATTTACGTCAAATTTTGTGTACAACAATCGATAATTCGTCATTTTAATTCAATTGTAACATGTAAAACTGATAACGTTTAGAATACAACTACCAGTAATGAAATAGCCAAAATTCAAATTAAAATCGAGTGACAATCAGAGCTGAAATTCCATTATTCACGTAAGGGTGCGAAGGCGTGAGATTTCTCCCCAATTCATGTAAAAACAATTATTCTGGGATTGTAACGAAATTAAAATTTAGCCGAATATAGTGGAACAAACTCAACTTGCCCCACTCTATAAAACGTAATAAACCAAGTTAGACTTAAGTCACTGTAATGTAGAATATATTATGTGGAATCTTTACATTAAATCAAATCTGACACTATTGTGCTGTTGCTATTTGATTCGACCACAACAACAACAACAACAACAAGAAAAACAACAAAAAATGGGAGATTTATGCGAAAAGAAAGTGTCTTGGTAGGATTTATTATTATTAATCTCGATTTGTATAAGTGAATTAGGGTTGAATATACAAATAAATAACGAATATAATTTATTCTGTAGTGATTCTAGATATGAATTCTCGAAATTCTCATTTCATTCCACCATTCGTAATCAATAACGAATAAATAGACTTGAAATTAGTGCACGAAATGCCTGATCTCTAACAATATCAAAACTAACTATTCGTTAAATTAAAACTTTCAACAAGATATGTCCTACATTGGAAACTTTATCACTGTTGTTGTTACAAGTTTTAAAAATAATAAAACTCCAAATCAATAAGTCTTAATATGTTCTCGTTTTTCGTTGATGTTTTCTTCCAGTTTGTCAAATTGTAATTCAAAAAATGACTCTAGAAAGATCAACGTAATTGTGTTTTGTTTTCAACATTGTTGGCACTAGAATAAAGTCTGTTTTTCATATTTGAAAGTATGAATGATATCTGGAAAAGCATTCTAAGAAATTGTGAAAAATACTTCCTAACTTTTGACAATTGTAAACTATTTGTCGTATCTATCTGAATGATCATTGAATACTACAAGAAACTCCAACAATTCGAATTCTAGTTATCAGTTAATTTTTATTGTAAAACTGAGTTATCTTGTTGTCGTATTTGTCATTGAAAGGGATTTCATTGGATTACAGAAAGCTCGCTGAAATTTTATTCGTTTAAGGTTCGATTTTGAGCAACTTTCACCAATAAGTAATTGTTGAAATACTACAAAGCTTTGTTAAATCACCAATGTTTGAGGCTAAATTGGACAAAAACTAAACTTCCTCTGCCTTTTTTTCTGAGTCTTACAGATCTTTCAGACAGGCTATCCTGGAATTTGTCATACTCAGAACAGTGCTGACGGCAGCTTCCAGTTGGACTACTGTGGTGACAATAGTTTAAAATCCCTCATGTTATACTCTTTTTGGAAAGGCGTCCCTTGCCCCTAGAAGAGTCTCAGATCGAAGTTCCTTATAAGGCTTTTACCACCGATTCTATGGACTTCGTGATCCTGGCAATCGACTATTTCTCCAGGATTCCTTCGGTGGTTTAGCTGACTGCGGAAGGTTTTCCGACCGCAGCTACCCCGACTCTCGCCACTAGGAGGACGATTTTAGAAACGACGGTCCGACACAAGGTTTGACTGTAATGACAAGAGAGCCTTCCAAAAGTGTGATAAAAATAGAGAATTTGTGGAGATTACAAGATCTACATAGGTTTACCCTTCCCGGCAGTTTTTGATTTTTGCCGCTCCGTACGTCGTGTCTAAAACTATCCACAATTTTTGTTATTTCAAACCGCTAGCTGGTAAAATTTCACCAAAATGGAATGAAGACCAACTGTAAAATCTAACTCAATCTATTTATAGCCAAATTAACTCCAACATTACAAAAAGAGGTTGATCTTTTTCGTATTTTGTAATTAAAACTGAAGAATTAAACAGAAACAAAAAAAAAACGAAGAATTATATACAATCGAACTTTCGTGATATTCCCTTTGATAATTTTATGAAAGACTTACCTTGAACTTAATTAAAATTGAAAAGACACAGACAAAATCAATGTTGAAATTTCCTCTAAAAATATTACAAAAAAAAAATCCAGATTACACAGATCTGTTACAAATTCTACATTGTACTTTTTATTGACTCCTACTGGTAACATTTTTGTCTGATAAATGGAAATTGGTGTACGAATCCTGATCGTGGAATTGAAACTTTTACAGTGTGTTTCCCAACAGTAATTCGTTATTGTTATTTTGTTTTTAGACGGAACAATTCACAATATTATGGGTATTATTCACAATGATTGTATTGGGAAATTCAGCTGTACTAGTTGCCCTTATTGTAAGCAAAAGTCGTAAATCACGAATGAATTTCTTTATTAAACAACTTGCAATTGCTGGTAAGTATCTGAACAATTTTGCCCTATACAATTTAATATATTTAAATGTACTACTTCGTAGTAGTTTAATTGCTCTTAATACAAATTAATCTTGAAGACTTTGGATTGAACACTTGAATCTCTTGTGTTTTAGAGAGCAATTTCGTTGTATAGTTGATGAAAATCGATTTCAACTAAACACCGAAACAATAACAACAACAAACTGTTCTATTTAGTTTCGAAGTCTTTTCGTATCACCACAATCAATATTTATCTAAAACGAATATTACAAAAGATAGATGATAACCGATATTATCATAATACATATCCGGTTGGAATCGATTCAGTCATCTATCATCAAATAATACTCGTTATTTTGACCATTTTCAACAATCTCCTGTTATTTCTAGTGACTTTGTAAAGCTTGTTTTAGATTTGGCTGTGGGTTTGATCAACGTTTCCACAGACATCGCCTGGAGGATCACTGTTGCCTGGTATGCTGGAAATATCCTTTGTAAGTTGATACGTTTCCTTCAGGCTGTCGTCACATATTCGTCCACTTATGTATTAGTAGCATTATCGATAGATCGATATGATGCTATAACGCATCCTATGAATTTCTCCGGCAGTTGTAAGTAGAAATCTTTACATTTTCAAAACTATATAAAATTAAACACGCGAAACAAACCACAAACAGACATTGAATTATTGATTTCACAGCAGATGTTGAGTGAATTTTAATAAGAGTATTTGCAAAATAACCAAATTCGGTATTAAAATTCGACTCGGTTGTCTGGAAATATAATAAGTAGTTCTGCAGGATGAAATAACACGTTCAACATTGTCTGTAATGTTGGAAGATTCCAAAAATCCCCTATTATTATCGATATTAACCCAATTACAATCAATAATTCATGTTTACGTCGTGTTAAAGAAACGTTTATTATAAATATTTATGGTGAATTTTCCACAAATTTAATGCAATCTTTGAGAGAAACAAACCGAATTAAACACAATTCCCGGATTAAAACAAGAAAAAAAAAAGATAAATAAATAAAACGAATCCTGTAGGAACAAATTTAAAATGATTTGATGTTTATTGTTATTGTCTCTGGATAAAAAGATTGAGAACGGAATCGAGACACATACGGGGCAATAAAAGGAAAAATAAACAACTTCTCGATCGTTTTGTTGGGATTTAAGCAACGAATAATCGAAAATAAAATAATAAAAAAAAAAACTAACAAAAACAACTTCTCCACAATAGTAAATTTGTCAAATTTTAATAATTTTCGTTGTATGAAAATAAATTAGAAAATCTGAACGACTCAATCTGTATTTTATTGTTTTCAAGAATGTTGCCCTTGCTGTAATTTCAGTTTTTATAGTTTTTCTTACGATTGTTTCGATGAAAAATTCTGGATTTTTTTTTTCTGTATTTCAATTTGTCATCAAAAAATCTGTGTATTGTTACAGGGAAACGTGCACGTTTATTAGTCGTCCTAGCATGGTTCTTAAGTTTTCTATTTTCATTACCGACGATTTTCTTATTTGAAGAGAAACCAATTGAAGGTGAGTACACTGTTTACAGTTTTTATAACGTAGGCGTTTATTGAAGCGTTTATCTCACACTAATAATCATTTATTACAATGTAGGTGTGTTAATGAACAACGGTGTTAATCGAAAAACTTTGACAAGAAGTCACGTAATTACCAACATTTCTCATTCTGTCTATTTGACGGAAAATCCATCGATTCCACTATAAATAATCCTTAATAGAGATTTATTAAATGAATTACAGTTTTTTCTCTTCGTTTTATTCTTCTAGATATACCACAATGTTGGATTGATCTTAAACAATGGCAATGGAAAGTCTACATGACATTAGTAGCTTTAGTATTATTCGTTATGCCAGCCCTTATAATCAGTGCTTGTTATGCTGTCATCGTATGGACAATATGGACGAAAAGTAAATTGTTAATTCCAGTTGGTCACATTCCGATGCGTCATAGTAAGTCTATCTTTTGGCTATTTCGTTTCGTTTTTGTCTCCTACAGAAAGACAATCCTGTTTTTTATCAGTGTCTAGACGTCATCCTACACCACTATCACTATAATAACATTAAGAGTTTTCTTCCCTAAAAGTGATATATTGACTACCGTAAATAATTTTTAGGATTTTACGAGTAGTCTCATCGTATACACACACACACGCACCCAGATTTATTGAGCATACAAACAGAGTTATTATGATGTCTGGAATAGTTGGTTTTAATTGAAATTTGCTTGTTTTTCTTTTCTTCTTCTTCTTTGTATATAGTTGACAAGTTGATTTGATGTTGCAGGTGATGACCATCGTGATAGACCACCGAGATATTTACATGATGAACATGATACACGTCGTGCTAGCTCCAGGGGTATTATACCTCGTGCGAAAATCAAGACTGTGAAAATGACTTTTGTTATTGTTTTTAGTAAGTTATTTCTCACATTTAAAATAATTACGAAAGCTACTTATCTTATATAAGATTACTCATTTGAAGCTACAGTTTCTATATTTTTTAGAGAAACGAAACAAAAACACAAGGATAGAGAGTACGCTGTCTAAAAATGACTTGATAAAAGCGTTTCTGAAATGCAAAAAACGGTCAATATCTTTCAGAATCTATACAAAAATAAGCAAAGAACCACAACAGCGTTTTCGTTTTTAAAAATCGTCATTTTAATTGAAAAAAAAATCGAAGAAGATTGCAAATTTTTCGTAATCTAAATATAAATTCTATTTATAAACAGGCAAATAGCTGAAATTTGTTGATGTATGGACTAATTTAGTTTGAATAGCCTAGTAATGATAAGGAGAAGCATTGAGGTAAACAACTGGTGATTGTTTAATTTTAGAAACACCCCCACACAATTTAACAAAAAAAAAAACAATAACAGATAAAAAATACCTATTTCAAACAATAAATTCAATGTCAAGGTAAGATAAACAGTGCAACTGACCTCTAAAAGTAGATCAACTAAAATTAATTCCTATACGAAACATCGAAAAGTATTCGATTTTTGAGAACGAAAAAATAATCTACACATTGCGGAGTTTCAGCAGTAGTTGTTTGTAGCTTCTGAGAGATATTGGCCGTTTTTCTCATTTCAGAAACGGTTTTATCGATAAGGCCCATTTTGCTATCAAGTCACTTTTAGTAAGAGTAGTCTCTATGCTTGTGTTTTTGTTTTGTTTCTCTAGAAAAATATGGAAGCTGTAACTTCAAATGATTAATTCTGTATAAGAATTGTTGACAATTGGTGGATGCGCCGGGATAGCAATTAGAGCCCACAGCCGTTTTAATCTCATTCTATCTATAGATTTTACGTTAAAATGTTGGATAAATGTTTACTTATTTAATGCTGATTAGCATGAAAACTATGCTAAAATAAGTTACTCTTTTTGGGTTAGTTATAAATCAAAAAAAAAAAAACTTGTTCTAGTATTGAATATTTAATGAAATTCAGTTGAAAATGATCAGTAAAACGATCCTTCTATAGCGAACAATGAACCACTAACAGAAAATCTAAGAAATAATAAAGACAAAACAAATAAGAACCATACAATGATAAGATCATTTAGTTTAATACGAGATGGATGAAGAAAACAAATAGAAGCTGTCTGTCTGTCTGTAAAACAAATGTAATTTCAATTTTTATGATAATAGAAAGTTCAATCTTTTAATGATAGCTTTTAAAAAAAAAAACTACTAGAGCTTCTTAAAGTATCATTTAGAAAATGAAGACATTAAAAACAGCATCTTACATCGTAAGTATCTCGTATAAATTAGCAAATAAAACAGTTTTTGTCCGTCTATGAATCATATTAGGGTGCGTATTCAAATAGAGACCATCCAAACAAACAATTCAATACAACACAAATCTTGAGTGGCATATATACAATGAGTCAAAATTAACTTGACTTATTCCACTATAAGACAGTATCTACAATAGTGATTATGGTTGTGTTTGCTTTGCAGTGTTCGTCATTTGTTGGAGTCCTTACATAGTATTCGATTTACTTCAAGTATATGGTCACATTCCAAAGACACAAACAAATATCGCTATAGCTACATTAATTCAAAGTTTGGCACCGTTGAATTCAGCCGCCAATCCAGTAATTTACTGTCTATTTTCCACACATTTATGTCGAAATTTACGGTAAGTCTTACAATGATTTCTATGGTATTGAGATGAAATATTCACATCATCAGTATATAAGCACAGAATTAGTAAAACCCACCCATAATTGAACGCCTGTTTGTATAACCGAATAATTTCAGTAGATTTCGTTTAAATTTTATTTGTAGCTTGATTACCTCCACCTTTCACACTCAAGTAGTCCAATTGGATTCTATTTCTATCATTCTACAGTTAAGTAGTAATAGATTACCAGTAGATTATTCCATTTAATTTGTTAAATTCATCACAGGCGATAATAATATCTGATAAAAGAATATTCTCTTCTCTTTTTTTTTTGTTGGTTTTTGATTTATCTAGATGCTGTTCATTATTAAAACATTTAAACTTCGATCCGTGCAGAAAATTACCACCATTCACATGGATAGCAAATTGTTTATCATTATGTATACCTGGTATACATGGTAATGGTCATTGTTGGGGTTATGGTAGTGGTGATTCAACAGGTACTGTAACAACATCATTAACACATTCATCAAGACGTTCCGGTTCTGGTACATCAATACGACATACAATACGTTTACAACCGGCATTAAATCATAGCCATAAAGTTGCCATCTCTGTTGTCTAGTCATTTTATGCATAATATTTATCTACATCTAGATCTTCATAATGGATATCAGGATCAAGATTTGGACTTGTCCAGCACTCTTCTTTTATAATAATAATAATGATGATAAATATAAGAGCTGAATAAATGTGAAAAGAAAGTTGATTGACAATACGTAGTTGAAAAAACAGTAACAGGGTGTTTCTATCATTTATTCAGCTCTATTGGCGTTGTATTTTAACAAAAAATCAATTCGTAACTTTTTTTTAAGTAATTAATTTCACCCTGTAGCGTCTAGTTTTGATTTTTCCCTAATTTATCGAGTATGTTTTATAATTAATTGGGTTTTTCACGCTATCTTTGTAATTGTTGATGTTTTCTATTTATTTAATTTATTCAATTCCAGATACGTATTATTGTATTTTTTTTTTTAAATATATAAATAAACAATTCATACGCTCAATATGTCCAAAATAAAGGGATAATTATATTTTATATGTATCAACTATATTTAATGTATTATATGTAAAATAAATATTTGGAAAATATTTGTCGAATTTTTTTGTTATAAAATTAATAAACCTCGAAAATTTCGATATTGTACCCTCAAGGGATGAAACAACAATATTAACAGTCTTTAAATTAATTGCTCGTCTGCTGTTTAGCAAAAAAAAATCAACACGTAAGGGTGGTGAAACGAAACAATTCACCCCATCTTCAAGAACTGTTACAATCAAGCATCTACTCGCTTATTTCCAGTACATTGTGAAGTTATTTGGTGTCATTCAACTTTCCCCTAACATTGATAAGATTATCTGATTTTTTCTGGGTCCTTACAATATTGTTTTTTACGACTTCCTTATCAGTAGAAGAGATTTGATCGTAACCAATCTCTATCGTAATTCGACTAGAATTGAACTTTTCAACGCAATTTTTTCTTTTGTTACGGGAATACGACAATTTGGGAAATTTATTTAAAGAAAATCAGGTGGATTTCTAGAAGATAATAAAACAACAATTCCAAATTTATTTGAGGGTACAGTACAACGTATACAGGCTGTCCCACCTCACTTGATCCGTTGTTTATCGAATCATAAGTGTGGTGGTACACTTTATATTGAGGCAAGGCTCAAATTTTAGATATTTCTATTGTGAATCATAATTCACTTTGATTTGTGACGGATTTTCAGAATTCGTGGCAGATGTGAAAAATTCAGTTTCAGCCTGGCACACCATAGAACAGAATTGCATTCTAATACTAGCCTGTTTGGCTTTCGGTAATGTTCTAACAATTCTAGCCATACTTAGGTAGAACATTTCATTCTCATCTTGAGCATAATTTATATCATCTTTCCTATTCAACATATCTTTCATTAAATTACTATTACTTGTCATAAAATCAAGAATATCATCAATATTTCTATCACACTTTCTACTTTGTTTCTTCTTGTTTTTCATATGTAATTCATTTCTATTGTTATCATTGAAAGTTTCATCGATTGATAGTGTAGATGTTGATGGTGCACCAATTTCCGATTGATCATCTTTAATATGGATATCATTATCGATTTGTCGATCATCTTCAACGTTTATATTCTTTAAACAATCTTCAGAAACGTTTGCAGTACTAAAGTAGAAAATATTAGGTAATCTTTCCGATTATTTGAAAAAAAATTATTATATTTACGATCTTTCTTCTATATATGGCAATACGAAAGACATCTGATCTTCAAATTTCCATTTACCAATCTTTCTAGAAACTTGACCGTTTAAAGTTCTCCTCCGTTTCAAAGCATTCGTATAGCAATTTCGTAATTTCGTCCATAAATTCTTAGCTTCAGTTGCTATAAATATTTTTTAAAATAATTGGGGAATTACAAATGGTAACTTTAGCGTTACCAACACAATAAATACCTGTTAAATTGAATAATTTCCCTATTTCTATCCATGCTTCATTTCGCATATGGATATCTTTATAATTTTTATGTTCTACATTATATAGAAATTGGTATTGTTGGATTAATTCAATGAATCGTTCTTGATTTATTTGATCCATAATAATGACGTTATGGAAGTGTGAACGTAACCTTAGCGTAATCGTGTTATAACAGTTGCTGACGTGTTATTGGTGAATTATGACATTTTTTTACACATTTACTTCGATAAAACTCCAATACGATATAAGATTGTTTTTTACGTTGCTCAAATTGTGTTAAATTTGTCAAATTTAAGTTAGAAAACGTTACGATTAACATGAAATAACACGACACATTGCATCAGACTGAAAGGATTAAATCAAGTAGGCGCTAATGGCTCGTATTGTTGTCATATATGCAACCAATAATACATTTTGTTAGAGAACTATCAATAAATACAAATTAAAACAATTTTAACGATATAAAACTATATATTTCGATTAAATGATTCTCTACCAAGCGATTTTGAGTAAATTACATCCAAATTATAGTATTAATGTATTAAAATATGATGAATTAAAGTATTTAAGTTGGTAATAGGAATCAATGTTGCCACTTGTTTAAACGAAAAATTCCCCAAATTGAAAGTCGACAGAAAATGACATCATTATGAGGTGCGTCATTCCAAATGATTTCAATTTGATTAAATTATGAGCTTTCACATCATAAACTTTCAGTTATGACGGTAGAAAAAAACAATTACGCTCTAGTTTTATAATTAGACTAGAACAAGATAGAACAATAAAGAAATTCAATAATAATAATAATAATCAGGAATTGTGTGTGAGAACGTGATGAACATACCTAAAAATAAATAGGTGAAACCATATGATTGGTATTTTGGTTTTTTTGTGTAGAAAATCCTTATAATTTTTGAATTTTTATCTAAGAAAACAACACCTAGTATTTGTATTTTGTAGTTTATAACAATATGGGTTTGTTATTTGCAAAATTATGGAGTCTTTTTGGGAATGAAGGTGAGTATTTTGAAATGTTAAATTTTGACCATTTCCGATTGTTAATCATTCAATTTTTTTTTGCAGAACATAAAATCGTGATTGTCGGCCTTGATAATGCTGGTAAAACAACAATATTGTATCAATTTTTGATGAATGAAGTCGTCCATACAAGTCCAACGATCGGTTCAAATGTTGAAGAAGTTGTTTGGAGGAATATCCATTTTATTATGTGGGATTTAGGTGGACAACAATCATTACGTGCAGCTTGGAGTACTTATTATACAAATACAGAAGTATTATTATCATTATTATTATTTCGAAATTGTTTAATTAATTAATTTTTGTAATTATAGTTTGTGATAGTAGTAATAGATTCAACAGACAAAGAACGTTTATCAGTCATTAGAGAAGAATTGTATAAAATGTTATCAAATGAGGAATTATCAAAAGCTGGTGTTCTTATTTATGCTAATAAACAAGATGTTAAAGGTTCAATGAGTGCATCGGAAATTTCTAAAGAATTAGATTTAACATCAATTAAACAACAACAATGGCATATACAGTCTTGTTGTGCATTAACTGGAGAAGGGTACGTATATTGTGTAGATCCTCATCCATTAATTTGTATGTTTCTATAGATGAAACAAACAAAAAATACCAACAATTTCCGCATATAAAACCATTAGATTGGGGCGGTTCTTTGATTCATTAAATAAAACGAATTCTATTGGATTGTTACGTAAATTGTTTTTAATTGAAACAGTAAACAAATGATAAAATATTGAGCAATTTATGTCTACACAATATTATATAGGATGTAACTCAAAGAATTCATTCGTTCTTTTGATCATAGTAGGCATCTATTTGTACAAACAATGGCTGCGTTACCATAGAAACATAAATTTTATTTAAACAAAAAAACACTAATTTATGGTAACTTTGATGTGATTTCAAAAACAATAATAACGGTTGTAACGAAGTTCGCTATTTGTATTTTAAAATTGATCCATTATAAACGTAAGAAGTTTTGAAAGTTTATTGCGTTGTATTATTTTTTTTATTTTCTACAAAAAAGTTGTTTATTTCTGGAATGACCTCCAAAGACTTCCGTTTTGTTCTATTCGTTATTAAAATTGTGATTGTTTTTATCGTGCATTCGTTATAAGCGAATTTTATTATATTTAAAATTAATAAAATACTCAATTCTTGATAATGTGTTTAGGGTTGTTTTCCGAGAGTTAAATAGTCTGGAAATGATAAAAAATAGAGGTAAAATCACCATAGAAGGTTTTTTTGTGGAAAATTGTAACAAAAAACAATCGATATTTATAGTTTGTAACCTTTCAAACCTACACATTTTAAGATGTCCTCCACGACGTCTAGAATGCTATACACATCCAGTGGCGTACGATAATTAATTCCTCACCGAATGGTTGTAAAGATTATATTCAAAAACTTTGCGATGTAGGTCGAATTTGATACGAACCATAATTAGATTTTGGGAACTCACACTTATTTTACCCTTATTTCTCTAATAGAATAATAAAAGTTTAGAATACTCTAAAAGATTTAAATATACAGGGTGTTTCATGTGAAGGTGTACGTCCCTGTAAATCCATTATTGTATTAGAAAGGAGTTTAAAGAGAAAGTTTGTGTTTGAAATTTGTTAAAAAGTAACAAAAAAGATCAGAAATTATAATAAAAACAGCAAATTCGTTGATAAATAGATAGAGGTCAGTCAGTGGCGTTCCTAGTATTGGTGTCACCTTTTTGATCCATTTTTTCATGATTTTATATGAGCGCAGAATTTACTGTTTTTTATTGGAATTTTTGACATATTTCGCTTATTTTGATGGAATTAGTGTAAAATTTGCAATTTTTGAGTAGAATCCTTGAAAATTCTTGCTTATTCCAATGAAATTAGCGCAGAATCCGTCGTTTTTGAGTGAAATCTTTGTATAAAATATTTGGTAGGTAGAACGCGCTTTCTCTAGTGACGCCACTGGGTCAGTGACACGACAGGATTGGGTTTATTATAAAATTCTAACATTTATTATACGGGCTTGGACAAAAATGCCGGAACGGTCAAATATCTTCGGATTTTGACCGATGTGGTTCTTTCAGATTTCCACTCTACCTCAAACCTGAGTTATACCTTACTCTTACCTTACTTTATCTTAATGTACTTCATACAAAGGGCATAAAGTGGCCTTAGGCTATATAAAATTTAATAAAAATGAACATCAAAGGAAATTGAAATATCTTAGAAAAGGTTATAGTTAGGTATAAGGAGTCCTAATGTAGAATAGTCAAGATTAATCTGTAGAATTGAAAACAGCTCAAAGAAATGTAGGATTCCATTTCAAAGAAGCAATTTGTCAGCAACTTCCGGTTGAATTGAAAGTGTCAAGTTTACCAAAATCAATTTGCAAAAAATCAAATTTTTAGCTTTAGCAAATCCGGCGAAATTTGATTGTTCTAAAAGTTTTGCCCAATCCTTTATACACAATTTATCAATTTCAGTTGTTATCGATTGTTGCCTAGATATCTCTCAATTAATTATATTAAAAAATGTTTCCATTATCTTCACAATTTAATCAGTTTCACCTATATAGTCTGTTAAGTGACTTAAGAGATCTAGTAAAATAATAAAAATTAGTTCACAATAGATACAGTAGTAAAAGGACCTGATGGAAATGGTTTAATATTAATAAAGCAGGTAGTTTTGAGTATTGGACTTGTTTAAAAGTTGTTGTAATGAAAAATTTTAAATATTTATTTATGATGGCAATATTAAACCATTTTCATCAAGTCCTTTACTGCTGTATCTACTGTGAACAAATTTTTCATTATCTTAAGTCACTTAATTGTCAGTAACCCGGATTTTAGTACATTTTGAGACTTTATGAAAAAAAAAAACATACAGTATGCGGCAGCAAAATAGGTACATAAGGAAAAGCATCAGTTTCACCCACTCTTATAAAGAAACAATGATGAACCATTATTGATCCCTAGTATCGATCTTTGTCTAATACAGTTGCCTGGAAATATACCACAGCACTTTAAAAAAACTTTCCCGATGCTACTGATGCTCTTGACAAAGATAGCAAATGTTTATCATCTGTTACAAAATATTGATCAAGTAGGTAAATTTTTTATGTATGAAAGAGGGATGATGTATTAAAACCCCATTAGGGATGTTTGGTCTCAACAACAGACGATCAGTTTCTCTTTATATCATTTTAGTTGATATGGAAGATTGACAGTGGGTAGTAACAGTGCTCTTTCCTATGTACCTATTTTGCTGCCGCACACTGTAGAATAAAGTAACATAGAATTCATCTACAGGAAAAAGTCCAGTCGTGGATAAAAGAAACTTTGAAATTTCCACACAATTTTCAGTAATGGTATAAAAAAAAATTCCATGTACTTCAGTGGAAAATAACAAATTGTTTCCATTAGCTGGAGATGTAATTATGATCAATTATAATGATTAGAACATTTGTCTTTAATTTTTTGCTATAAATAGATTATTATTTACATTTGTAATCCGGATAACTCTATTTTACAAGATAAATTCTACGATTATTCGACAGATTAGTGTTCGTTCATCCTTAAATTTAATGTTGTCTTGTAAATGGTAAAGGGATGATGTTTATTATGTTGATTTTTTTCTTTTGATTTCAGATTATACCAAGGTTTAGAATGGATAGTTAGCCGACTTAAAAAGAAATGACACACTTATTTAGTCCAATTTAACAATATTTTTATTATTATTTCAACTAAATAAATAATTATTAAAAAAAAAGCAAAAAAAAAACTAGAAGAATAATAATAAAATGGATTGTATTATACAATAATAAAACGTCGGCTTTTCTCATATTGAGAAATCAGGTTGTATAATTATTCATTATTTTGTTTATACACACTTTAATTAAGGCATTATTTTTTTCTTTTTAACCAAAAAACAACAACAACAACGATTGTATATTTACGATAATTTACGGTTTTAGTTTTGTTTTTGTTCTAGAAAAAATTATTAAAATAAATTACTAATTTATAAATGTTGAGTTGACGTTTTTATTTTGTTGTTAAAATAAAATAAAAAACTTGAAGATAAACTGTAAATAATAAATGATAAAGCGAATAAATTCCTGATACAATTGTAATGTTGTCTTTTTGATAACAACAATTCCTTGTTTTTGCTTATTATAAGTATTGGAAAAATGCGTGAACTATTAGTGGAAAAATCAGTGTATAATCAACAAATTAAACAAACTACAAAACACCAAATCAATGTGAAATTATCATCATTAATCAATACGTATCAAACAATGCCTATATCGTTTGAACTTTGTCCTAATCGAAATATTGATAATAATTTATTAGAATCATTAAAACCGTGTTTTCTATCAATAACATGGTTATTACATGATGGTAATTTCGATATTAATGCAATACCGGCTTTACTATTAGCGGAAAATTTGCAAAATCGGCACAATATTTTATTACATCTAACTGGACGTAATTTGGATAAACATACAGCTTTATTAATATTGGAAAAAATTCGTAATATTGGTATTAGAAATCTGTTGATATTACAAGGAGATCCTGCAATTAACAACATCAATTCAAGTGTGAAACAAGATTTTCCGTATGCTTCGACTTTCGTCCAATTCATTAGAGAGTATTTTCACGATTATTTCTACATTGCTGTTGCTGGTTATCCAGATAAACATCCAGAATCACCGGATACTCATCAGGATTTGATTTATTTAAAAGAAAAAGTATAAATTTTCTACAAAAAAATTCGATATAATCTAATTTTGAATATTTTAGGTTGGAAAAGGAGCCGATTTGATAATCACACAAGCCTCATTTGAATATGAATCTATTGGAAATTTTGCAAATAATTGTCGAAATTATTCAATCAACACACCGATTCTAATTGGTATTTTTATCATTAATTCTTATCAATCATTGATTAAAATGGTGAAATTTTGTAATTTACATGTAACACCAGGTATTATGAAAATTATAAATGACAATCGATGTAATGAACAAGCAATTCGTGAATATGGTATTGATTTGGCTGTCAAATTGATAAAACAATCATTAAATAACAATGATTTAATCAGTGGTGTACATATTTTCACGCTGAATAATTTAAATTTAGTTAAATGTGTTTTGAAACGTTTAGGAATGATTGAATGGTGGATTGAACGACCTTTGATTACTGATTTATCTAAACATAGATTTACATATAACGAAAATGTGGACGCTAATTCACTCTAAATTGTTATCAGTTCACATAAAATCACTCTCATAAAGTGTTCTATTTACACAATAAAATGGGTAATCTAAATTTGTGTGTAAATCACCCTAATTAAAAAACGCCTATTCGACAAATTCTAATGGTGTTTTCAAAGTGTGTTTATCCAGGGAAGAAGCACACTTACTACCACTTATACAGATAGACTAATTACCATAATTAAGTGGGAAAGAGTAATCCACCCGGCGCATCCACCAAATTTGCAAAATTTCCCCTTTACTGTTAGTGTCAATACAATACTGTTACTTTTGTGCTAAATGACAAAAAATCGTTTTTATTGCTTGATTAAATAGGTGAAGGTCTAGCATAAAACACTATGATACGTACAGTTGTCCAAAATTGTTTTTTCTTCACGTTCAAATACAACTTCGGATAATGAATTTCTCAGCAAACTTGTCGGATATCCAGTGACAATTGTGTTATGAGTTTTTTGCCAGTTGAGAGGTTGAGAGGATTAAGAACTATTTAATCTCTTTTTGTTTGTGTAATAATAACTTTAACACGCTATCTATCCAACTGTACATACTTTTTTGAGCAATAATTACGTATATAACATTAGGTTTTAGATTCATTGCGAACTTGGCGCAATACTTCATTTTTAATAGTAAGAAACTGGAATATGCAACTGTAATTTGCTTGTCGGCTTATAATCAAAGAAATTCCCTACTGATTTGCCAACAAACAGAATAAGTAAGTAGTGAAGACAAATAGATTAAGAAATACGGAATAAAGTTGAGCTATTTTTTTTTCAGGAATCGGTAGGTAGCTTTCTGTACCCTGAAAATCGACCATTTCACTTATTTGCCGTATAAAGCGCTAGTATCGTTCTATTATTCCTGCAGCACACTGCAAATGAACACTACTGCAAGATAAAGATAGCTAGATATAATTGTACAATACACACACACACACACACAAATACATAGACAGTATTGTAGTGAAACGAGAGTAGTAGAGTAACCCCCAGCAGAAATGAAAATTAGTTATTTTTGAACCTTACATTGGTGTAGATCGTTTTTAGCATTTTTGTATCGTTTGTAACAACACCACCACCACCAATAATAACAACAACAATACCAAAATACCTACTATATGCAGACACACCTCCAAAACGTTTACGTATCAAAAAATACATAATCAAATCTAGTATATAGTGTCAAAAATTTTGTGGTCAACCTTGTTTTTAATCGTTTGAATACAAGAATTTTTTCGCTAAAACCTTGACCCTGTGTCTTTATGTATATATATATATATGGATGAGTGATTAGTTGTGCGGTTGATCTATAATTTCAAACATTTAAACAAATAAAAATTGTTAAATTTGTTAATTAGTGGAATAAGGGACATGATAAAGGTATAGATCGGTGTTCAGTGTTTTATTTTATAATCTTTCCTATGTTGTTTTTTTTATTATTATTTAATTTGAATGTTAACACAATATTATTAATAAAACCAATTTTTGAATGTATTCAACTTTCTTTATGTTCTTGTTGTTTAAATAAAGTTGTTGATTAACGTTTATAACAATAAATGCATGGAGATGATTTGTAAAATAAATGTTGTTCTGTTATGCAAGATTATAGAGTCGTTTTGTTGTTTTTTTGTTGATTTTTTTGTAAATGCATCTTACCTTTTTGGATTGTTTTAAACAATTTTGGTTTGTAGATCAAAAATAACAACAAACAATACAACATTTCACCATTGTGGGGGAACTAATGAAGATATAGATGTAAAGATGCGTATATTCGCCACCTTCATCATTAGATATTCGTGTTAATTAGTTTATAGTAATTTAAGTGAAACTATAATTAATACAAACGGAACATAATTATAAATGATGCAATATGAAACATAAATTTTGACATTCTAATTAACTGTCGACCCACCACTAATTATTACAGATTAAATTATTTAATTACGAATTTTTCAACTATAATTTCCCCTATTATAATAACACACTTGTCATTTCTACAACGATATTGAACGTATAGTTGTATTTGTTTATTTAGTTGTTTTTAAACAATTATTTCTATAATTTCCACCTATATTTCGTTAATTAAACAAATGTTATAATTATAGAAAAATGTTTTGTTAGCACACACGTAAATGCCACTGTATTGACGACGCTGGAAATAAATATAACAAAGATGCTATTAAATTAATGAACGACATGTAATAAAAATTACCATTTAAATCTATTTTTAAACAAATTAGAATTACCGCACGTAATCCTTTGAAAATTAAATATACCTACCGGTTATAACGTTTATCCCCCTCGGTTTATTTGAATTGTTGTAAATTGATAGAGGGTTCTTCTGTTTGTTTTTATCTTTTGTATGAATATCAACAAATTTCTTGTTATATCCGAATTGTTGATTTTGTTAAAATCGAATAACACCCACGTTAATTGGAGATGTAAAGTTTTTAAGTTAATTTAGTAACGGAATACGCTTACTTAGACCGCAATTATTTTGTAAATTAATTAAAATTCCATCCCCAATGAGTGTGTGTAAAACTATAAAGGAACTAGATGAGTTCTTTGTTTATATCTTGCTAGTAATCGAAAATTCTATTGGTGGAAGGTAAAAGGTGAAAAGTTTCGACGAGATTTATCAAGTTTTCGGTTGGAATATTCGATAAGTTACAATTATAGAAGTTATTGCAATAGGAAGTGTTAGTTTTCTGTTAGTATATCCGTTTTATGATGATGTCAGTTCATTTTATTTCTCATCAACGAACGACGAAGTATTGCAATTTTGATCTTTTTACCATAAAATATATACTTATGATCAACAATATCTTCACGATCGTTTCGTACGTGCTTTCCAAACTAAATACACATCATTTTTTCTGCTTGCCTATTCCAAGACTATCGGTGATCCTTCTGGAACGTATGTTATTAATTTTAAAACAACACAAAAAGCTGGCGAATGTTTCGGAACTGTGTGATAAAAATGAATTTCCAACAAGAAAAAAATTACTTCATTCATCGGACAGAAACATTGTTAAATTGCTACAATTTTCTCAACATTTGCAATACTGATTCTAATGCGGAAGTATGTGGAATCCTCCAATACAAAGAATCTAAATCAAAATTATCGCAAATCATTCACGTGATTACTCACAAAATCGTAAACAAGGTAAGTCTATCTTAATGCGTATCTCAATCGCCTCAATCTACAAATACTCTACTTTTTATGTCATATTGACATCCCTTAATGAACCTACAGTTGTCCAATGAAGTTGCCAACAATTCTATACATATGAAGTTCGAAAAAATCTCCTAAGAGTTCTGTTGGTTGACTGTAATCGAATTATTCTGACATTAATACAGAAAAGATCGATAACGCCGGCACTAAGCTTCGTAGCAGATCACTAACAAATATTGCTATTACAGTTGATCAGTAGAATCAACAGAGCAATTAATCGATGATAATGGGAAGAATCAACAAACAAAGTAGCAAATAGAGATCGCGATTGCGATCGATATTCATTAAGAATACCGCATTAAAGTAGACACTTCACACACATTTATTGTTGTTTTCTTCTACAATACAAAAGCAAAGTGGAAATTAAATGCTGTATTTCACTTGAAATGGTTCTTAAATTGCATACGTTTCAATATGGTCAGGATTTATGTAGATTTTTTTCCAATTTTCCATTATTGCGTCTTTGGCCCAACAACTAATCGAGAGAGAAAAAATAAATAAATTCTCTATACATTTGACTTGTATTTCAGGTAAAATTTCTTTTATCAAATTGTTTTCCCCGCCTCGATTGCTTTTAGGAGAAAAACGACTGAAATTCCGGAAAATTCATAAATATTTTACGTAACTCTGTAAACAAACGGCTACGTTCCAACAATCTAAAGGCCACGAATTTTCTATTTTTATTGTCATTAGTCTCGTCAATTTATTTTTGTTTAAAAATAAAAAAGATACACATAAACACACACATACACAGGGAGACTTAATCTAATATTAGTAAATTACGTGCCCCTTTCTGTATAAGTTTCTGCTTTCAGTAAGCTGAATATTTGAAAATCCCTAACATTAATGAATATTTTATGTAACACTATCACCCTATAAAATTCAGGAATTTCTGTTTAGAGGGTAATGTTCTCTATTCTCAACGTACAATTCAAGGGGGACTTACTAGTTAATTGAGGGCTTCTAATATAGAACAACATGTGCTGTAATCGAATTGAAGGAAATTTGTTACATTGTTAGATCGACTAGAGGTAAATCATGCTAATCATTTTAGAGGAAATCAAGATGATTACGGAAACTGCTAGAGCAGACGCTTGCTTTAGTTTAACCCTCGATTATTTATGATTGTGGACGACTTACCCTTGTAACAATACAGGGATGTAATGGGAAGCAAATGACATCTTTTGAAATAGATCCCGACAATAACAACACCCCCCCCCCCAAAAAAAAAAACCAACCCATATTTGAGATAGTTTTAATTGAATAAGTTTGATTCGAGTTGGTGAGAGAAATGAGATTACATGGAAATTGACTTAACCGGAAAGTGCAGAAGAAGTAGAAGAAAAAACACGTAGATTTTCCGGTTGTGATTTTTTTTATTCTACAATTCCACCCTCTCAGAGGAGCTGTCTAATCGTAATCCTGCTATAAATCAATGTGACCTTCATAAAAAATATTAGATTACAATGTCCCATTAAGTAACCGTCTATTTCCGCCGATTTTCCCTAATAATAATAATAATAATAGAGGAAAAACGTTGATTTAACACTGATGAAATGCGGATATAAACACCGATAGATTATTCATAAAATTGTCGGTGATTTAATAAAAATTTCAACACTTTCAGTCGAATTATAAACTGTGAAAATAATTTATTTTCATTTACAAGTTACAAATACACATTAGACAGTTGCATCTTCTTTTAAATCAACTGATTGGAAACTGCCGTTTTGATTTGAATTGATACATAAAATGATTCAATTGAAAACAAATTAAATTCGATTGTTTGGATGAAATTTACGATCAAAATCAGAAATTTATGGAAATATCTGATTTTGGTTTATGTATTGTTGGAAGTTACGACTTGAATCCCAAAACACGTTCAAGCTGTATATACTGGATTTCAAGTACCACACACACTAGGCCCTCAGGGGTTAGAAAATACCTGCCTACCTATCCTAAATCCGGCAAGCTATACTAACTGTTCTTATTCCCACTAGTTTTACGTTTAATATTGTCAATTATTTTGGGTTAAATCCAACAAAAATACCATTAGTTGTGTAAAAGCAGTAGTATGTGGTAGGACGGTTGTTATTATTGTTTGATAATTGTGGGAAGAAGTTGATATCGTTCTAGAAATGAGGAGGATGTGTTGTTAATTTCGTTCCAACCTTATTTGTTAAAATATGGAATTCGTACTGTGCTAGATTCGAGATTTCAGACCACATGACGCCTCGAGGAAAAACTTGAAATGAAAACAGCAAAAGATAGCTAGTTATATATAGGGAAGGGCAATAATAAAGCTAATAGCGAATTATTTTCAATAATAAGATGAAATGCTTGATTTGAAATTAATTCGATACGAATTCGAGTAGAATACAAAATGATACAACGGAATTTCCTAATCTATATCGTTTTATATGATAATTAAGCCTCCAATAAAACCAATTTCAACGATTACAAAGAATGAATACACTGGAAATTGGCCAAATTTTCTCTCCGACAGTGGAAAAAACGAAATAAGACCCGTACAAAACATCTGTTGCGTAGGTTTTAGTATTTTCAAAACAATCATTAAAATTACAATTTTTGACTGAAATGTATTCAAAATTTATAGCCACTGTTACAAGTTGTTCTGTTTGTTGTTGCAGATCTAATGAAGTACGTTTCTTAGTATTGCCGTATTATTCTCAAAAATAAAATTAATTCTTGGTTTATTTTGATAAATGTTACAGATTTTCCATTAGTTCGGCTATATTTGGTGTGTTTCAAACTGGCCCATCAGTTCTGGATATCTTACCCGCCGCCGGGGGCGGGCGGATCCAGTAGTTCCAAAGAAAAAGAAAAAGAGAAACAATTACAAGCCGATGAAGAGAAACGTACATCATCCCGTGAACAACGACAATTAGAATACGACGCAGTGATCAAGGTAAGAGGTTTTTCAACAATATTAATCGGAATATAGAAGAGAATTGGATCAAAAATAGGAATAAAACGAATAGAACTACGTTTCTTCTATTTCTTGTTCCTTTTATGATTGCAGGAATAAACATTCTTGAAATATGTTTCTTTCGTTTCGAGATCAAAATAAAATACAAAAAGTTAGGTAGAGCAGTATGTTCAGCGAGTTTGATGTGGTTTTTCTACATTGTAACATTTACAAAATATATTCAGTTCACGTATCTATCCGCTGTTTAATATTGGTAAATTGACATCGACGTTTTGTTTTCTATTTTATTCTCGAACCACCAGAAAAAAACCGAAACTGTCGATATTCCTGTCCAAATTCTAACTATCTTTTCAAAGTTTTTGTTTGAACAACATCAAACTCATGTTTCTATTGTTGAATTCTTGCAAATATTGTTGGGAAATGCGGTTAATTTAATGACAAAATCAATTATTTCATTTCAAAAATTAATAGTAAACTGTCTAGACAAACGGGTGTATAAATGGTGGATGCGCCGGGCAAGCTATAATATTAGTATCACTATCATTATTGATACTTTGTTATCACTGAGCTATTGTTCAGCGCTTGTTATGATTTAGTTTACTGCTGTTAGCTTTTCTATGACAGTAATGTGTTTACGTTGAAATAAAGTCACATAACTGAGGCAATATATATTTCAACTTCTTTATGACGCCGGTTATACGCCAAAAATGACATGTCTGTGATAAAATCGGAGATTTTACATGGTGACTGTGTAATCTATCACCGTTATGTCGTGTTTTAACATCGCTTTTTTCCCGTGTTTAAACTGCCAGACTTGTTCTGATAAATCCATCCTATGTAATCTCTCTAATCAAATACTCGATTTATCTAATGATCTCTGTCTGTTCTGATAGATGAACTCTGTTGTTGTTGTTGTTGTTTTCGTATTTGAAATAGTTTTAAAATTGTTTGCATACCAGTGTATACGGCTATAATGTCCATCTATATGTACATCAACTGTGTTCAGCTTGAGAGAAACGTACCAAAGTTATTTTCTGCATCGCTAAATTGAGGTGGTGCATCTCTTTCACTGATTGCAACATATAGTGGCGTACAATTGCAAATTCTCTTTTCCTCTTTCGAATCAATTCAGTTTTATGTTGTAGTAGCAATTTTGATAAACTTCAGCAACTTGCAATGTGATAAAATCTAATATTCAAATATTTTTCTCAAAAGCAAGCTAACTATGTAATTATGGAAAAAATGGTGGGCGAGTTATCGGACTTGTACTTTAATCGTTACTATTATTTTTATTACAGCTTTATATTGGGCTATCTCTACTTGCTCGTAGTTGAACGATTATACGGCATCATTACGTTTTTAGGTTGTAATGTTTATTTTACCCTCAACAACTTTCTGTTTTCCGTAAAGCTAACGTCTTGTAGCTAACATCGGTATACGTCAAATATCAAACAAAGCTTGAAACTAGATCATTTTGTCTATAGCACAATTGCTTAGCGATGTCTGTTTCGATCACCGGTTTCATATTGGGAATCTGTAATCTGTTTCTGTTACTTTATCTTCAAATTCCTGCTTTCTTATACTATTTCGTCCAATTCACCGCTTAGAAACTCTCCAGACAAAGATTAATGTTTTGTTCGAATCTATCCTGATGCATTAATTCTTCAATAATACAACAAACATATCAGAGTATTACAAAAATGTTTATTTTCATTATTGACAAACCAAAGTTATCTAGCTAGAATTACTGTCTGAATTGCTATATATTTGGCTTTTCTGTTATCTGTAGGACTATAATGGTTCTTTACTGCCACTTCTTCTCGAAACCAATTAGTTATGTTTTGTAGTAGCAATTTTATCAATAAACTCACGGGACACAGTTGCTACCATTCTAGTGGTATCCACTTTCATTTGTAATATTTCGAGTGAAATATTTGTAACAAATTGAACATCAATTAAAGGATTGGTTTGTTCTGAAGCAGATATTGCTTTTTCCCCTCAACAACTCAATCATCATTGATTAATTATACAGTTCGTGTGGTAATTAAGTTTAATTTTTAATGAATTTCTCCAAAAAAAATACAAGTAAGCAAAATGGTGGATGCGCCGGGTCGGCTTCTTTATCCTTTTTCTCATTAATTTGTCTTATCCAGTTGCCGAAAAGTTTGTATCAAGATATATTGTTTCTCTTATCAACAAAATGTTTAATGATCAAAACCTGATTATCCTGTTGCATTATTATAGGAACATCATCGTACACAACGTGAACAATGGGAGATTAGACAACTAGATAATGATCTTTTACATCAACGACATACAGAACGTGAACGTGAACGTGAAGAAAAGGAATTAGCTGAACAACAACTTCTTTTAGTTGATAGTGAACGTAATCGCATTGAAAACCGTTTACAAACAGTGTAAGTAACTTTTAACATTAATCAAAAATGTTATCAACAAAAAAAAAAAAAATACTATCACAAACTTTATACACAAAAAATTAATTAATTCATTCGAATCAATATATTTAGACTCGTACATATTTCATTTGTTTGCTCTAAAATGATGCATTGCCGCAGGTGTTACATGCCAAAAATAAACATTTCCCCCCAACATTATTACATGTTACGTTGTGTAACACAAAACAAAGATTTGAAATGAATTACGTTGGTACTTGGCTTGAAAATCGTCGAAACCAATTCATCACGTCCACAAAAATATTACACAAACTGTTAACATGGGATATAGCAGAGAGTTTCAGTGTGTTCACTTGCCGGAAGTTGGGTGATTTGGTAATTTTTAAATAAATGTCGCACAATATTTTCTAAAATCGTCCAATAATTAACTAGAAACTGCTTAAGTATGCGATTAAAACTTTAAAAGGTTTCCAACTCGAATATAATTATTCCCAGTTCTTAATTAATTTTTTATTAACACAAATTAAAATTGCTACAATTTGGTAGTTTTATGAGTTTTGTTACCAAATAAACCGGAAACAATAGTAAACGTCGACCTCTTTAATGTGGTATAAACCGTATTTATTAGAGAATTATTTAATGAAAATATGTTGCACCTAGGGAAATTTGCAGGAGTTTTATTCAATTTCTGCTATAAACGAAAACCTAAAATTTCATTAAAACTGTAACAATATCGATTTTAGATAAGATTAGAGTACCATCTAGACACATGCAGGTGTGTACATGTTGGAAAATTCACATGATTCTTTAAAAAGCTTGTTATCGAAGTCTCTACTCTCTACTTATAATCTGGTCGAGTTCAAGAGGAATTTTTCCTGTTTTCCTGTAATTTAAGACGATCCTTCTAGTCATTTGAGGATATCTAACACTAAAGATTTTTAAGTAAAAAGAACGGTCTAATCTTGCCATTTACTCTAAATAATGAGTCGTTCAATATTATCAGTAAATTTTATTGCAAACGAGGGATGATTTATCATCTATTTAAAACGTTAATACTTTTATCGACTTTTATTAAAGTTCTATACGAAGATTCCTTTAGAGATTCAATTTTTCTGCAATTTATGCCGTATTCTAAGCAAATTTCAAGTTGAATATTATTGGAAAACTTCCTGTAAACTTTTCCAATTAATATCCTCTAAAGTATCTAGTAATAATAGGTAAATACAGTTGCTTTCTATGTGGAAGAATGAATAGATTGCATACGTTTCATACAGGAACAATAGTCCTACTAGAAGTGTATGTAAAACAGTGATAGTGACGTCACAGGATACACGGGATGACGTCAAGACGCCGCCACCGACATCGATATAATACCGCCTTGAAAAACGGTCGCACTGCAGTTTGCAATGAAAACATTTCAGCTACTGACTATTGACCTATCTTTACTTCAATATCAGAAAATTTGATAGAAAGTTGTCAATTTGTAATTAACTATGAATTACTGTGTGGAAATTGCCTATTTACATCATGTTTAACTGTAGAATTTTCGACTAAAGACAAACCGTACAACATAACGGACAAATTTGCATAATAAAATAACAAAAAACATCTGTTCTATTTGAGTCATTCTATATAATAAAAAAAAAAATAACCATTATCCATATTCTTTACGATTCAAACGCTTCCCAATCGCTTTGATAAACTGTCACCCTCTGAAATGACGATAAAAATAACATATACACCCTGCAATCGAACGAAAATGCCGAGAATATCTCCGCATTGCTTTGTAAAAAAATAAATAAATGAAAAATAAAAAATAAAACTGTCCTGTATATTTAACGAATACATACAGAGTATATCTCATCTAAAACCAATACTCTTTCGTTCCGGATTTGGAAGATTACAAAAACATCATCTTTACACGTTTGAAATTAAACGAAAAGAATTGCAAATATTCCCAGCGTTGCAAAACAAAAACGAACGGAATGTGGGAAATTCTCCTATTAAACTATACAGCGTGTCCCACTTAAAGCAAACATATTCAAATGCAGTCGAGATTCTAACGGTACAAAGCAGTGTTCTAATTTTAAAACTACAGGAAAAGGGGAGTATTGGGCAGGCACGTAATTATGCAATGTATAAGAGCCCAGCCGTTTAGGGGGCCTAATAATTGGACTTATTGGAGTTAGCTAAAGGTATTATAGAATCTTAATATTAAATGAGGGGCCCCTAGAGTATTTTTGCGTAAAGGTCCAAAATTTCTAGTTACGCTACTGGTTGTGGATGAAATAATTGCACGATCCTCCTGATATTCTATCGATCATCCCTCAATTTCGGCTTAATTGGGTCATAATTTATTTATTTCGTCGCATTGTGATCAACTGTTTCTATTAATAATTGATGGAAAATTAGGTGTCTATGAGGTGTGTGTGTGGTTTGATTGGAACCATACTGTATGTATATAGTGATGATGATCCTGTAGCGCAACGCATAGGATGTTTTCAGCAATAGCAAGGACCCTGAAAAGCTTTTCGCTTCAATTCGTCCTGAATCGAGGATATTCGTACTAGCTGCAATGACGAAAACTTAACTGTCCATAATATAAGATCGTCCTTCACTAACTGTTAATTTTAGTTATTTGTTTAAAAATAATGTGATCTTTTAACAACAACAACAACAACAAATTAAAATCGAACGTAAACCCACCCCATAATTAACCGTCTTTTTATATTGATTATTATTGTAATTATTATTAAAATAAATTGATAACGGATACAATTTTAAAGGTTGTGACTATTTAAGGGAAACTATTAAACAAATTGCCGCATTCGATACATGATAACGAGGAAAATTCGTATGTATGTTTTTAAAAGAAAATTTACCAATTTAGTGGCGTTTCTATAGTGGTTATTCCAACGAAAATAGATCAATTTTTCCAATAATAGAGTATAGGCATTTTTTAAAAAATTTTAATAAGAATCCTAATACACAGATATATACCTAGTTCTTCCTATTTCCAGAAAGGGGAAATTTCTCAAGAGTTATTATATAAAAATAGTGTGATATATAATCGTAGTTATTTATAAAAATTTTCTAATAACAAAAAAAATGTATATTTGTTAATGATAGTTGAGATTTTTTTCGTGAATTTATTAAAAGGTTAGTTGTATTTTTATTTTCGTTTTAATCGCTTTGAAGATGTGCCAAGTGTCGTCTGTTGTATAAAGCATGATTTATAATAAAAATTTAACTGATATTTTTGATGATTAAATGAGAGAAATTAGAAAGTTTCACGTTACTTATGTAGTTTATCGCTTAGTTTAGCAGGAATTTTATTGATTTTTACATGTTAATTTTGTTATAATTGTTAATATTAATTAATTTTCATTATTAATCGTTTCCAGATTGTTTGAACAATAAAACATTGCTTGCCTTATATTATATTTATACCGAAAATTTATACCTAGTAGTGCCTAAAGCTTGTTGAACTTTTTTAATAAAACAAAAAACACACACAAAACGAGAAGCGAAACGGTCCGATTTTGTAAAAATTTATCAAACTACAGTGCAATTATTTTCAAAAAAATTTTCCATTGATCGAATCAAGAAATGTCTCAACTTGCATTATGTAATTATACCAACAACGATAACAACAATAATAACGACAACATTAGCGAAGATTCCAGCCAAGTACCAACTATCTATAGGTAAATATCAATTTATTTTTCATAATTATCTTTAATTTTATCCGATTCCCATATATGTGTTGTTTCTCTATCGAACCAATACGAATTTGTTATAATTTTAAGCATCCGGAGATGCCGAAATTATCCGGCAAAAATACAACGCCAAATTTACTATTTTTGGATTTTTAGGTGTTCTAACTCAGGTATGTGTTCAAAACAACAACAACACCAACAACAACAATTGGAGGATTATCTTATTGCACATTTCCCGATTGGTTAGTTTTGTTATTGAAAGCATGCTAATCAACAAGAAAACCAACAATCTTAGTTTATAGCACTAGTCATTAGCTTGTTCTAGCGGTTAGAATTAGGTAAATTTGGCAACTCCAATTTATTCATAATTGATAAAAAAAACATCGATTCTTGTACGTCTTGTTGACGGTCTGATAAATCTGCCACAACGTCTCGTCGGGGTTTTGTTTTTTTTTTTTTTATTTTGTTGGCATCTTCCAAGACGATGAATATGTTGTTATCAATATTGACATACAGGATGATAGTAGACTTACCAACACTCGTACAACTAACAACAAATTTATCAATTTCCTTTGGTAATTTATGAAAACGACCACCATTTAGTTGATGTAGTATTTCAATTGTCTGCTAGATAAAAATTCTTATTGATTTAGGCTAGCGTTGCTACTATTGACCCCCCAACTCTCCATCAATCAATCTTAGTAATAATTCATAGGAAAAAATGATTAGATGTGCTAATCAATAAAAACAGAGAGAGAGAGAGAGAAAGAGCAAGCAACAGAGTCATAATGTAGTTATTTAGAAACCATTTTTAGTTTTTTTCGAATACATTTTTTGTAGGTGTAGAGCACCAATCGCAAGTTTAGACTGCATGGAAGAGTTTAGTGCTGGCAGCGCCCTTAGTGCCATCGCTGATCGCCCCCCAGATGGGGCTATTACTAAAGAACAACTTCTATTAGGTGGTTTAACAACACATTCAGCACCATCATCAAATTTACCATTACCACGACAAACTGGTGTTACACCAGGTTTACGGTATCGGAATTTGGGTAAAAGTGGTCTACGTGTATCCAATGTTGGATTAGGTAGGTCAAATTTTTTTGTTGTTGCTTTTTCCACACAAAATTGGAAAAGAAATTGTTAAATTTTTTTATGAGAATTTCTATTGGAATAAAGGACGTTTGTTTCTAGGCACTTGGCCAACGTTCGCCCCCAATATCACTGAAGATCAAGCTGAACAGATAATCGTTCTAGCTGTAGAGAGTGGTATTAATGTTTTTGACTTGTCCGAAGCACATTCAGGTATGTGATACTAATACAAAGTATAGATAGTAGAAAAAAAAGCGTTAAATGATTGTGTCGAGGAGGATAAAAAAATATCTTTATGTTCAGGAACTAGAGCAGAAGTTGAATTGGGAAGAATATTAGCACGTAGAGGATGGAAACGGACGTGCTATATTGTAACGACAAAGATCTATTGGAGTACAAGGTGAGTGGGACAAAGAGCAAACGATGAACATTAAGCTGTATCTAGACGTTAAAAATTACATCACCTCGCTATCGATTTCTATTTGTAGACGACCTTACGGTTACATAAACACCTAACAAATATCGATGTGTAGAGGCAGCTTTAGATGCGGAATTCAAACAACGTATATATAAACCATAAAACTACCCATTCTTCTATCAATATTTATTTAATGCCAACGAAAAACTGACCTAGAATTTTTTACTTCCAGATCCGAAGAAAAAGGTTTATCTAGAAAACACATTATTGAGAGCATAAAAGCCAGTTTAGTTCGTCTACAGTTATCTTACATTGATGTCGTTATAGTGCATAAAGCGGATCCTATGTGTCCTATGGAAGGTAAAGGCTAGAATTCCAACCGGAACTGATAAGATTCGATTTATATTTTCATTTCCTCTTGTGTTGTTGTTTTTTTTTTTGTTTTGTTTTGTAGAAGTTGTTCGAGCAATGCATTACGTGATATCACAAGGATGGGTGATGTATTGGGGTACAGCTAGATGGTCACCTGTAGAAGTAATGGAGGCTTATACAAATTGTCGTCAATTCAATTGTGTAACACCAATTGTTGAACAAACTGAATATCATATGTTTTGTCGTGAAAAAGCTGAACTTTATATGCCTGAATTGTACAATAAAATTGGTGTTGGTTTGATGGCATGGTCACCAATATCAATGGGTTTATCACAAGGCAAAGATGATAATAATTTACAATTATTTTCAAGGGCTAGTTTTCGTAATAAATACAGTTCATTCTCATGGACAGAAGATGAGATTGCAGCACAAAATAAAGATAGTTATGGATGGAAAGATCGCAATCAACCGGAAGAAACTCGACGACAATCTGAACGTATTCGAGAGTTGAGTGGTTTAGCTGATAGACTTGGTTGTTCTTTAGCACAATTGGCAATTGCATGGTGTTTAAAAAACGAATCAGTCCAATGTTTATTATTAGGTGCTAGTAGTGTAACCCAATTATACGACAGTATACAATCATTACAACTTGTACCGAAATTAAATACAACAATGATAGCGGAAATTGAACGAATTCTAGAAAATAAACCAACTAGACCACCGATGGTATCAACTTTGGCACTTAGATGACAATCAATGTGCCCCCCTGGATCGGCTAGGTAATCACACTATTTCTATTAAACCAATCAAAATTGATATGGTTTTGTTTTTAGTGGCGGCCAGGGAGGCACCAGTAACACCGACAGTCCAAAAGATGAAGATATCAGTAATGCAGACACAGATACAAAAGATAGTCAAAAATTACCATTTTGTGAGATTCAGTGACAAAAGGTTACCGAGTTTGTGAAAACTCGTAAAAGTAAAACACCAGATGAGAAACCGGTTAAAGAGAAGGTACGTTGGTCTTATAGTCCTGATGAAGGACCAAAATGTACAACAGAACCGTTTGTTGTTAAAAAGAAAGATAAAAAAATTGCACAAAGTCCTGTACAAGTATGAAAACAACATAATGATGATGAGGTATTGATTTGAAAAATTTTCTATGCAAATTTTTTGCTCTTGACAATTTGTTGATTAAAATATGAATTTTGCACGCGATTGCGCTCTCAACAATTCGCTAACGATTCAGAAATTAGTCTGTTAATTGAAATTTATAGAGATATTAAAAATATACCTATACATATATATATATATATACAGTAGTGGCAAGACAATTAGACACACTGGAAGATAATGTGTCTAGTTCTTTGACCATAACTGTGTATTGGAAGAAATGTCACTGCCTGGTGTAACTTTGGGTGGTTAATTCGATTCTTGCACGATAAAATAGCGCTTGGAAATCGCTTGATATTTTGATAGAAATTAGTGCAAAATCAGCCATATCTCTCAAATATAATTGTTTTAAATTAAAACTATTACAACAACACCACGTGATTTGTATATAAATAATAATTTAAAATAATTAAATAGGTATTTAACGAGATAATAATTGATTGTATAATAAAACTTAAATTTAAACAAATCTATACAGTATTTTAACGCAATACTTTGTAAAATTCCTCGATAATAATTAATCTAATATGACCAATATATTGTCATTTTAGTAATTTTAAGACGATTCTCTTATTCAAAATAAATAAAATGCACACATTTTAATATCTATATGAATTATAAAATTATACAATAATTACATAAATAACTTCGAATTTAGTGATAGTTAGATAATAATAATAATAATAATAATTGGGAATATATTGCATCAAGGGATTGTGCATTGTTTTTATATTTCACTAATCGAAACAGTAATTACAACGAAATTACCCAAAACTCAAATTTCAATCAAATTAACAACATTATTTGAAATTGGCGCGCAATTATATTGTTGTTTACAGTAATTTGGATTATGGTCTGTAATTAATCGTGGCGCCAATTTCAAATTTCTCCAATTGAAATTTTTTTCTAAAAATATAATCGTCGAGTTTGGGTAGTTTAATTTGGTGAAATTGATATTTAATCAAAATTATTGATGCAATTAGTCCATTTTAAAAGCAAATTTCTTCATTAAATAATAATTAGACAATTTCTAAATGATCTCTCTTTAGTTTTGCTCTAATTTTAATCGATTTATATATTTTAATATAAATAGTTGAATAAAAGTGCTCACTTGTTAAATTATTAATTTTTAGATTATAAAGCCTTGTTGACTGTACTGTATTTATTGTTAAATTATTTGTTTTATTCTTCAAATTCTATATATATATATATATAAATATAAAGACAAATATGTGATTTTTATCTACTGTTCTTACTTAATTGTAGGATTTATAAATAAACAATAAAATTAATAGTGATATATAATTGGGATTATTAGAAATTTTCAATTAGCATACTCATTAATTGATTAATTAATTCGTGAATTAATTAATTGATAAATTGAACATATCTAGAAAGAAAATGAGCAATAATCTCAACGATCTGTAATCTAAACATATAATTATTTTGTTTTAAAACAAATTATAATCATTACATAAGATGTAGGTGCTCAATTATGTATTTATTCATTCATTTATTTATAGTAATATTAATAAATCATATCGTCAGTTGTTTAGCTCATTGTTATCGTTAATACAGAAAATTTCTAATAATCCCAAAATTTTAAACATCAATCTAGCACTGTCTTTACATCATTTTACTTTATTGATCGAAACTGATAAATGCTGGATTGTAAAATTATTATAAAAAGTAGGCATTTGTTGGCCTAATTGTTATGTAAATATTAATCTAAATTACCTGATTAAAGACAAAAATCTAGCTTGTAATGGCTCAAATATAACAACAAACAAACAAAACAAAAAAAAAACTACTATATAAACAAGTTGATTTTAATCAATCTATTTTTATTTATAGTCTATCGAAGGAAATCACTTTCTCCAACTAGAATTATAAATTTCAAATCATTCTCTTTATAATTTAATCGTAAATAATAAAGTGAGTTGATTTCGCTCGATGGACTATACAATTTTGGCAATGATATGCAATATTGTAAGCTTGTTTTCTTTTCTTATTGAGAAAAAAAAAACTCTTATTATTCAAATGTTGTTTTTATTTCTAAATTTAGGTCCTTGCTACTTGTCTTGTGTTTCTTAATTTGTGTTTTTGGGTTCTTTTTTTTTTAAAAAAAATAAATAAAATCAATCAATCAAGTGAGTGGTTTGGGGTTAATAGAGTAAATCGAAAAATTTTCCATAATCATCTTTTGTACACCAAACAACTACTTATATTGTTAGAAAAGTCGTGAGTTTTATGTGTTTATCGATTATTGGAAATATTGCCTTTGTTTGATGATTCAGAATCGTACGGTATTTTCGCGTTTTGTGTCCTAATAATTTCACGGCTTAGACTTTGTAAATTCCTAACGGAAAAAATTCAGTTTTGATCTTCGTTTAGCAATTCTCCCACATCTGTACGTGAATTAAGTTGTTAGACCACTTTGCTGGTCCACTGTAATAACGCAATTATTATACAGTATGGGGCAGCAAAATAGGTACATAGGAAGAAGCATCAACACCACCCACTCTTATAAAGAGAAACTGGACAGTTATTTTAATATCGATCTTTGTCTGATGTACAATTGTCTGGAAATGGGGCACAGTACTTTGAGGAAAATTTCTTTTAAAGTATGAAATATGAAGGAGGGGTGGTGTCAACAACCGACACTTCTAGCTACCAGTTTTAGTGTATCTCAACTTATATGAAAGAAATGAGAGTGGGTAGTGTCGGTGCTTCCTCCTAGATGTACCTAGTTTTGTTACTCAATCACTTGCTTACTAATTTTATTACTTCAGTCAATCTTTTGAGTTAGTATACGCACTATACAGTGGTTAACTGTACAAATTGTAAAATCTAACAATAAGTTGCAACCTAATTGTTATAATAACAACATTATTGTCGTTTCATATTTGCCCGAAATAATTAATGCAAGATTGTCATTACGCCTTGATATAAGCATATAAAGACCAAATCAACAAAATTTCCAAAATTACAATACATATTGTGATAACGGTCAAGGTCTTGTTTGGTATTTAATTGATAAAAGTTTAAAAAATGATGGTTTAAAAAAAAATTGAGATAATGGTGAAGGTTTATACGGAATTTTACTGGTTGTATTCCACAACAAAAACCATCAATATGTTACACCTTTACTGATATACCGTTATCATTAACGCCACTGATATCTTTACGTAATTATCGGTAATTACCTATATTAGTATTGTTTGAAAATTTTTAAGTAAACAGTAATATTCTAAACAAGTCTTAATCTTATTTATTATCTCTTTCTATTGGTATAAAAATATATTTATTTGATAACTATAAAATGACGCAATAGAAATCAAGATGGAGAGGTAGATTTTCTTGGAATTATCAATCAATCACAATCACTTTATAACAGAGGCGTAATTACAGTGAATCACGGGAATGATTCTGGATTCAAAAAGTGTTGTAATAAGTACTTTCTGCTAGGTGCCAATAAGGTACTTATTCTATGGAAAATGTAACTATGTAGTTGTAGGTACAGGTACAGGACTGGTTTCTTCTAGAGGTCAAAATCATGCCCATTTACAATATAATGGGTCAAGGTATGAATATGTGTACCTTGTACTCAATTGCCTAAATTCAAAAAAGCACCATAGATAAAGAATGTACACTGCATACTACTGTAAGTAGTGCTGTAGTACCTATCAGTGGACTCAAGTGTCTGTGGACCCACTGAGCCCTCCATTTGAAGGGTAAACCGGATGGAAGACATGAAGAGAATCATAGTTAAACCTGAAATAGTGGTGTACGTTTAAGAATCTACACATTATGAGGGGCTCCACTTGGAACCTCTGCCTTCAGGCCTAAAATTCGTAATTACGTCACTGTTGTTTACAAACAAATTTAACATTGTTGTAACTGATACTTTTCAGTTATTATTGTAGTTAATTGGGGTATTTGTGTAATTAGTAATTTAATAACAGTGTAACTTTCCCGTTTACAGTTTCAAGGATTACAACACCTGTAACTGGTCCCACACTGTCTAGACTTTGCTATAAGCCAAAAATAAAAGAAAATACATTTGTTTCTGTATAGGAAAACAACAAACAACAGGGAAACTCCCGCAATCATTCAATGAACATGTGATGTAATTTAAATAATAAAAATATGATGAAATTCGGTTATTTTTTTTCTCTCTTATTATTTAATGATAAATAATCAAAAAATTCTTTAGAAAAAAATTAATAATAATAATAATAACAAACCGGATTTTTCTAGAAAGTACATGTTTTAAATTTCTATAGATTTTATTCGTTAATAATAATAATAAATTAAACAAAATCAGTCATAAACAATAAACAATACAACATAGCTCTATTGTAATCATCAATAATAATAGAAATAGTCGTAAGAATAATAATTTATGGCTCAACAATATTAACTGGTGATTTATCATAAATTTGATGAGTGCCCCTTTTCCACCATTGTCCTTGTAACGGCATCAATCTCTTCACAATATATTTATATTGGATTGTTGGTGTATCTTCATATTTTAAAAACCTATAATGTACTTCTACACAATTATAACAATAATAATTAATAATATAATGATAAGGAAATTTTACCATTTACCAAACGGGGTACAGCTTGTTCCGTTACAGTTTCAACATTATTATCGTGTCCATCAAGACCAAATGTGTAACACATCAAAAATATAAACAAACTAATTCTTAACATAATTCAAACATTTAACCACAATTCTCATATGTATTAGGTGTAATTATTATTTATAAGTTAACAACAAGAAAGCTGCTCTACAACTGACGAAAACACATCAACTTTTCGAGGTCTATATTCAACAACGGTATATGCAGATTAGAAAATTTCCAATAATTGTTTAACATGTGTGATCCTTGTATTTATTTCAATCAAAAAAAAACAAACTACAATTGTTTTTAAACAATCCCGAATTATCAGAAAACAATTAAAAACCGTTGATTGAAAACGAATAAGCGTTAATTGGAAAAATAAATTAAATATTGCCAAATATTGCAATTTTCCATATATTTGTTTTTTTTGCGTATTCCGTTTATAAAAGACTTTTGTTAGATTTCCCCATACAGCTTGAAATCTACTGTTATTTCATCATCATAACATAACACACATAATAATAATAAAGACAACAAGTGGAAGGAATCGTTTTTCAGTTCTCCATGCATACAGAACGACAACGTTTTGTTCATGATAATAATTTACAAAAACAAAAAATTGAATTTTAAATAATTCCTAATTGTAATTCTATAGAAATTCCGGTTTTTGTGTTTGATTTAAATAGTGAATGGAACTGATTGCTGATAGTTTGCCTGTAGCATTTTTGATTTTGTCATAATTTTTCGTTCAAATATATACAGTGAAAGTTATCAACACACAGTTTATGGGTGGTAGTAATAGTAGTTTTTTTTTTTTGGGATATCGTACATATGTATACTGACAGTAATAGTTGCTTATAGTGCAATTCCGGTGGATTTATTCAATAATTTTTGTTGAATAAAATAATAAATTGTGTTTTTATAACAGTACTATAAAAGATCAGTTATTGTGTTTGTGTGGAAAATTTGACTAAGAATTTTGCTAATTTTGCATGCAGAGTGAGTAAGAAACGGGTCTTTTTTGATGATGATGATGATTTCATGATCTTTTTAAAAAAAAATTACAGTATTAACAAACAATTTACTTGTCGTACCTATTTGAGATGAAAAATTTAGAAATTTGCCTCTTTCATCCCAAATATGCACTAAATATCCTCGATCTACATTGATTTAGTCGTCTTGACTACTACATTATCGGAATCATTTACTAATAAACCATAGAAGCCATGCCGACTAAATCGACATAGACAATTGCATTGCTTGTGATTTGTGATGATAATTTCGAAATTCTCCAATATCCTTCATAACGAATCATCTACCTATGTTGATTAATTATTTAAATATCATGATTAAGTTATCGTGCTATCTATAAAATTTATCTATTAAGTAATATTTCACTGAAAAGTTATCATGTTGTAAATCTAATAGGAGAATCTTAAAAGGTCAACTAGTCTCTTCTCTCTGTATGTGTTTTATTGAAAGAAACACACAATTGAGGTACTTTTTGAAAAATCCAACTTAATTTATTCTCCACGGACGTGTTTTGTGTGTGTATAAAAGTGAAGATTCTTTGTTTCTGCTTGTTTGAAAATGAAAACGAAGAATATAAATTGCATTGTTAGGAAATTTAGCCCACAGCACTAACTATAGTAGCACTTTAATGTACAATCTGTCGATTGAAAACAGTCGATCTTTCAACATCAAATATATTTAAAACAATCACATCTGATGAACTTATACCATTTCTTTATTGTTTCTTAACAAACTGTTTGAATTTTACGATTTTTCTAAGGTCGAATCTAATTAGAAAAAATCTACAAATAAAATAAAGAATCACATAGAGTGAAAGTTAAAACAAGGATATTTCTTACACAATTAACAGTTTTCAATTTAATCTACTAACAAAAATGATGATTTTTTGGTAATATGTTAAATATTGAATTATCATAAAAAACTAATCATTTATATCGAATATTTGTGATATTTTCAAATATGTTAATATTTCCACATTTTCAACAAATTTTCATCTAAAATTCAACCTTGTACAGTATTACTTTACCAACAGTTTAATCACAAAATAAAAAGATTGTTGTATAGGATGAGAAATTCAACAATTTTACGTTTGAAATAATAGGGAAATTATCATGTCTTCACGTAATTAGCATTATATGACCTATAGAAGACTTTTCTTTTTTTTTTTGTTTCTGTTAAAGAACAAAGTAAGTGAAAGTATTTTGATAAATTGACTAAAACATATACCAACAAAATTACCAGATAAATTTAATTGTATTATTACCAGTAAATCTATCACAAAAAGTTTCACTATATCTTATATTAAAACACCATAACGTGTTTTATTGTTAAAACATACAAAAGCGTAAATGATATCCGTATAATAACCAGTTTCACAAACAATTAATATCGAATTTAACTTGTTCCAGTTTAAATAAATTTCGAATTGTGTTTTGTTTCGCGCCACTTATTGATCATGTCCGTTAATTAGTCAATTTGATACAAGAGGGGGTGCAGATAGGGAAACAAAAGAAAATCGCATAAACGTCAAATAAACATCAACATTTTTGAAAACAGAAATGGCTGAACGATCTGATAGGAGATCCTCAATGGGCTCCAATTGTGATGAACCGCCAAATTCACGTTTATTCATAATTAGTAGTAAATTATTGACAGAAGATGATTTCCGACAAGCCTTCAACGAATTCGGTCATATTGAAGAATTGTGGACGGTTAAAGATCGACAAACTGGTGAAAATAAAGGTATTCACAAAAATACGTAAATTTTCGATTATTTCCACTCTAATTGTCAATTTTATGAATTAAGGTGTCACTTATATTAAATATTCGAAAACATCTGAAGCTGCCCGTGCTCTAGAAGCAATGAATGATAGAGCAATCGGTGGTATAAATCGTAGTATCAAAGTTATGGTAGCTGCAAGGTTTGATTTGTTTCTAAATTAATCCCAGTTGTGGTAAACAATAATATTTGATTATTTCTAGTCGTGAACAAGGTTCGAAACGGGATGCTAATGAAGAAGAGAAAATCCAACGTTTATTTGTGATTGTACCGAAAACAATGACCGATACTGAATTGTATAATAATTTCAAAATGTATGGTGATATTGATTATGCCACAATTATTAGAGATCGAGATACAAAAGAGAGTAAAGGTTTTGCTTATGTTAAATATTTCAAGTGAGTATAACACGGAAAAATCAATGATTTAAATATTGCGAAAGTAGGCAATCAGTAATACATTTTGTACAATTTAAAGATTTTCCCATGCTGCTGCCGCTTATGAACAATGCGATCGTAAATATCGAGCCGTATTTGCTGAACCACGCAAATCGAATAGTACAAAACACGATG
Source organism: Lydus trimaculatus (assembly GCA_037414755.1). Taxonomy (NCBI): domain Eukaryota; kingdom Metazoa; phylum Arthropoda; class Insecta; order Coleoptera; family Meloidae; genus Lydus; species Lydus trimaculatus. The sequence continues at coordinate 151,528 of JAZBGY010000018.1, forward strand.
ATAAATTTCCCATATTCCATGAACCATTCGTTAAAAACAATACGAATTCATTACCATTACCGCCGGACATACAAAATTGTAATGGTTATACGAAATTAATTGCAGTTGTTAGTCCACAAGTAAATCAAGATCAATTATGGAAATTATTCGATATAGTTCCAGGTAGATTAATTACAAAAATTACAAATTTGAAATAATCATAAAACACCCCAAAAAATTTAGGTTTAGATTATTGTCATTTACGTATGGAAGGTCGGCCACGTCCAATACGTGGTGTTGCATCAATTGTTTATACAAATCCACAATGGGCAGCATATGCAAAAGAGAAATTACATGGTTTAGAATATCCACCAGGTAGTCGAATTATTGTTAAACCCGATCTTGATGGTTTAACAAATTTAAATAATAATTGTAAACGACCAATTGATCGTAATAAACATACGGAAATTTTACAAATTGCTGAAACTATATCGCAAGCTTCAACATTATTACAAGCTGCCGGTCTATCACCTGGTAATTTTTTTATTTAAAATAAAAATTCAATCAAAAACATTTTTTGTGGTAATTGTAGATTTTTTACAAACAAAACTTGGATTAACTTCCGGACAAAATGATACTGAATGGGTTTGTAATGTCACCTTACCTGAACCAAAAGCTCTAGCTAGTGTTGATGCTGAAACAAAAGCGAGGTATTTTTTTGTGTGTATTTTATCACTTAAATTATTAATAAAAGTGGTTTTGTAGATGTTTCATTGTATGTACACCAAATCCACCACCAAATACTGTACTGAAAGATATATTTTGTCGTTTTGGTGATTTAATTGATGTCTATATGTTGAATAATCGAAATTGTGGTTATGCAAGATATGCATCAAAAGATTCAGCAAAAAAAGCAATAAATGTAAGTTTGTGTGTATTATTCAACAATTATTAATTATTTTTTGTTTATAATTTTCAAAGATATTACATGGTGCTGAAATCGGTGGTATTAGAATTAAAGTATTAGAAGCTGAAGAACGGCCGGATTATAATAGAAAACGACAAAGATTAGATGAGAGGCCTTAAATCATTATTTAATGATGATGATGATGATGATGATGATGTAAGTCGAGTTACCTAAACTGTGATAAATTTTATTATTTACCTACCAAAGATTATATTATTATTTAGAAAAATTATTATTAAAAATTTTCGATTTTGTAAAATTATTTTCCTTTCTACAGTTTGGACAATTTTTGACAACGACAGACAGGACTTGCAATAATAATAATTAATAATAATAATAATAAACGTGACATAACGTACATTCCACACAACACTCTACAAAACAAGTTACAACAATAACAACAACAACAACAACATTTTAATTTATTTCTTTTTGCTTTGTGATGTGTTCGCTCGTTGCTTTCAATTCTATGTAGTTGTAGTAATTTTGCTTTTATTTCGTGTGAAAGAAAAAGTTTTGTAAAAACTTTGTGAAAAGTACATAGACAGTTTTATTTTTGTTATATTAAATTAATAATAATAATAATAAATTGTGTATTGGAATAATTTTTTAAACCTATACCACTATACATTCAGTCAGTTCCCAGGATCGGATTTGGTTGTGATGCCGCCCTAGACCTAGGCCTAAATCCTTCACTGTCACTTCCTCTATACATATACCCAAACGTAAACTTAAAAATGAACAAAAACAAATAATTGGTACATTAACTCGATATAAAGCAAGTGCTTTTCCGCCGCAATTGACTGAAATTCAGGTCGTAAAAAGCTTTTTTGGAACTAGTCTTGGTTGCCATTGGAAACGGACGTAAAAGTAGTTTTACGGTCACTACCTACTATGAAATGAATAAAAGAACAATGTCGAATGATTCGATATTTTCGGAAAATTTTCAGTTAAGGTTTTCCGAATTATTTCGGCTGCGAAATGCGTTCAGCTAAGGCCGCAATTTTCTCTTGGTACACAAAACATGCATTTCTCAGCCTAACTAACTATTAATGTTTGTTCTGTAAATGAAATACTGGTTTATTGTGGGTTGATAGAATTACGAATGTAGCTAAAGAGAGATAATCTGGGAAGGAAGAGGCCGCTAGATTTCGTTTGCCTAGAGTCCTTCACAAGGTTTAATCCGGCACTGATTTGGATATGAACTCCACTAAGAGGTAAAAAGAAAGTGTGCTTATCCAAAAAATTGTTGTGTATTATTGGCAATTGTAAGTTCTTCAAAATGCCCTGTTTTTAAATAAACATTGAGGGCATTCTTTACGTACTAAGGTTGTTTAAATTAATTCATAATTGTTCAGATTATCATTCATAAATGTTAGCATTATGCTAGACAAATCAAATTCCTTCATATAGTTTGAAAGCTTTCGACTCGAACCCAGAACTATCTACATTGATGTAATTGGGAACACGTTTGTACAGCAAGTTCACCTGAGTTCTGAGTTTAAGTTCCGCGAGTGAGTCGAAGGTTTTCAGACTGTATGACGGAGAACTTAACTTGTCTCTATATAGTGCCAAAAAGCTGATTTGATTATCAATAAACTGTTGATAAAGTGAAAGTTGTATTAAGGAAAACAGATCCACGTTCTACTCTTCCAAGTAATTTGTTTCATTCTTCTTATCAACAATTAATAATATCAAATATTTTGTGACTGATTTCAGTTGGTATAAAGTTATACCGGAAATCATATTAGAATTGGGTAGAGTACCATGGTTTGAAAGTGATGAACTATTACACAGCTTTGTTTGCTGTATTTAGAACTTTACGTGTATTAGGCATCATCATATGAGACCAACAGAACGATGGCAGAATAACAATCGTTAATTTTAGTTCACTGTACGCGGGAAATTGGAATTTTGGTGGAGGCGCCGGGAGTTGGGTTGTTATCAAAAACACACAAAGTGCAGTGCTTGGATGCATCAAGATGCACCTGCATCTCGTTGCAGACATGCATAAAAGCAAAGCCAAAAAGATACACCCCTCCCCACCTATAAATGCTGATTCAATAATTGTTACATTCCTTTAATAATAACAATTTTATTTAAACCTTTCTCTATTAGAATTGTAGTTTTAAAAAGTAACTACATAATTCCAAAATTTTGTTAATTTGACGAATATTCATCATCATCATAATCATCATCATTACAAGAAACATTTTTTTTACGTGACGGTGTAGGTTTACTGAATGATTTTTTCAAATCTCTTATCTTCTTCTTTAAACGATAAGTAAAATCGCTTACGAAGAATGTTACGCCACATCTAAAATTAATAATTTTATATTTTTTGATACTAAAAAACAAAAACAAAAATCTTACTGTAATAGGCCTAAATCGATTAATTTAGTTGCATGCATTACAGATACCAATAGAAAAAGGCTGAACATACAACTTGTGATCGTTTTTATATAATCTGATTGAAAAATTTCACAAATCGTATCACAATCACCATAATAATCGGCCAATAAATCTTCTAATTTGGTGGCAATTTTTGATGGTATATCTAATAATTTTAATTCAAATGGAAACCAAAAACATGCCAACGTAAATTCAAATACGGCCACACTAATTAGATAATTGATTAGATAATCGCCACATAGAAACAAATTTCGAAAATTTTTCGGATATAACGGATAATTTATAAGAAACAATGCTATCGTCAACATTATCAAAATTTGTGAGATAAATACATTGTTGGTTGATTCGGGTGTTTTAAATAAATGTATACCAAAAAGGTATTGTGTGAAAGCCAAAATTACTGGTACAACTAATGCCATTTTTATTAGGGAGAAAAGACACAAACCAGAAAATTATCAATTTCAAAATAACAAAATTTCGATTGTTATAGCAACACTGTTTGGTATTCAAATTTAAATCAAAGGAATGTTGATATTTTCCAACAGATAAGTGATACCATCTGATACAGTGACACTAGAACAGCAATATTAGGAGTTTCTACCAGTTGACAAATTACAACAGGAGGAATCTATTCGTAACTATAGCAAATGTGTGGTTTTTTTATTAAGCCTGCTATAGACTATCGTTCATTGGGCAGCGTTTACTGGACGGCAACAATAGGTGGGCACACACGAGCGGACTTTTTAAAGGATCTGGTCCGATGAATCAAATCTCACGATCCGCTAAGGACTTGATCCTTTCCAGTGCCCACTAACGGACAACTAGAAATCTGACAGATCAACGGACCTCTCCGTGTGTGGTGCAGAAATCCGTCGTTTTTTGAATGATTTGGTCGGTGAGGTCAGATCCGACGATTAGGTGCCATCAGTTATTTTGTTCGATCACTGCTTATAGGAGTTTACCTTAAATACCATCGAAACTAAGACACCCTGTACATATACCAACTTCTTATAATAAGACTTTTATCTCAAGCTACAGAGCAGCAGAAAATACAGCTTAACAAATTTTATCTGAAAGAAAGAAAATATAAAAGTATTCCACCATCCATTTATTGCAAGACCGGTGCGTTCTGCGAATTTGGACTTTCAATTCAATAACATACAAACAACGTTGAGTTGTATCACGAGTCTGAGGAAATTTATAACAAGATTTTCCTGATTCGTACATCATTGATTTTTAAAAATGTGGAAAATCATCCGAAAATAACAGCAGAAGTAAGGAGGAAATGGGAACCAGTTAACCAACGTATGGGAACTCGGTGGTGGTTTATCTTTACAATTAAACCTCTTTGAAGTAAAACACGCTATAATAGCGTTGTATAGATTGATAGATCTTTTGGCTAGCTATACACATAAAAATATCGTAAAAACGAAGGTATACAGGTATTTATAATGAGGTCAGTCAAAACTAGTCAATTCTAATGCATATAATCATAATAATAATAATAATAAATTGTGTATTAGAATAATTTTTTTTAAACCTATACATTCAATCAGTTCCTCTTTACATATACCTAAACGTAAACTTAAAAGAGAACAAAAAAAAACAAACAAATAATTAGTACATTAACTCGATATGACTGAATTTAAATTAAATAAATGCAGAAAAAAAAAACATATTTCTACTCCACGATTCGCAACTCTCATTCTTTAGTAGGTAATATATATATTATATATACAATTATATAGTAAAAAATTTATTTTATCAATTTTTAAACTTATTATCGATTAAAAATTGTATGTGTACGTAGAAAATGAATTTATTATTTATTAACTTATTTAAATTGTTTTAAATATATCAACTTCAGAATCATAGCACCATTTTTTGTAATATAATAATAATAATAATGAAATTCATTTTTATATTTGAACTCAACTGAAGCTATAAAAATACAAGATTTAGTTCATGTATCCATTTTAATACATTTAAAACAATTTATTTAATTATTTTTCAAATGCAACACCATGTCGGTTGATTTTTTTGGTGTATTTTATAATTAATAAAACTTTGTTTATATTGTTAATTCCATAACAAGCACATAGTATTCTAGCAATAAAAAGAATAATATAAGCTTATATCTGTATTTTGAAGCAAATGTTGTAATACTGAATTCATCATGAAATATAAACAAAGTTTTATTTATAGATTTTTTTTCTATCTCGTTTTTAAACAAAATTGAGCTTTATTATAATGAAAACAAAAAAAAATTGGAAGGAAATTTTGTTAAGGCGAGACTATATTGTTAAATTATATTTGGTAACAAAATCAAACAATTTTCAGAATTACCCCAGATAGTTAAAGAAAATACAGAATTTGTCTTCGTCTTTTTTCGTATGTTTTTTTGGTTTATTTTTCCTTTTATAAATGTGTGTCAAATTATTAAGAAAATAATTTAAAATAAACGATTTTTATGATTGGGAAGGAAACAAATTTATAAAATAACACACTTTTTACGTTTAACCGGTTCTGGTGGTTCTAAAGCAGCTAAAATTGCTTCATCAAATACATTTTTTAAACCTTTTTGTGTTAATGCTGAACATTCAACATATTTAACAGCTTTTAATTCTTTTGCCAATTTTTCACCTTGTTCAACCGATATTGGTTTTTGTTTATTTTTAGCTAATTTCTCAATTGTTGCACCATCATCACGTAAATCAACTTGTGTACCAACTAGAAGGAATGGTGTTTTCTGGCAATGATGTGTTATTTCTGGCACCCACTAAAAATTCCACAATTTCCAAATCACTATTATCAAAATTATCAACAATACCATACAAACCTTCTCTTTAACGTTTTCAAAAGAGGACGGACTCACAACAGAGAAACACACTAAGAAGACATCTGTTTGGGGATAACTTAATGGACGCAGTCTATCGTAATCTTCTTGACCTGCTGTATCGAATAAACCTAATGTGTAAGGCTCACCACCGATCATAACAGTAACAGCATAATTATCGAACACAGTCGGTACATATTCTGATGGGAATTTATTTGTTGTATAACTACAAAATTTGGAATTAACGCAAATTACACAATTAATTGTATAATTATAGTTTACCTAATTAATAGGCAGGTTTTACCAACAGCTCCATCACCAACAACGACACATTTAATTGTTTGCATTTTTGCTAATTGCCTAAAATCCTAAATATTTCTACAACAGAAAAATAAATACAAAACAAATGTCAGTTAAATGTGATTATTATAGAAGAACGATTACGACAAACACCGGATATTAAATTCAAAATGATTCTTAATTAATTTTTCGTTAATTATCACGTATTTCTGTGAAATTAATTGTTTTTATAATGATTGAAAATACTGAAAAACTTGTGGCCTGCCATTTTTTTTCTCCTCTCTCACTAATAGAATTCCAAAAGCGTCATTCTCATCTCAATTACCCCGGAAGTTATTATTAAATATTTCACATGTATATTTGATGATTTATTTAATGATTTATTAATTTATTTAATTGTTTATACCTTTAATTTATCAAAAAAATTGTAAAAAAATCCAATAAGAAATACGAATTTTTCAACAAATTCCAAGTTTTTTTTGGGTTGGGTTCACGTACACATACACTCTTCGGCTAAATACCACAATTACCACAACAATATCAAGAAATTTTACTAGAATTGTATCAGGCTTAACAATTGTCTAGAAGGAAATTTACTAAATAACTGTCAATTTCTGTATCGATATACGAGGTATGTTTGAAAAGTGATCATAACAATTTGTGTCCAGTTTCGTTTCCGAATCACCGATTATTATCATTTTTGTAAGAACATATCTTTTATCTAACTTATTCTAAAGCATTCTCTAATAAGAGTCTATTGCGAACAAAAAAAAATGGAATCGTCTTCTTGTGATAGTAAACTATAAAAGCAGCGGCATATAGATTTTAGGCCCAGGGAGGCCCTGACGCCCCCCAATATTTCACAAGAAATAAATAGATCAAATCTTTTGAAAAACGCCTTTATTAAATACAGTAAATTCCGTTTAATTAGGCTATCGGTTTATTGTTCTAGCCATTTGTTTAAGGCTAAAACAGATGTCGGCTTTAGTGTAGGTAAATAGACCTCACTTCGGCTTCAGTTCCTCATTCGAGACTTATGGTCGACTTTGCTATAAATCAACCTTATGACTTTTGTAGATAAGGTTCATTTTAGTTAAAGATAGTTCAAGCACGTGACAGTGTAAAATGAATATAAAACAATAAGGTCGGTCACAATAAACGATTCTAAAGGCGGGTTTAGACATGCATGGATTCAGTGGCGCGAGTAATAAGTGGCGCGCCAGTGAATTCAACTTGCATGTGTAAACATGAACTTGCGTACAAGTTGAAATTTTCCATGCATGGGCCGAAAAATCTGCAAGCGGTTGAAATTTACTTGCGCTAGTGGTGACTCACACTCCCCAGAAAAAAAATACGTTATACTTGCACGTGTAAACAAGTTTTTGCAGAGCGGCTCGCCAGTTAATCAGTTGTTAGTGACTACTCTACAGGCTTCGTGAAGTTCAATCGACATATGTTGTTCACTAGGCAAATTCGTTAAAACTGAATCTGGCGTGCTAAAAATTCCAATTTCTGAAAATGTGTATAAACCTTCATTGGCATGCAAGTAGAACTTGCATGATCACTGGCACCACTAAATCCATGCATGTCTAAACCCGCCTTTAGCGCTAGAGTTACAAAAATTATAAAGTTTAAGGTTCAAATAAAGGTTTTTATATTAAGTGAATGTTTCAAATTCCTGACTAATAGGGTGATTAAAAATTCATTATAAACACGTTAGAATGATGTAACGCTACTGATATGATAGCATTCTTTATTGAGTTGACATTTAAAGTCACAAGGTTTCCATTTTTTCGGTAACGGTGCCACAGCAGTGCTCGGACTGTGACGTGGCAGTTGGCACCCAAACAGCAAGCTGCGGTGTCCGAGTGGTTAAGGAGATGGACTTGAAATCCATTGGGTTCTACCCGCACAGGTTCGAATCCTGTCCGCAGCGATCACTACTTCTTTTTGGAGGATTTTAGAAAGGTATTTTTAGATTCTTTCTAACAATAAGATTGATTTTGTTAGGATCCGTTCATTTTCAAATTAATTATATATTACGTAAGTACGTACGTCATGTGATGCATAGAGAATTTTTTACACTATAGGGATACAGGGATGGCAATCGTATAAAATGAAATTCACCATATCAAAAATATACAGGGTTGTATTCGAAAATATTAAAAATTTTGAAAAGTGAAGTTAAATATGTATGATTGGTTTTGTTTCAAATGATATCAATGATTAAAATTGATTTTTTATTAATAATTTGATATATTTTTTAAGAATTATAGATGGTACTAGCATAATATTCCAGTTTAGACTATAAGTATAAGCTGCGGTGTCCGAGTGGTTAAGGAGATGGACTTGAAATCCATTGGGTTCTACCCGCACAGGTTCGAATCCTGTCCGCAGCGTAACTGATTACTTTTGGACTTTTTTTGTAAGTTGTAATTTGATAAATTTAGAACAAATAAAATATTAAAAATAGTGGAAATTGGAAAATAATTCTACTGCATTCGAAATCAATGTAGGGTAGATTCTTTTTCTGCTGAGCAATCTTACGTCAAGCTTCGTTTCATATTTTACTGGTAACTGCGGTCTTTTTTTTGTGGAAAAACTTGCATAAATGTTTGGTTGAATACCCGAATCAAGCAGTAAAAAAAAGACAAATTACATCACTTATTGTAGTGGAATTCAAAGAATATTCAGTTGATTTTTGCATTTTATGGTCTACGCGTCTTATTCGAAGTAAATTGAAAATATTAGAAATAGTAATTGTGTGCTACTAATTTTGTTACAGTGAGAGACTAGGAGGATTTTTGCAGCCAATGGTGCCTTCTAACGTAAGGAACTCTTTATTTTTCCCAGATTTCACTAAAAAAACGAATAAATTCTTTTAGGGAAAAACTTGTACATTGCATAGAATGAAACACTCTTTCTAATAAAACATTTTATTTATTGAAATAAGTTTAATCAATAACAATAATGAGCATTAATAACATTAATGAGCATTTAAAAAATATCATGTTAAATTAATCAACACAATCTACAACATAACACTCTTCTAATTAGATCACAAACTGGATTAATACATTTGAATAATGGTCGATTTTCACTAGATTTCGCCAATACAGTTTCTATAATTGCATTTTTAACTTTATCTATATTTTCCTGAAAATTAAACAAGCGAATTAATTGTTAAACAAATTACTAATATTGTTAATACAGGAAAACCTCAATTATCACGATTTGAAATTAACGCGAAATTCGATTGATCGCGATTTATAATTTGGTATCAAAAATTCAATTATTGCGCTCCAAATTATCGTCATTTTAAAGGAATTGGAAACGAAGTAACCCTGTTCTAGATCAGATTGGCGGATTCGACTATCACGGTACTCTTTGTGGTAATAATCGCGCGATAATCGGAGTATTCCTGCATACAAAATAATTACCCCCGTCTGTGATGAACATTCAATATATCGACTATTATAACGTTTAGCCAAATCTGTGGCCATTGCAACACTAACATAATTCTCTTGGCTAATATTCATGCGATCTATTGTTTCCGGATCGTTACGTAAATCGGTTTTTGTACCAATTAATAAGAAGCAAGCATTATTGGAGAATTCTCGAATTTCAGGAATCCACTAAAATTCAATTAATTCATTAATTAATTATTTAACAATAGTAAAAATAATAATATACCAAATCGGTGACGTTAGTGAACGAAGATGCATTTTCAACGGAAAAACACACTAAAAATATGTTGATATTGTGATAACTATTTATTCTAATATTTTTATATTCTTCCTGTCCTGTAATCAACAATTATTCCATAAGATTCAACAATTTATAATAATATTTATAAATAGTACCTGCAGTATCGAAGAAGTGGACTTGGTAGGATTGATCACCATAATCAATTTGTGTTGAATAATTATCAAAAATCGTTGCAGCATACTTTTGTCCTGACGGTACATCTGTATACGCTAATCTATAATATTAAAAATGTATTATTTAAACAATTAATGTTTGTTTAAAAATCAGCAATAAATAATAACTTTGCTAATAATGATGTTTTACCAACATAACCATCACCAACAGCTAAACACCTTATCAAATTATTGCCTTCCATATTGTCACAAAACACATCACAATTATTCACATCAAATAAACAATGACTATCATTATCAGAATTATGTTGTTATCATTGATAAAACACTATTGTATTTCTGATAAAATTACAAAATTTGCGATAACTATCATCTTTGTTGATTATTTAAAAAAAAAAAATACTAAAATAGGGGATTTTTGGATTTTTTTTTGTTTTGTTTAAACAATCAACCAATTTAGGAGTAAGTTGTTTTATTCAATCATTATTTTATACATTCTGTTATCAATAATTTTATTATAATTTCAACCAATCAGAATTTTACGATTTAATTCAATTTCGTAACAATAACAACCTGGAAAAGTTGTAAAACTTTGAATTTATTTAAATAATTGATCAACAATTAAAAAATAATAATAATAATAAACTGGACTAGATTTTATTTTTCTTTGTTTAAAGCCTGGATGAATTCCTCCAATTTCTCTTGAATTTGTCGTACACGTTCTACAAAAAATAAAAAATAAAATAACCATAATCGGATTTTTGTAATTAAAACCTACTTAATTCTTCAGCTAAAGTTACACGTCTGCCAGTTAATAATTTCTCCTTTTTCTCCTGATCTTGACCGTAATCGTCTAAGATGTCTTTAATTTCCTTATCCAAACGTCTCGCTACAAGTTAAATTATCGATTAATCCGAACCCTATAAGGACCGATCCACACACACGGCCCAGTAACAATCAAGTAATTGTAAACTGAGTTTAGGAGCGGTTGATTGACAGACAGGCAGGCGGTGTTGAAATCTTTAAAAATCTACAGCCACTGAAACAATGCAACAAACCTACCCTTGCATGGGTGCCAGCGCATTAGGGATTCGCTGGAGACGAAATAGCCTTGCTCCACTCATAAGTCCGAAGTCATTCTGTGGGCTAGCCAAGACCCACATAAGACAGGAAATCATCGAGTAGGAATGGAGCAGAAAAATAACCCACTGGAGGTACTGCCCGGGCGTGCGACAGAATGCTAAGAAGCTGCTCGACCTAAGTAGGAACAAACTAAGACTTGTGACAGGACTGTTAACCGGCCACTGTTCAATGAGATACCATATCAAAAAAACTGGGCAAATCAGATAGTGAAAAATGTAGACTATGCCGAGCGGGCAGATATTACGCAAATCTGACGCCCCCTAGGAAGATAGTTAGCTTTGCTAAAAATATATCCGTCCTGAAATGGTCAGTTAAGAACAGATCAGCTGTGGTAGCAATTCAGGAAGGCTAAAGGTTGCGTGATTGTCTCTTGTGCGTCAATGACAAACTCTAGACCGTGATTTGCAAGTGTGAATCGGATCTTAATTGTTTTTAATTTGATATACCTTCACGATTTGTGATCTGTTGTCGTAAAGCATTCGCTGTAACTTTCATCATTTGTTGTATACGATGGAATAATACAACATCAGAACAATCAAGATTATTCTGTTGATGATATAGATAGAAACCTTTACGACAATCATAAGCTTTAGCTAATGATTCTTTTAAGAAATGTCGTCTATATACAGGAAACCATACATCACGTATAAATTCATTATCAACTTCAACATTATTACGTGCTAAATTATTACGAATTGTTGTTAATTCATCATAACTAAGTATAGGTGGATGTTTCTAAAAAAAAAAATTGATAATAATTAGATCAACAAAAAAATTGAAATTTAATCGATTAGGAAATTTTACCGGACTTGCATACAAAATCTTATCTAATTCACTTTTAACTGTATTCCTTTTACTTTGTAAATCTGTTAAACTTTTCCAATATAACCAACGTTCTTTCGTTGATGGTCCTAATATTTCTTTAAGTACATGTTCTGTTTCATTTAATTTTTCTTTTATACTGTTTTCTAAAAATTTCACAGCATTATTCCAATCACGTTTATCACCAACAGTACGATCTTCTAATGTATTTAATTGTATAACACGTAACATATCTGATGCTTTATTTTCCCATAAATGTTTTTTTAATGCTTCATGTACAACAGTTGTTTTTAATAAATCAAATATATCATCATGATCATTTGTTTGTTTTGATTTATTGATAAAATTTAAAAATTCATCTTTTAATGTTTCCCAACCAGCATCAACAGATTGTTGTGGTAATGTATGTTCAGCCCATTGACGTAATTTTATATCAACTGTTGTATTAAATGTTTCAGTTAAACCACTTTGGGCAGCTGGTAAATAAATATTTTCAAATACATGATTTGATACATTCAACCATAATTTTTTTAATAAACATTCTTCCCATTGTTTTGTTGTTAATTGTGATAAATTAACAACTTCATCTAATATTTCACTACGTGCACGTTCAAATAATTCATCACGATCTTGTTCACGTTTATGTGGAAAATTATTCTTCCATTCAACTTCTAAATTAAAACGACGTGCTTTAAATAATGCTGATTGTTGTTCAACTGTTTCACGTACCATTTTCCAAAAACAATCAGCTACAGCTAAACTTAAATTACGTGTTGTTACCTGTGTTGAACGAATCGCACCATCTCTGCAATTTTAATTAATTAATTAATTAATTAATTAATTAATATGAAACGTTTGAGAATTAGACGAAATTTACTTGAATAATCTAGAATGTCGGAAGAAGTTTTCTTCATATTCTTTTATTGATTGTATTGAATCATCTTTACGTCCTCTACCTGTTACAACAGCAAAATAACCTAAAGCTTTCATTGGAAATAATTTGCCAGATAAAATTTTTCTTATACGATTTGGATCAGCTAAATTCTCTTCAGCCATATCAACTTTTGTTAATACAAAAATTGTACGTTTACCTTGTGGATCACATGATGCTACTAAATCTGTTACATTACTACGTTCAGCATCAACAGATCCATCTTGTATACATAAAATAATTGCATTTGGATTATTCATATAAGTTTGTGTCATTTGTTTTATATTCTCTCTTGTATCAGCTGCCATATCTGTAGTAACAGTCTAGAAAAGAAAAAAAAAACGGATATTATCTGTAGAGGGTACGTGTTTTGCTGTTTGTGTCCATTCTCAAGTTTAAAGGAGAAAATTGGGGTTCCAGTTCAGTCAAAAACTGTTCTGTTCTAAGGGGTAATGCTGTGTCTAAAAGGACGTATGACGTTTTGGTTCTGATGATGTTCACGATTGTAAATGTAATGGTGCCACTATAAAAATTGAAGTTGGGGGGCTTTGGAAACACTTCTGATTGAAGAAGCCAGAATAAGAACCAACAAACTGTCACCAATTATGCTTAATGCTAAATTGTCGAAGATTTGGCAACGCTGGGAAGATCTAACTTTTCTCTCTCTCATATATAGAAAGAGACAAGTAGAGCTTACTTTCTCTACTCTACATATGCTGGGAAGAACGCAGCGTTGCCGAACCTCTGACTGTTTCTGTGAATTTCAACTTCGATTGTCTCCTTTAAAACTCGAAGAATTTCCACCTTTTGTAATTTCGGAGAGACAGAAAAATCATTGAAATTACCGATATAATTCCAGGTAAATCAACTAAAACCATACGTTGTAATCCTGGTCCTTTAACAGTCATTGATATAACTTCACTTGATACAGTTTTACCACCTTTAACACTATTACGCATTCTTAATTCAACTTCACGTCGTAAATCAGCTAAATCTGTTTCTTTTGTTAAATCAAATTCACGATTTGAATCACGAAATTGTGCAATATGATATGGTCCTTCTGATAGTGTTACTTTAACTGGTGCACGTGTCATCATTTCACCAGCACCACGTGGAAATATTCTAGCTTGTGCTATCATTTCTAATACAGATGTTTTACCACTACTTTGATCACCAACAACAATCACTCTTGGTAATTGATCTTGTGTATTATAATTTGAATCAAAATCAGCTAATTCATCTAATACATCACTATACATATCAATTAAATTACGTTTTAATTTACGTATTGGTGCACGTTTGCCTTGTTTTAATAATAAATTTTGACGACGTAATTCTTTATTTTCTTTTTCTAAACGTTCTAATTCACGTTGATATTTTATTTGTGTTTGTATCATCTCATCTTGTAAATTATTTAAACGTGTTTGTGCATCATTTCTTGATTTATTATCATTATCTGTTGTATTATTAGCAAATGGTCGGGCATATGCAACTTTCTGGTCTTTCACATCTACAAAAACACTCCGAATTAAAAATCGTTTCTATTTAATTGCAATTTTTTTAAAGAAATTTGCATCATACCTGAGTACAGTCTGTCTAAAAACTCGGAAATCTCCAAAATTACACCTGAATCAACAAAATAAATCGTATTTTAGAAAACAGAAACAAAGAGAGTGTACTCGGGGATGCAATAAACTGCAATTACCTTCAATTGCTGGCAATTCACCGTTTTGTTGTCGTTCAGCTGCTGCAATAGCATCATCTAAACGACGATCAAACCAATTACGAAATTCACTTAATTTTGCTTCAGTTAATGCTTTAATTTTTGGATCAATTTCAATATTATTCTTAACATTATCTTTAAATTCAATTAAATTATTACGCCATTGTTGCCATTTATCATTATCTGGTAATACATCATCCAACCATTTCATATCCGGTAAACCATCTTTCCAATCTTGATATTTCTATGAAAAATAAAATTCCTGTTTTATTTATTAATTATTAAACGAATTGTGATGATAACCTTTTGTAGAGCACCACCGCCAGCTACAGCACCACCAAGTAGTAAATAACGTATTTTTAAAACACCTCGTAAAGCTCTGACGACCAACATCCCATATTCACGACGTTGTTCGTGCTTCCATTGTTGATAAAATAATGGTCTTGAACGGTCTATACAACGTCCACTCCATAATGTATAAATATATCGACGGTTTATTGTATTTTTGCCGTATTTTAATGGATTATAAGTTGATATTATAATCCGACTAGAATTGGAATACATGACATAACCTCAAAATTAGCGGTATTTCAATTTATCCGTATTTCTTTGTTAAAGAAACTTACCCAAATCTACCTTTAACTAAATGCTCCATTATAATAAATATTTTTGCATTATATTTAATTAAATAAAATTAATTCTTATATTATTATATAAAAAAAATCGAAAATTTCTCCCCAAGTGACAGTTCGATTGTCGATTAAATAGAAATCTACTATTACCATTATAAAAATTAGACAACCAAACATACACGTAATTTGATGTGTTATACAGGGTGCGTTCATAAAGTTTCTATAATCTATACTGAATCGATTATTATTTGATGATTGATTCGTGGAAAAATCATCGAAAATTATCTGAACATATAACCTTCAAGATCAAGGTTCACGCAATTTCATTTTTTTTCTCCACAATTCCCCACACCTTGTCTTATTATTATTATTATTTGAAAGAGATCTAGCTGGAGGTAATTCATAATTTGGTTGATAGCCTTGTAGACTGACTATAAAAAATGATCTAAAAATTATAATAAAATTGATCTCGCATTAATTGCCATTGTATTATTATTATTGGAAAACGATAGAAAATCTAATAAATTTTGTGTGTGTGGGATCACGATATATAGGGCAAGGTTCTTATATATAAATGCAAGGTTACACGTTTTTTTTTTTATTTGATTTATGTAAACAATATTGAAATTTTATGAAATCAAGAATAATATCTTTATGTATCGCATTGTATAATAGTGGAAATAAAGCGAGTTAGGTAGGGGCTTTTTTTTATTATTTAACAAAACAATGATTTTATTATTATAGTTTGGAACATAATCCTTAATAATGGTTGTTTTATCGGTGTTATTTTTAACGAGTTACTATTATGTGCCTGATATTTATTATTGATAGAACACGTTTTTTTTTTAAACAAAGATATAGTTGCACAATTTTGCAACAATTTGTATAATGCTATTAAAACAATGGAAAATGAGATAAACCTAATTGAGAGTTCATTGTGCCACCACCTACTGCTCAATCCTTTATAGTCTCTTCTTCATATTTTATGTACTTGATCCAATTTTTTTTCTCTCTAAAATAATAGAACTAATGTTGAGAAAATTGATATTTCTGTGACCTAGAAAGTCATTATTAACATTTTGAACTATCAAAAAATAAATCATCGTACAGGTCAAGTTAATAGTGATTGACCTAGTGCTGGTGTCGATTACGTAATGTCTAACAGGGTAATAGATTTCAGTCTCTATAATTTTTTATTATTATTCCATACGAGTTTCAAGCAGTTTGGAAGCTGTCTATTCAAGGACCAAAGATGAAACTTTAACCTCATCTTATATAATTGAAATAAATTAACACCTCACTAATCGGTTTTTGTTATTTCAGGTCATTCTAATAGTCGACTTTGACTACACAAATGATTCGTTCTGTTTCGCAATTTTAAGCAAGACTATTGTTTTCTTTTGTCATTTTTTGCTCCATCACTCAAACTGTTGTGTATCAGTGCGTTTAGTACTGAGTGTTCTCATTCACCTACAGAGTGATCTGTAAACTTTAAACTACTTCGAGCTTTTTGTTAAAAATACAACTTTAAGCTTTGTAAGTTACAGAGCATTCATGATCGTAGTTATTTTTATGCGATTTTCTTGTGTTTCTGTCAATCTTTGTACTTATCACCAGTATGGGGGCTCCGGTTCCAAGCAACACCTTTCAATTGCTCCCAATGCCAGATTAAAGCCGATAGCTGAAGAGTACATGCTCCAGGGCCTGGTTGGGTCAGGGGCCCAGGGCCCAAGTGTGAGAATTTGTAAAAACATGCTTGAGTTCCACAAAAGGGGGACCAAGGGTTCCGTACATAAGTGAGCTTCACGACCCATGATCCGGTATTGATTCTACCAACTGCGCAAAAATCTTTATTGCAATTTTTTCAGACGATCGAAGTTCATTTTAGGTAATTACTTTGCATGCAATAACCGTACTTTTTAGAACAAGATCGCCAACTACACTAGACAGAATACCTCTAAAGCACTTTTTGCCAGATTTGCGATTTTCCGGGCGATTCTACTGTCAACATTTTAATTTTCAAAAATATTATTTTAATCTTTTAGTCTCCGCTGTTATAGAAGTTCCAGACAGTTACACTCCAGAATTTGCATCGCTTTTTTTGCAGTTGTGACGAAAATGTTGCTTCGAGTTATTCTCGCAAATGCTTTAATCTCTCTAATCATACGGTTACAATCATTATTTTCCAACGATAATAATAAGTTTTTGCACTCAACCTATACGAAAGACACCAAAAAAAAAAACAAACTAGCCAGTCTTGCTAACCTTCGGACGTGGAAGGTTAATTCGAAAACTTTCTCTATATTTATCTGAATGGAAACACTTTCACTGTATAACCGCAACTGTTAATTTGACCCTTTACAAAATCACCCTATTGAGTTTGGTTTTCAGTAATGCCTCTATTTAGAAAGACAATTGTTTGTTCTTTTGTTTAAACAAAACAGAATGCAAAAATTAAGTAATCAACAAAAGAAAAAAAACAGCTAGACATTAAAATACAATAAAACAGACAAAGAATCTTTTGTATTGTTATCAAAATCTGCCAGTTTCTTAATTTAATTTATAATCACATGTGTATCCTTGAATATCTGCTAATTTAAAAAATAATCACGAACTTTTCTGTGATTATTCGGATATGAAAGAAAATAGATTCGAGTTAAATTGAAAACAGATCTTTATTGTTCAACAAATATTGATTTATAATTATTGAGTCAATTCATATTACAAAAATAATAAAGATTGGACGTCAACACATTGTAAACATCAAGTCTATTCTAATATTAATTAATTACTTTTCCATAAACACAAACACACACACAACAAAAAAAACAAAGATCCACAGCCACTAAGTCATAATTTACTTTAATTAATTTTAATAATCTCTCTTAAGTAACTGTGATGTGTGAAAACGTGTGCGTCTGTATTATTGAATTCTCCTCCCATATTGTTGTTATTATTGTAATTATAATAATAATTATTGTAATTATTATTACGATATAATGTTTATTGAACACTGGTAGTTATTGGTTAATCTAAATGGCACAAAATCAATCAACATTACGTGATTCCATTCACATGTATTGGTATCTCACAACGTTTTCCTTTTGGTTTTTCCACACAAAATTTCCCTCGATTCTTCTTAAACCATCATTACATATTTTCTAATGTTTATTTATTGTTATTAGTTGGAATTTGATTTGTTTTATTGTATATTTGAAATAAATTTGTTACTGATAATGTATTAACAGGTGTTGGTGGTGTATGTGGCACCCAATTATCACAATTATCCCTTGTTTTTGTCGTTGTTGTTGTTGTTGCAGATTCTTTCATTTTTCGTAATTGTTCTAAAGCTTCTTGATAAGTTGGTAGACCGGATGCTGTTGTATAACTTGGTAATTCATTTTCCACATTACCAGATTCTAGATTTGTTTCATTTCTTGATTGGATAACTGTAACAAACGATTTTAATTAGAGAATTGTTTACGAAATAGAGATCGAGATGGAGATAATGTTAATTTAGATGAGACGATTTTCAGAGGATTTCGAGTTTCTAATGAAAATGAAGGAGAAAATCAATGGCATAAGGGGTCTCAGGCAACTTTGAATTTGGGGGCCCCCTTTTTAAGTGTTGAATTCATATATTTTTCATAAAGGAAAACAACTCTAGATAAAATCTCATTCAAAATAAAACAAAATTAGATACACGATATTGATCAGTGGCGTCACTAGGGGTAGTGAGAGCCACACCGGGTGACACCCAAAATTTCCAAGGAACCCTTATGAAGCCTTAAATCCATGCTTTTTAACCTCAAAGTATTTGATCCAAAGATTCTGCTCAAAAACAGCAACAAATTTTGCACTAATTTTATCAGCAAGAATTTTCAAATATTCTTATCAAAAACGGTGAATTTTCAGAAATTTTGCACAAAAACACCTAGTTTTGCGTTAAGTATATCAAAAGAAATGAAGAATGCCAAAAATTTTGATTAGAAGCGGCAAATTTTGCGTTCATTAGGGAGAATGGATCAAAAGAGTGACATCAATGATAAGACACACCAATGATAAGAAGGCCGCTGCATTTATGAACAATTTAATGCAATTCACAAGAAAGTCAACTACCTAATACACGACTCGATTGAACAAATTGGGGGCCCCCTGTTAGTTGATCGAGGCAGTTGTCCTTTTTGCCTTTTTGATTTATTTGTAAGATACATTCACTTTTTCAGTTTCATAAAATAAAGTCTGTATTTTCTAATTTTCGAAAAAACAAATACTTTTCTCCATTTATAGTTAAATAGATGTAGATTTATTTTATTATTTTTGTTTTCGATTCTATTTCATTGACAATATTATTATTTGTTTAAACAAATAGAATGTTGTTTTATTTCTCATTGTTTATCACTGTTATTATCAATTATTATCATAACTTGCACGTGAATGTAGTTATCATAAACGTATTTCCATTACCATTTATTTAAACATTTATTACAATCAATATAATTAATAATTATTTCTAATTAATATCTTCTATTGTTATTGAATATTCCACTAATATAGACAAGGTTTTTCCCTTGTATTTGACAAATTGCTCGTTTTTTGTATTAGAAAAATCTCCTAAGAGCAGGGGTGGACTGGTCTATCGGTCGACCGGGTGATCGCCGGCCTACAAAAGTAAAACTAAAAGTACTACCCTAAAAAACGAGAAAACGCAATGGAACTGTTGAGCTAAAAAGCAAAATTGTCCAAACCAATTTTAGAATTCTACAAAAGCACGAAACAACCTACCGCTGCCCTACAGTCTTAAATATCAACTTCTGAAACTGAAAGTGTTATTATTCTATTGGGGCAGTACAGCCGTACGACATAAAAGCTTTACATTAACCCTAATTCGCTTTTTAAAAGGACACACGCCCAAGTGCGGACTTGACTATCGTATTATGTGAAAGAAAACTCGTTCTGTACAATGTATTTGCACTAGTGAAATTAAAAATATTTCAACGTGTACTAGAGTGCTAAAAAAGTTGTGCCCATATTGACTGTATTGATTTTTTATTAAAAAAAAAAGACATATGGGGCCACTGAAGCTTTTTGTCCGGGCCGCTCCGATGGAGCCAGTCCGCCACTGCTCAAGTATACACAATGTTCATTGGAAATGAATAACAACAAATGATGAAATCAATGCTGTTTGTCAGTTTGTTTGTTTTGGAAAACTTGTCGTGTAGGTTCCTTACAATGTTTTCGTAATAATTTGGTATTTTCTGTAGGTAAATAGGTGATATTTTTCAAATTAGCGCGTAGGTACAAAATAGTGCGTATTTATTTATTTATTTGTTTTTATTTAAACGTATACGTATAGGTATATGCAAATGTAATGTTTGTTTGTTTGTTTGTTTGTTTGTTTTGTTACGCAATTAAACGTTTCTTTCATACCTATTAATATACTTGAACTTGTATAAATGCAGCACCAACGCAAAAAAAATTGATAATTTTTAATCGAAAATACGATAATAAAAACACAATTTTCCTTTTAGGTTATTATTGTTTATAAAAGAAAAACAAGAACGTGTAGAACAGAAACACGAACGTGTCGATAATAAACAATTATATGTACAAGAATATGAATGTCCCAAATTGCATCTATTGTTGAATGTTCTTATCATTGAATTATTGTTTTGTTAATTGTGGGAGTATTGCGATACATCCACCAGATTAACGCTAATTTTAACGCAACGATAATACAATAAACAAATAACGTGATTATGCAAGTTTAAATTATCAAGTTGTTCTTTACGATGTAAAACTTGTCAAATTCTTGTACAATATTTTGAAAGTTCAAGTTGAATCTATTGTAATCAAGCAAAAACTGATGTTACTTGTGATACTTGCTCAAATTATTGTACGACTACACTATCAAATCTTATTTGTTCAAATTAGCTTTCTTTCAATGGGTGCGAAAATAAGATTTGATAGTGTTACCGTATCCTAAAACGGCGAGTTCTTGTTCAATTTCATGGTCTTTGTGCTTCGCACACTTGTTGGAAACAATAAAGTAACTTGAAAAGTTGTTCAAGAACTGATCCCACTTGAAGTGCTGTCCAAGAGCTTGGCTTTAACAAGTTTTACTAGGTACAAGTCCACTTGAACCACTATAGCGTAATTGTAGCTTATTACGTTGTCAGGTATTGAAGTAATTAACTGAAACACCTGACAAAAAATTGCAGAATTTGTAAACATTTCCTGTATATTTCCGTATTTCAATCATGTTTGTTTTGCGTTTTTACAAAATAGAACCACCGAAAATAAATTACACACTGTTTAAACAATTCATTCTTACATTATTTTTTTTTGTCTTCTATGTTTTTCGTATTGTTTCAATTTGCAAAAGGTGAATAATACCGATTCATCGACCCATGAATTAAATAAACAAATTGTTATTTATACAATGATTTTTATAATTAACGATTATAAACAATTTTCAATTTTATATGTTTATAAATTAAAGTATACTATAAGTGGTCTTTTATTGAAATCTAATCCGTATCAAATTTAACCAATTATATTGCAAAACCATAAATTACGCAATTGTTAACAATAATTGCTGTAATTTAATGATTTTTAACAATTCTAAAAAAGATATGTTTTGCATGTTAATATAGCGATATACAACCATCTAATGACGTTTATTATTATTATTATTGTTAAACTTGTATTCTTCAAGATTACCAGTTCAATACAGATTCTACACCGAATCTATCTGAATCAATCCGAATCTGACTAACAATGATTCGTACGACTGCCTGAATCCAAACCAAACCGATTCAATCTATATTTTCATTTATTAAACAAAAACATTAAAAAAAATTATTTGATAACAATGAAATAATAACAAAAGGTTAAAATGTTTTATTAATGTTAAAACAATAAACTATTGTTTCTAATAGTAATAAAGATGATAACACCAGTAATACTTATCTAATTTTTGTATGTGACTTAATAAAAAAATTAGTTTCCTTCCAATATCTACATATTATTGTTGAAAATGAAATTTCTTTGTTCTAATTAAATGAATATTAATTGTTTAAATAAAAACTATAAAAAAATAGAGAATTTATAATAAAATAAACAAGTTATCTATATGGTGAATTTACGTAGGAAAAAATTATTTAAAAAAATTTACTATTATTAACCTTCAACAATAGTGAAATTGTTTATTGTTATGACAATTATTACAATTCTTCCACGACGAACTGATAAATCCAACATGTTTCCAAATTGTAATCAGGGCCATTTAGATATATTCAAAGGTCCGCGGGTGTAGAAGAACAAATACGGGGCCCTTACTCAAATTATAGAGTGTTGGGCAATAAAATACCAATAATCTAGATATAGTTCGAACTTTGTCTGATATAAGTTTGTCCGCACATGTTCCACCATGATCATGACAAAGATGGAAGAAGTTTAAAGAAATCTCTAAAATTGGGAATGCTTCCTTTATGTTTATTTCATTCTAACTTATAGGAAACACCAAAGAGTAGATGTTCGCATTTGAATAACCATCACTGTATACATGTTAGACAATACTTTACAGTTCGCTTCAGGACCAGGTCACCCTTAGTCCTATAGGCTAACTGGGCTTGAGGTACAGGCGCCATTCATCCAAGAACGAATTGAGTACATTAAAATGCTAGGCTATCACAAGCAAAGATGTAAAGATGGCCCTATTCGAGGCCCCCAATGCGGTGCACTAGTCACACTTCCCTGCTAAAAATGTTTACTCAAGAAAGAATAAATCTGTTGGTTTATAGATAATAAGCTGTTGTGGGGAATTCGAGATTTGTGATTCCACTGAAAATGACGATACTACAACTTTTTTAATTGACGTCATTCGGGGCAATGTTCTTTCAGTAAAATTGAACGAAATTCGCACAACTGTGTCCGTTGTAAAG
Source organism: Lydus trimaculatus (assembly GCA_037414755.1). Classification (NCBI taxonomy): domain Eukaryota; kingdom Metazoa; phylum Arthropoda; class Insecta; order Coleoptera; family Meloidae; genus Lydus; species Lydus trimaculatus. The sequence continues at coordinate 175,100 of JAZBGY010000018.1, forward strand.
GACCGTTTGAAGATCAATTCAACAGATAAGATGTTGAGGAAACCTCGATACAATGGAGATTTAATTAAAATTCTGTTTTCGAAATGTGAGACGTTCTGTATATTTAAATGCAAACGATTAACGTTAACGTTTCTATTCAATAACAATTCAGAATTGTTCATACTTGTTTTTGATGATTTTCATTTTGTTTCATTATTCAAATCCATCAAGTTTTTCCATTAATTTAAACAAGTTTTTTAATAAATAAGCAACACGTTTATTATTTATGGATTATAATCAGTACCGGATCTACCCTGTTTGTGGCTCCAAGCTAATAACGATTTGGGCGTCCCTGAAAGTAACAATTAATAGCATACGAAACCTTTATTTTTTTGCCCCGCAGAGCTTTGGAATGTCGTGGTAGATCCTCCCCTAATGTAAAGCATGGGATTTGTAAATTAAGTCAACAAGGCGATAATTTTATCAATTGTTGTTGTTCTTCAAAATTTGTTAAAATAAAGAAGAATTGATTTCTTATTGTGGATGCCCATGAACCTTAACATATTTTTTTAATTATAAATAAATATTCAAATGAGAGGCTATTTTTGGAAATTTATAAAGCGATAGTTGCAATTTTTCAAGATTAATAATAAACATTTGAATTTTCTAGTCTTTCTAATTTGTTTAAATATTTTCGAAAATAAAAATCTGCATTAAATGCACACAAACAACTATATATATATATATATACCTAGATATAAGAACAAAAACAAGTAATTTCTATTGACAAAACATATTATTATTAAAATGTGCACCTGTTAATTATTTTGTTTATCTTTTGTGTTATCTAGAGTTTCAACATTATTTTCCCTTATAGTTATGATAAACGTAAACTTCCTCCTATTATCATAATTTTAAGGCTAACACCATGTGTTTTCTTTCTAAATTGTCAATAATTTAATTTTACTAAAAATAGAAAGATAAAAAGTTAAATATACACGATGATGATTAAATTGTTGGTTCATCCTATGATCCATAGGCGTTTTTTTTTGCGAAAAATCACAATTTAACGTGATTCATCAAATTGTATTGTCTGCACGCGGTTTTTTACATTTTGAATTCTCCCACAACCACAGAAATGATGGTTTTTGATTGTGTTTTATCAATAGAACACTACTGATAATAAATCTAAGGTTTTTGAACTATATTTATTAAAAATGATGAGACTTACTTTGTCGTTTCCATTGTTGAAATTTATGGTATAATAGACAAGAACACATACAACACACACAACTCAATACCAATAATGTTAATACAATACCAACCCATAAATCAGCTAAAAATTGCTCATATTCCGGATCAGTTTGTGTACGCACATCATTATCACTAAATGTCTCTAAAGATATTGATGAATTCTCAAAATCAACAAAACTATCAGTTAATGTTATCGGTATTGTTAAACGCTCCTCCATTATTAACATTCTAACAATAATCACAAAATAAAATAAAAAACTATCTTCGGAAAAGCTACAACACTTGGACACAATAAACACAATTTGTAATGCGAACGAATCTTGCGGATATTTGCCGGTAGTACTGCGACTACCTGTTGTTTAAAGATAAGACGACAAATGCTTTCACCAGCATTGAAATCTCCCACTTTGTTCGGGGGAATTCAACAATAACGTCGAATTATTAGTCACCATATGATGGTTTCTAGCAAATTTCAATAATATAGGATTTTTCTAAAATAAAGATACCGTAATTTATCTTTTAATGAAATTTTATGGAAATCTCACAAACGACTGTATCATTTTTTTTTAGATTGTGGTAATTCCTATCATTATCATTTATGTTTTCTTAAAAATTGCACAATTTTTTTGCATTCAAATTTTTGAGAATATAACTGTTCTGGATTTCCTGTAGTTTTAGCGTGACGTGAAAATAAACAGTTTTAACAACAAAAAGTTAATGTACGTACGGATTCATTATATGTCCCGGACAATTGGAATCGGAAATGGTGTTAGGTCCAAGAGTTTTGTCACCGGGTGTTTGCCTTCATTATTGATTTCCGGTCGTTGCTTTTTATTTCTGTATTTATTTATATTTAAAATATATAAATTGGTGGATAAGCTGAAAAATTTCGAAATAAATACAAGATAATTTATTGCTACAATAATACATCCATTTTACATTATACATTTACAATATTGTAACAATACAATAAATGATGTCTAACATGATATTTTATAACATTATTTGTATTTCGTGTAAATTAATTTAATTAAAATAATATAGTCTTAAAAATGACTTAATTATAATTAAAAGATTAATGTACAAATAATCACAAATTTTAGCAGAAT
>JAZBGY010000018.1:177474-187984 GCA_037414755.1 Lydus trimaculatus
AACGAAAATCTTCCATGTGCGAGACGATTTCAACAATATACCGGAAGAATAAACGGAAAACTCGTTACAAATTATAGACGACTATAGTTCTAATATTTGATGATATGTTACTTAACTGTTAACCATGGAAGAAAACTGTTTTAACAAACATAACCAATTCCTGATTAAATATTATCGTTTATGGAATGATTGTTGATTGTTGAGCAAACCCAAAACAAAAAACTAAAAATATCCAGTCTTTATATATTTGACAATCAAATAGGAAGAAGCTACCAAATTTTGGGGTCAGTTGAAAATTTTGACCAATTGACATTTTCCCCTAATACTCACAATTACAATAATTTCTCTATATTCTAACTATACATATCGGTAATATGAAATAAATAAATACAAAAAAAAATCTCATATCGGATAATGTTAATTAATGAATTATATGAAATGATTGTAATTTTGGTCAAACATTGCTATCATATAATGGAGGTAATGAAACACCAATTGGTTGAGCATTTGTAACAAGATTTGAATTCATGGAATTGGATTTGTTTGTTGTTATTGTTGTTGTTGTATCAGCTGCAGCGGCGGCTTGTCTCATCTCTTCTACAGTTGCTCTAGATTTTATAAAAATAAAACAAATTAAAAACAAAACAACAAAACAAATAGTTAATTATATAACATAAAAAACAACAAGCATGCTTATTAATGTTAATAACATTCTAATTAATCCAATTATTAGATTGTTTACTGTTTTATAACAAAATTAACTCATGCAAAAAATAAATAAATTAAAGAAAAATCTTGTTTATAATCACTAATTATGCTTATATGCTACTACGAATTGATTAAATCAAATAGAAGATAATTCAAGGCTATGATTATGAATGGTAGAAAAGAACGTAAACCACAAAAATACGTATTAAATACTAATATGCAACATAGACTTTTTTAATAATCGACAAGACTGTAATTTAGAATAATTGAAAAATAAAAAAACAAACAAAATGCAATTCGATCCTATATATGTAAATGTATAGCCTAAAGAGAATCGTGCTATCTAATACAATTGATTATATTAATTATTACAATTTATGTTATTGTTTATGTTGGACGCCATACATCAGGATCTTCCATTAATGTGGTATGGTGGTCACTATGACCACCTAAACCAGTTGGAGATGTTGCCATTTGGGGTGAAGCAACAGCTGCCATATCTTGTCTAGAAGCTCTATTTTTTTTTGAGTATTTGTTGTTTTTATTAGACAATTATAAATAAAAATATCATTAGTAAATATTAATAATCTTTACAACAATTATTTGTAAATTGATAAGCGTTTTTATTGAGATAATTGTTTAATTTTACACTTACTTTCTGCCTAATGCCATCATTCCATAAATAATTCCAGTAGTAAAAATAAGTCCACTACCAAAAATACTGCTCAATGATAGACAAAGTATAATAGCCGGTATTGAAATTCTATATAAAAACAGTAATTTATGATAAATATTAATATAGATCAATCATAACTGATAAGATAAGAACAATAGGTTTTTGATCAAATAATAAAAAATAAAAAAACTTACGCAACATATGCTACAGCACGATTCCAATATGGTCTTCTATCAACCCAATCACTAGCCCTTTGTACATGTTCAACAAACATACAACAACATGGTGCTTCACAACAAATAACAATAAAACCAGCTATAATTTGCCATATCCCACCAAGTAGACAATCAACACTACCTATGATAATACCAACACAATTCCATACGCCCAAGAAGATTGCAACTATTTTTAAATGTTATTCAAAAAATGAATTAATTTAATTTTTGTTAATTGTATGATTGGAATTGATTACTTACTAAAACCACCAACTGTGCCCACCCCCCTGCCAGCATATTTCAACCACCAAGATACATCATCTTTGGCGGTTGGATCTTGGCCAGGACGTGCCATTATGGAAGCAATTTTATCGGAAAACGACTGAAATAATAATTTTTTATTATTTATGTTATATAATTTTAAATAATTAACAAAAAAACTTACCATTTTGATTGTAACAATACTGGTATTAGTTGTCAATCCGAATGACAGCTGTCAAGAGTTTAATGACAGACGTCGCTGACAACAACTGACATCTATCGCTAAGTAGCTTAACTACAACAAATAGCGCTAGGGTTATCTTGTAGAATTAGCCAAAATAAATTTTAAAGCTGATGAATGATACAGTTTTGCAATAATAAAGGTGCCATAAAGACAAAAATTTAAACTTTTATTCGATAAATTGTTGATTTTGTACAATAGTAAACTAGAAATTACGTTGGTAATACTAAATTTGCGTCTAAGCGCTACCAATAGTAACTTCAGTAATACGTTTTACTAACAGATGGCGTAATAACATACGTAATTATTTCCAAAAAATTGAAATAATTGTGTCAAAATCGCTATTTTATCACAATTATTCACAATAAATCAACAATTAAATATCAATTTGTGTGTTAAAACTATTTTTTGGTAATTTTGAAATATTACATTGGCAACATTGATGTATAACATTTGTGCGTCACTTGGATAACCTAGAAAATTTTAAATCAAAATCTTCAATGAAAGTTGTTTATAATTTGATTAATATTGAATAAAAATAGGTCTATAATGGTGTTTTATTTCGAAAGTCGTGTAGTCTCACCGCCCGCATTATTATTTATGGGTTTTGATAAATATGAAAGTATGTGGTGAGTTCTAACCTAACTATTCACTTGTCTTTATTGAAAGGTTTGTTTTTAAGACGAAGAATTGATTAAATGGGGCTGGCCTGAAGATGTTTGGTTTCATGTTGATAAAGTATCATCGGCTCATGTGTATCTACGATTACGACCGGTATATTTCTATTATAACACTCATATTTGTTAATTATTGACTGTTTTTTTTTTTTAAATCAAACAAGGGTCAAACTATTGACGACATTCCATCAGCTGTACTCGAAGATGCCGCTCAATTAGTAAAAGCCAACAGTATAACAGGCAATAAAATGAACGATATAGATGTTGTGTATACGATGTGGGCGAATTTGAAGAAAACCCAAGGTATGGAAGTGGGACAAGTTGGTTTCCATAAAGAGAAAGAAGTACGTAAGATTAAAGTTGCAAAACGTATTAATGATATTGTGAATCGTTTAAATAAAACAAAACGTGAAGAACATCCGGATTTTCGTGCTGAACGTGAGAAACGTGATCGTTTAGAACGTGAAGATAAAAAGAAATTATTACGTGAACAAAAAGAACGTGAAAAAGAAGAAGAGAAACGACGACAAGAAGAAGCTGAATTACGCAATTATAATTCATTGATGAGTACGGAAAATATGGAGAAATATAATGATGGTAATGATTCTGATGAGTTTATGTGAAAATGGGAAAATTGAAAAAAAATAAACAATTATTCATCAAAAAATGGTGTATATATATTAAGAAATTCGAATAAATTAATGATTGGTCCAAATTAGATATCACAATAATTTGATATTCACAGCACTCAATGAATCTAGAATCCATGTGGGGTAGTTTTTTTGGGGATAAAGTTCCAACATAAAATTCGTTACAAATTGCGGAAAAGTACCTTTAATTATATTGTCACGCATATTGCGCATTAAACGCTTCTGAAATACTAAATTGTGTTCCGTCAATAGACTACAAGCGTTCGGTAATACTGTTACAATGCCACTTAAGTACGCTCTTGTGTAATTCTTGCATGTATTACATGGGCAATCTTTATCGATTGGATTGAAGTCTTTCCGGAATTTCTCCTTTTTTAGATTTAATTGTCCTGTATTGGTTAATGCACATCCAAAACGCTACAATTTAAATCAAACAATATTATTGGATTTTTCAAATAAGTGTGAGAATTACCGCAGTTCTTGTCGGGAAAACACAATCGAACATATCAACACCTAAAGCAACACAAACAACTAAATCTTCAGCAAAACCGACACCCATCAAATATCGTGGTTTATCTTTTGGTAATATATTGGTACTTAAATGTACCATTTTCCAAAAATCATCTTTACTTTCACCACCACTTAAACCACCAATTGCATAACCACGAACATTACGTTGTATTAAATCGAGAGCACTTTGTTGACGTAAATCACCATATAAAGTACCCTGTACAATTGGAAAAATATTTTGAATATCGGGTTTTTTGTGTACTTTCAAACAACGATCCAACCATCTTGTTGTTCGTTTTACGGATTCTTCAATACGTTTTTTATCCGGATGTGTTGTTGTAACAACATCATCTAATTGCATTATAATATCAGCACCGATAGCATTCTGTATTTCAATGGAATGTTCAGGTGTTAGCATAACTTCAGCTTTTTGATCATTCAATGATTGGAATTGAACACCTTCTTCAGTGATTTTAGCTAATTTTAATAATGACACCATTTGAAAACCACCAGAATCGGTCAATAAACATCGTTTCCAATTCATGAATTTATGTAAACCACCCGCTTTTTCTAATAATGCCGGTCCCTATAATTCGACATAGTAAAGCCTAAATTTTGATTTTCAAAACAAAAAACATACCGGTTTTGTTCCTAAATGGTATGTATTGGCTAACATTATTTGAAAATCGAGTTCTTCCAATTGTTCCGGTAACATACCCTTTAAAGTTCCCTAAAAATTACTGATTAATTGGAAATGTGAATGTTGAAATTAACGTAAAATCTACTTGGGTGCCAACTGGCATAAAAACAGGAGTGTCAACAGGACCATGATTTAGAATCATACAAGCTGCTCTAGCTTTAGTTGTATGACACTCACTGAAAATATTGAAAATCAATGGATTTTTCGGTGTGTTCATTTCGGAATTTTGAAAATTTTCGAAAAACGTGTCGACAGATTGAGGTTAAGTTTTGAATGATGTTTCGTACAATAAAACAGAAATCTGTATTACCATCACTGTTTTGGAAAAAAATCCGCCTAGCGTAGAGTACATGATTTGCAGAATGTCGAATTTTCGCTTTGCCATTTCTCGATTATTTCTCAATCCAAATATGTTAAGATTCTCAAAATTTCAAATATAGGTACAAAAATTACCAGTATTTATTTTATTATTTGTAAATAAGCGAAAAATTTTGATTACAGTTGGTTAACTTTTTAGGTACAAGGTATATACTAGAGGCACGGCAGCCCTCTGGTGTGTTTAGGTTCAATTGATTTTCGGCGCGTATTCAAATTTGTTCACAAAGGAGTTTACACAAAAATAGTCTTGACTTCCGTTAAAAATAAACTAAAACAACTTATTTATTCATAAAAAAAAATCACAATAATACATTGAAGCAATACATACGACAGTAATACAATGGAACAATAAAAATGATAAAACTACATATAAAATTAAACTGTTTTAAAACAATTTTTGTTTTTATAAAAAAGAATATTAAAATAATTTCATTTATTATTAAATAAATTATTTACACAAAACTATCAAAATGCTCATCAGCGCCATTGGTCAGTCTTGAAGAATTCTCATCATTTCCCATCATTGTTGTCATATTATTATTATCTAAATGATGTTGATGATGATGATGTAAATCCCTTTTTGGTGGCAGTCTTAAACGTAATGTTAACCAAAATTTATCATCACGTGTACGTTCCCAATTAATAATATTAATTGTTTTTAAAATTGTTTTAATTGTTTCACCATCCGAATTTTTTATATCATTATGTAATTTTGGTAATTCTTTTAATGTAATACAAGTGATTCGATCACCTAAACCACGTAATTGTTTGATTATTTGACAAATACTATTACTATCCCAATTATCATTTAATAGACTTGGTGATAATACGGCAATAATACGTCGAGATTTCTCTGCTTCAGTTTGTAAAAAACTATACCCTATAATTCAATAATAATTTATTATAAATCGATATAATAAACGGTAATAAAACTACATACAATTGTTGATATTCAATGGTAATTCTCTTGCAATACATTTGTAATTGTAGCGTGTTTCTAGTGTTGGTAAAAGTACACCAACAACAAGATCAGCATCTTTCTGTGGATACAAAATCAAAGCATCGTATAATTTACCATCAGCATCTTCTAATGATCCAAATGTATCTTTGAAACGTAATCGTATCGGTAAACCGTATTGTAGATTTAGGATTAATGCAGTAATGCAAAGGAATAAAATTGCAGAAATGCACAATAGAAGTTTACCGATTGGAACTGGATTCGGATTCAAATATTTCACCTCAACTATAACACACAAAAAAATTATTAATAATTCCACAAATAAATTGAAGTCGAAATTACCTTTTTCTTGAACGTGAACAATCTGTTCAATAGTTTTACCAGGTTTACTAATTTCGCAAATATACTCGCCGTAATCTTCGGATTTCAGATTTTCTATAAATAGGTATGTCCCAAATGTTTGTCCCTGTTCTCTGTAATTATAATAATAATAATAATTAGAATTTATCTTCTCTATTACTCAAGTAGTTCTCTTAGAAATTGCGAAATTCTCAGATACTTTCATATCAACATACATAAATGAAATTATTCAAGTAATTGGATAGATATTGCGTCATTATTATATTAATGATGAATCACATATATATGTCGAGAGCAATTTTCTTTTATGATTTGCGGTAAGAGATAATTTCAAGAAATGCAATTGCCAAAACTTGATCTTCTCTCAACGGAAATATATGCAATTATGACCAATTTTTAAGAAATTCCATGTGAATCATTAGAGAAAGTTTTAATTTGCTTTGTCTATTCTTTCGTAGAATCCGATTAGAAAACAATGAAGTATTTGTAGGACATTCTTTCGTTTTCATTCATAGATTATGCAAAACAAAAGTAAACGAACGAAAGAATCTGGAATTAATTAGTGAGAGCACGATAGAATGAATGAAGCAGTGCCGGACCTAAATAGGCGAGAGCATGTGGGATTCTCTAGTACAGCAGATTTTTGACCTTTCGGTAGTAAAAATTAAGGTGTCTTTACTTGCAATTGAATAGTTGTAGATCCGGTACTGGAATGAGAATATTTGCATTCCCAACTAAACATTAATAATTGTGGGAGTTATTTCAATCGAAATTAAACAATAATTGTTGTTGTTTCTTCAAAAAAACTTTAATAATACAACACGCACAGCATAATTTTCCTTATTCTTTTCATTATCGTTTATTGTTATTAATTAATTCTAATATGCTTTCTTCTTCATTAGAAAAACGTATATTTCTATACAAACATAAATTCAGTTAAAAATTCATTCTATTGTTGCAAAATAGCAATTTTGTTCGGTTACAACGTTTTGTTATTATGTAAATTCGTTATATACGTGAGACTCTATCGATAAGACTTGCATCTAATTATAAATAAATGCAAAAATCCACTTTTAGCATTCCTCTATCATTAGTGTGTTTCTATTATTATTATTATTATTATTATTATTATTATCTGTGAACAAATTTGATGATTCTTCGACACGCAATTTAAAGGTTTGTCCTCACTTTTGTATTTGTTTGCAACCTGCTCATTATCTTCATCGCCTAACTAAAATTTATAAATTATACACCAATTTTGTCCCTTCTATACATATAAACCAACCATTGGATGAAACCGCGTACTTATTTAGGCTACCGCCCCAGGTGTATTCTGATTAATAATTAGAAAATTTTTCCTATAATAATTACTCTAATTATTTGTAATTGATGTATAAAAGACCGATAATGGTGGTTGGTTGGTTGGCGGCAATGACAAAAACATGACTAAGGAAATAAAGTATTAGTTTGTTGTTTTTGTTTTTTAGAAACAACAACAACAACAACAACAACAACAAAAAGACCGGTTTGTTCATGTTTAAATGTGCAATGTTCCTCTTATTCTTCTTCTACTACTACTATTTTATACCCAACTTTTCATCGTGAGAAACTTGTTGATGTTGTTGGGTGGATAATAAAACCGAGCTTTGTCGCGTACTATATGTCTTTTATATTTCACACATACAGATTGAGTTAGTCTTTAACTATAAATTACCTAACAACAATACTAAATAGAAGAGAATCTTTCGTATTGATTAATAGTTTGACTTTCTTTGACGTTACTGTTTTTCTTAAACAATTATAACAAAAGTTGTGAGACGGCATCGTAAAAATCGACATTTATACGAAGTCGCAGACTATTATTAAAGCAACTAACCTGATGTTCCAATGAAATGGAATGAAGACTCATTTATTTCCTTCCCTTTTATTGTTTTTTTTTTTATTGTTTCGTTGTTTTTTTAAAAAAAATTATCAATACCAATTACCTTGGATCGAATCAAGAATGATATCATAAAATGGATTTTATAATTATGGAAATGATGTAATTTTTAAATAATTAAACAAATGGAAAATCCAAATATGCATATCAAAGTTCGATTATTATAAAAGAGAAAATTTGAGTGCCCGTTATTAATATGGGTTTTTTTTCCTTTAATTTACGTGTGAATTTATGGCTGTTATAATTTAGTTTTTTTGATAAATTTAATAGGCACTTTATTGACCTTGTCTTACAATTAATAAGCATGATTAAAGAAGAATAATAAACAATTGAACTAAAAATAACAAGATATTTGTTTATATTTTATTAAATTTGATTTTATACTAAATTTAATTAGAAATAGACTTGATGTATTTGTGCAATAAGAAAAAATAATTTATAGAAGCAACACAATATCTGCTACGAATAATTATGTAGGATCTTCTTCACGTCCAAACGCCCCTTAACCCTATGGGTGAAGGCCCAGTTGAGCTTCAGTTCCTTATTCGAGACTTATGGTCGACGTTTTTGTAAATCAATCTTATGTTCCTTACGGATAAGCTTCATTTTAGTTGAGGACAGTAAAACTCTAAAATGAGTCTTATGCTCAAGGAATACAAGAAAAAATTGGTCACAGAGAAGCTAATAATAAGTTTCGGATAAGGAACTGAAGCTGAACTGCGTTAGTCTAAGGGAGAACCAAGTATTACGCAATACTAATCGCTTAATCCAATGTGATTTTGGTGCAAATTTTGTTTTTAAGTCCAGATCGCTCAAATTTGTTACGATGATTCACACAGTTGTTTGAAGATCGCTACTGTTATCAACTGAATGATAAGAAAGTATGTGCAATTTTGTTTATAATAAACAGCGAATCAAAATTCACATTTAGTGGGAATTCACCCCCAAAGTTTTATCTTTAAATACGTGCTCCACCTCTAATTATCAAATAAATGAAAATTTCCAAATACAGGTAACTTGCAGTTTTCAATTTGCTATCCGTGCACAAAATTCCAAATTTATAAACTTGACCATAGGATCGAAAAGTGTGATAAACCCCAAAAAAAAATGCTTATAGCTTCACCCTCAAATAAACCATTGAAAATTTGTTTGTACAGCATAATAGCCGTTTGCGAAAGATTTGGGAAAAACTAATTTTTGTAGGGTGAACATCAATTCCCATTATTTCCCATAAACTTGAAAACGGTTCCTTAGAATGAGTTTCTCTATCTACGTATAGGTATATACCAAAAAATCATCAAAATATGGTAAGTTTGTGCTCGAAAGTGCCAAAATATGCCTCGTAGAAAAAAATTGATAAATGAAGAGGAAAAATAAATTTGCTGGGTGCAAAATTAGGTATAAAAAAAGACAATTGCAACGAATTTTCTTTAATTAGAAGAAAAAGTTTCATTTGGAAGTATGTAATTTTCTACTAATTTTTTCAGCAAAGGTGCCAAAATTTCGGACAATCTCCTCAACAAGATGAAATCATTCTCTTTTTGTTTAAGTATGCAAAAGTAAACGAAAGAAAGAAACTGGAATTAATTAGTGAGAGCACGATAGAATGAATGAAACAGTGCCGGACTTAGGCGAGAGCATGTGGGAGTCTCTATCACAGGTCAGTCTTATGGCATGGCCCTTCCGGAAAGTCGCATTTGGAAGTATGTAATTTTCTACTAATTTCTTCAGCTAAGGTGCCAAAATTTCGGATAATCTCCTGCTCAACAAGATGAAATAATTCTCTTTTTGTCTATCTTTCTAATTATTGTCTCTTATTCAAAATGAAAATGAACAACTTACAAATACACCAAACTAAAAAATGCTGAATTATTTTATGGGCGAAAAGGGCAATTTTCAGGGATTCCAAACTAATTCATAAAGCTATAATGAGCTATCGTTATGGACCATTTTGTGTTTAGGCTATTACCCTTCTCTTTGTCAGAAAAGGGCTCTAATTAGTAAATTCTTTTTTTTTTTTGTGTTTCATACAGTGAGTTATTTGTAGAAGTTTGGTAATTTCTCAATTAAGCATTTGAGTAAAACGGGACACTCTTTCGAGCTCAAAGTTTGAATCGTCATACAATTTTCCTGTCTTTACGTGTTTTTTAGATGGATGTGAAGGCAATCATCAACCCTTAAGGGTCTTGTATACCAATAGTAGTGCCTATAGACATCTTATGGCAAACGAAATTCGT